>OU975420.1:15286039-15886039 GCA_918857605.2 Philereme vetulata
TCGACTGTTTATACCAGAGATTCCCAAACTTTTTTTCTCATAGACCACTTTCAAAATTTTGCTGGTTCCAGTGGACCCCCTGCAGCTACATTTCTACCATATTCCCAGTAGAAAAAAAATGTGAAGATTAAATCTAACTATGGAAATTTGCGCTGCGGCTGAGTTTCAACCACGAATTAACAGTTTTCAAAAAAAAGTGAGAATTAATTGGTTAATTAATTAATTGTGCTGTGAGTGGATGTCAAAAAAGTAAAGTTGGCCAATCAAAAAAGTGATTCCATCCAACTTTACCTTTTTACATCTACTCACAGCACAAGAAACCAATCAATTCTTACTTATTTTATTTTAGTTTTAGTTCTTCACTATCGAAACCAGATACATTTTCGTGGACCCCCCCGCTTACGAATTGTGAACCAACATTTTTTTGTCAAACCAGCGTAGACCCCTGGGGGTCCACCTGGATCACTTTGGGAATCAATGGTTTAGACCTTGTCCAGAAGGCGAATCCGCTGCAAATCGATACGCGCGAATTCATACGCGCGTTGGCGAGACACTTGGCGCAAATACACTGCGTCCACAAGCATCGCGCGAATTTAAAATACGCGCGTAAATCGCGTGCACTTCCCCGGACTCTAGACTCGCGCGTTGTACGCGCGTGTTACGCGCGAGTCGAGATACTAGAGACGCCTTATTGCGTCCAGAATACGCTCCAACTTCAGAGCGAGTGCACGTATCAAGAGAAATGGAGCGCCCAAAATTTTAATACTGAATTGTTTATCCGTCCCCAAATGCTCACGCGTTGATACGCTCCTTCTGGACGCAAAGGTCGCGCGTAAAACGCGCGAGAGAATCGCGGCGAATTCGCGCTTTCTGAACAAGCTCTTACATATACATCCTGTACAGTAATTTCACTGACAGGTTTTTCAAAAATATTATGCTGTTCATATTAAGATGTCAAAGTGGGTTTTTATTTACGATCAAAAAATGTTCTGACTGACAGATAGCGCTAATTATCTATGTCAAAAATTGTTATCATTTAAAAGCATTTCTACAAAACATAAAATGACTTTCCAATTTATCAGGGTATTCATAATGCAGTCTTATATACAATTCAGTATTGAAAAAAGCTAAACAGTTTTTTTATAAAACATTTACAAAAAAGCTGCCTTTTTTTATTCTAAATAAATTTCTACGAGATATAACGAGTCATATTGACTCTTATTAAACGAGTGATTTGAATCTGCTTTCGGTTCCGATTATGAATTTTATAAAAGCTTTTTTTGAAAAAGTAATTTTGCAACAAAAACTTATTTGAATTGCCTCCCACTATGGAAGCAATTTTAAAAACGTATTCCCTTCAGAATTTCACAGTACGTTAGAAATACAACTGTTTAAAGCGTGTTTAAATAATTCCTTACCAATTTTTGAATAGGATTTATTTAAACACGCGTTAAAGTGTTTATTATTTTCTATGTTAGACCCAGTTGTTGTCATATCTTAAAGTAAAATAGCCACAGCAAAATAGTCTTTAACACGTACAGTTAAGATCTAAAACGCTATCCTATCCGTCAGTCGATCTTGGTCGTTCGTTATTTGGCCACTGTATATCACATAGCACTAAGGTTTCGAGATGCACACTGCAATAGTCTGTATCACTACAACGTAAGGTTCATTTTGGAGTGTTCACTCACAGAGTGTTGAATATGTCCCTTGCGTTATTTTTGGAATAACGCTTAAAGGAACAGTCGCTGAATCAGCTACCACTGAAAAAAAATTTAGCAATAAATAATATAGCACAGGAGTTATAATCCCCATAACGGATCTCGGATCTCTGACTCAGTACGCACGCCCCCGTGAGATTTCTCCCAAACTGTATTAAAATTTGAACCAGAGACCCACACAATAAGAACTTATTCGTAAATCGAACTAACCTCTGCACAGAATGCAACAACCTAGATTTGGTTTGTATTGTCTCGCAGAAAGTGTGAAAAGTAGTTTATTCTCCTCGTGGATAAAGCTGTCTGCATCTTGGGCGTACCTAAATCCCTCTCTGCACTGAGGATTGTAGTAACTCTCTCGCTCCGCTCGTGAGTTAACTCTAGAATCCTTCGTTACGTTCGGGATGCAATATAGCGCCCGTGACGCAAGACGCTTTATCCCCTTGTTTAATAATCTAGTATTATTTTATTTTAATTTATTAAGACCGACCTTCGATCAGCTATAGCTCTGCGGCGAGCCGTCTGCCTCTGATGTTCAAACTCAAAGTCCTCCTCAGTTAAGCCAAGTCTTTGCATATGGTACACCAGGTACTCCTCCCCGAGGATGCCCTCTGGTGGATGGCGGAGGACCTCAAGCGTCTCGCACAGCCCGCAGGCCCGTTTGCGGACCTTGGCCGGGCCTAGGGCTCCGTGTAGGATCACCAGAGCCGCTTTGAAGAGCACCTGGAAAAAACAACGTTCAATAAGCCAAAGCAATCGAAATGGGAGTAATATTTTTGAAGGGATTCGAAGCAGAATCTAAAAAATTGGATTAGACTAACTTGTCTGATTTCCGAACGATGCCCAACCGAGGTTGGATTCATCGACTGAACTCTTCCCCAAAGATGGACTCTCCCAATTGGACTGATTATCCTAGGTAGATGTACTCGCCATCAACTTCGAGATTTAGCCCAACTGGTACCGCCACATGGACATTCGAATTGATTTTCGTCTTGCCCATAAGCGAATGGGCGAATAAAATTATTGAACAGGCGAAGGAACTAATGGATGATTAAGTGAAATGAATCAACGAGTGAACATTTTGAAAACATTTTGTTTAAGTTACCTTGACGCATTCGTACAGGAAGCAGTGCCAGAACCTCAGCAGATCCCAAGGCAGGGTCCTGGTCAATATGAATAGGAACCACTCTGTGGCTTAGATAACAGGTTCCGCTGTATGCTTCATCAAATGAATTGGTGTATTACCTTGACGCCTTCGCAAAGAAAACAATCCCAGACCCTCAGCAGACTGTCCCAAGGCAGGGTCCTGGTCAATGCGCATAGGAACCACTCCGTCGCGTACAGAACCGGTTCCACCTTGTGCTTCATCAGGTGACGGTGGACGCCGGGCGCGGTGCGGCGCAGCAGAGCGTGGAGGATGTCGCCGTCTCGTTGGAGTACCTGGGAGAAGTAGCCGGGAAACTGTGTGTTACTGACGTTTGCTCATAGCTTCGTTCGCTATCAACTATTGTCATCTCTCTGGAAATCTAAGTTTAGTAATCTACGACGTCTTAAGGCTGATTTGATGAAGAGCGATTCTTAACCTCATCATAACAGTCCTAGGACGTCCAACAGACGTTCCCATACATTCCCAGAGTGACCGATCTTTTGCGGACTGCACTCAAAGACTCCCAGGTCGTCTTTACAACTAGTGCGGGGGGGGGGGGGGGGGGGGGGGCGTCCTACGTTGCGCTTTCCAGTGCGTGTTTTCCACTCAAGAACCTTACTGCCCCAACTGCAGTCAGTCAGACACGTCTATACTTATTTATTTACTTTAAATGTTTCAGTCCTCACCTCAAGTCCCGGATTGTAGTATCCACTGAGATACTTATCGCTGATGCTGACGAGGCACCAGAAGGCTTGGACCGACGGCATATGCATCAGCAGGAAGGCAGCCACTGGTGCTTGAGCTTGGAAGTACCCGACTTTGGGATTCAGAACCGAGTAGGCTTTTAACACGTGGAAAAGCTCTTGTTGTCTGTGAAGAATAAAAGGTATATCATATTTAGTGGTGATTTATCAGATAACACCACGCCAACTTCTTTAAGTGCATTTTATTTACCTATTGAAAAAACTAATATTCTTCCTATTGTCTAATGTCTCAGGCCTAGTCATTTTTACCAGACTGACGCCCCTTCTATAGCAACATCGCAGTAGTACAAGATGGGCATGCAAAGACGTATACGAATTGAATTAAACTGACTCCGCCGCCGACGTCTACCAGAACGCCGACATTGAAACCATCTCACTTGAAATAGAATAGGTCATAAAATGAATTCCGACCCAATTATTTAACGTAATATGTACAATGTAAAAAAAGTCTACGACGAATTAAGAACATGCTCCTTGTTATTGCTGGTTCAAAACGCACTGTTCTCTCTGGAAACGAACCCACAAAAAGATCTAGTGACACAATGACAGGAGCATTAAGGATCTTCAACTGACGAAAATTGTTTTAGTATTGTTGACAGCAGAATCGTTTTGTGTTACGATAGTATTGTTTTTGATATCTGAAATACCATATCGGTCACTTCAACGTCTAGCCAGCGAATCGGTGGATAAGCAAGTCTCAATGCAAAACACTTGTAAATTCATTCATTTTAACAGTCTAGTCTAGAGTACAAGGTTGTTGCGCAGAAAGCGTATTTATCAATCGAAAGTGCCTACTTCCCATTGCGTAGCTATGTATGACACATTTCAACAGAGCTCAATCTGTAATGACGTAATTTCTCATAATTTAGTATGCAACATTTCTGGTTATAATGTCAAAGAATGACGAATATTATTGGTTGGAATGGCGTGACTGATAAGAGCAAAGGCAACTTGAAGCAACTGCAAAGTCAACGTTGTTTATACAAGCTTTTTTTTAACTTGTAAATGTATGTATGTTTGTCCGGGTTGAATCTTGCAACTGAATTTTAAATCAGTTATCTTTAACCGATTGAGCTGAAATTTGGTGTACTCGCTTATTTTGGAGAACAATGCATGTTTATAGTAAGTATGACCTGATTCTACTCCCTGGATTGGCTCCAGACGAAGAAACTCTTCAACGGTCAACAGCACAGACACGAAATTTAGAATACGCATTTAATTATGATAGCCCGTCCTAAGTTCCACTATGTCATGGCTGCTGCACTCAGATTTGGCTTCCGAAGCAGGAACTCCTCAACGGTCAACAGCACAGACACGAAATTTAGAATACGCATTTAATTATAATAGCCCGTTCTAAGTTCCACTATGTCATGGCTGCTGCACTCAGAGTTGGCTTCCGAAGAAGGAACTCCTCAACGGTCAACAGCACAGACACGAAATTTAGAATACGCATTTAATTATGATAGCCCGTTCTAAGTTCCACTATGTCATGGCTGCTGCACTCAGAGTTGGCTTCCGAAGCAGGAACTCCTCAACGGTCAAAAACACAGACACGAAATTTAGAATACGCATTTAATTATGATAGCCCGTTCTAAGTTCCACTATGTCATGGCTGCTGCACTCAGAGTTGGCTTCCGAAGAAGGAACTCCTCAACGGTCAACAGCACAGACACGAAATATAGAATACGCATTTAAATATGATAGCCCGTTCTAAGTTCCAATGTCATGGCTGCTGCACTCAGAGTTGGCTTCCGAAGCAGGAACTCCTCAACGGTCAACACCACAGACACGAAATTTAGAATACGCATTTAATTATGATAGCCCGTTCTAAGTTCCACTATGTCATGGCTGCTGCACTCAGAGTTGGCTTCCGAAGCAGGAACTCCTCAACGGTCAACAGCACAGACACGAAATTTAGAATACGCATTTAATTATGATAGCCCGTTCTAAGTTCCACTATGTCATGGCTGCTGCACTCAGAGTTGGCTTCCGAAGAAGGAACTCATCAACGGTCAACAGCACAGACACGAAATTTAGAATACGCATTTAATTATGATAGCCCGTTCTAGGTTCCACTATGTCATGGCTGCTGCACTCAGAGTTGGCTTCCGAAGCAGGAACTCCTCGACGGTCAACAGCACAGACACGAAATTTAGAATACGCATTTAATTATGATAGCCCGTTCTAAGTTCCACTATGTCATGGCTGCTGCACTCAGAGTTGGCTTCCGAAGCAGGAACTCCTCAACGGTCAACAGCACAGACACGAAATTTAGAATACGCATTTAATTATGATAGCCCGTTCTAAGTTCCACTATGTCATGGCTGCTGCACTCAGAGTTGGCTTCCGAAGCAGGAACTCCTCAACGGTCAACAGCACAGACACGAAATTTAGAATACGCATTTAATTATGATAGCCCGTTCTAAGTTCCACTATGTCATGGCTGCTGCACTCAGAGTTGGCTTCCGAAGAAGGAACTCCTCAACGGTCAACAGCACAGACACGAAATTTAGAATACGCATTTAATTATGATAGCCCGTTCTAAGTTCCACTATGTCATGGCTGCTGCACTCAGAGTTGGCTTCCGAAGAAGGAACTCCTCAACGGTCAACAGCACAGACACGAAATTTAGAATACGCATTTAATTATGATAGCCTGTTCTAAGTTCCACTATGTCCTGGCTGCTGCACTCAGAGTTGGCTTCCGAATCAGGAACTCCTCAACGGTCAACAGCACAGACACGAAATTTAGAATACGCATTTAATGATGATAGCCCGTTCTAAGTTCCACTATGTCATGGCTGCTGCACTCAGATTTGGCTTCCGAAGCAGGAACTCTTCAACGGTCAACAGCACAGACACGAAATTTATTATACGCATTTAATTATGATAGCCCGTTCTAAGTACCACTATGTCATGGCTGCTGCACTCAGAGTTGGCTTCCGAAGCAGGAACTCCTCAACGGTCAACACCACAGACACGAAATTTAGAATACGCATTTAATTATGATAGCCCGTTCTAAGTTCCACTATGTCATGGCTGCTGCACTCAGAGTTGGCTTCCGAAGCAGGAACTCCTCAACGGTCAACAGCACAGACACGAAATTTAGAATACGCATTTATTTATGATAGCCCGTTCTAAGTTCCACTATGTCATGGCTGCTGCACTTAAGAGTTGGCTTCCGAAAAAGGAACTCCTCAACGGTCAACAGCACAGACACGAAATTTAGAATACGCATTTAATTATGATAGCCTGTTCTAAGTTCCACTATGTCATGGCTGCTGCACTCAGAGTTGGCTTCCGAATCAGGAACTCCTCAACGGTCAACAGCACAGACACGAAATTTAGAATACGCATTTAATTATGAAAGCCCGTTCTAAGTTCCACTATGTCATGGCTGCTGCACTCAGAGTTGGCTTCCGAAGCAGGAACTCCTCGACGGTCAACAGCACAGACACGAAATTTAGAATACGCATTTAATTATGATAGCCCGTTCTAAGTTCCACTATGTCATGGCTGCTGCACTCAGAGTTGGCTTCCGAAGCAGGAACTCCTCAACGGTCAACAGCACAGACACGAAATTTAGAATACGCATTTAATTATGATAGCCCGTTCTAAGTTCCACTATGTCATGGCTGCTGCACTCAGAGTTGGCTTCCGAAGCAGGAACTCCTCAACGGTCAACAGCACAGACACGAAATTTAGAATACGCATTTAATTATGATAGCCCGTTCTAAGTTCCACTATGCCATGGCTGCTGCACTCAGAGTTGGCTTCCGAAGAAGGAACTCCTCAACGGTCAACAGCACAGACACGAAATTTAGAATACGCATTTAATTATGATAGCCCGTTCTAAGTTCCACTATGCCATGGCTGCTGCACTCAGAGTTGGCTTCCGAAGAAGGAACTCCTCAACGGTCAACAGCACAGACACGAAATTTATTATACGCATTTAATTATGATAGCCCGTTCTAAGTTCCACTATGCCATGGCTGCTGCACTCAGAGTTGGCTTCCGAAGAAGGAACTCCTCAACGGTCAACAGCACAGACACGACATTTTGTGTACGCATTTAATTATAATAATAATTATTATTATTATTTATTTCAGACACAGTGATCCATATTTTATAATCTACACTAAACTAAAATTAAAACAATTACACAATAATAAAAATGCAATAAAAAATATATTTAAAAATTAGGTGCTTAGGTTAGGTGGCTATTTCCACCCAACGTCGGTAAGCTGCCGTCAGCATCAGTCTATCCGCCAGACTCTTGATGATTGTGCTTTTACACATGTCGACTCTGGACATGAAGGAGGCGATCCTCTTTCTTTGGATCGCATTGAAAGAGTCAACCCCAGCCTCTGCGTACATTTCCGATGCGCTACAATAGCGCCTTAGACCAATCATGTGTCTGAAGACGTTATTGTAAGCCACTCGTATACCGCTGTGCGACTTCTTAGTCTTATAATCTGTCCAGAGTTGACATGTGTAGAACGACTGGCAGAAGGATCTGAAGAGTGTTATTTTCACGTCAGGCGGTGACTTAAAGAACTTTCTGGCTATCATATTGCCTATATATATAATATCCTGTTCTAAGTTCCACCATGACATGTCTGCCGCACTCAGAGTTGGCTTCCAAGAAGGAACTCTCATCTCATGATGGAGGCGGATGCTAGACAATGGAACTTCTGAATAGATTGTAGTGGGCTACTAGTGTTTGGGCTCATTTAAATCTGCTTGCGGTTCTAATTAAGAATTTTATAAAGGCTTATTTTGTAAAAGTAATTTTTCAACAAAAAACTTATTTGCCTCCAAATAAGTTGCGATTGCTATGTCCAACCGTGTCAGACCCACAATCCTCCCTAATCTAGCAAACTTTAGATTACCAGACGACCGGTTAAAATCGGTCACCGGTCACCGATCGGCGTCGGTGCAGTGTAAAATTTTATATCAAAATCTGCCAAAACCTTTCATCTTCAAGCGCGTCTGAAATTGTTTACTCGATTTTTCTTTCGAAAGCCACTGGTATTATTTATAGAATGGTCTATAAATTATACCATCGACCATGCAGCCAGCTACCTTCGAATTAGTTGACATGTATTATTTATGGCCTAGAACTTAAGAAGTCAACATACCCTATCCCTTCTTCCCGTATAAACATCTCATGGTACGGGAACTGGCGATGCAAGTCCTTGCGTATATCGTCCATGCACTTCGGATCTCCAGGCGCCTGGAGCAACTCTTCGTACTCGTTCGGATGCTTTTCAAGGAGTAGCTGTCCTCCGCAGAGGTAGAGCCAGGCTTTCGGACGGACTGACGCCGGTATACCTGGAAAGAGTGTAATAAACAATGACTGTTAGTTTAAAACTGGTTTGGAATGAAATGTATGAATGATCGTCGCTCGATCATCTACTTTAAATTTGAGAATTTCTATTGTATTTTTCAAATTTGCATGCTAGAATATAAGGCAGAATGTAATTGAAACATACCTAGATAATTATTAAGGTATTTATGTTCAAGCGAATAAATATATCTTTATCATCTTTAATGAGTGGAGCCTTGTCTGAGTCTGTGTTACCCGATAACTACAATCTAGGTTATCAAGTCGCGAGTGAACAAGGTTTATTTTAGGCAAGCGTGCTCCATCGTAGACTGCATCATCGCTTACATCATCTTCAATATCCTCTACTCAAAACAGTGGATCGCCTTGCCTGAGTCTTTGTTTCCCGATAACTCGGGGGTCTTCAAGTCGCGATTGAACAGGTTTATTTTAGGCAAGCGTGATCTATCGTGGACTGCATCATCGCTTACTATCTATTTTATTTTTTATGTGATATAAACTACAAATTAACCTTCGGTTTTTTTTTCCTTTACTTGTGATGCGAGACCTTGCTTACGGAACCCTTAAAATTCTCTTAAAATCTGAGCTAACACACTTACCTTTAGTAAGACTGTTTCATTTCTGTGTCTTTGAAGCAAATAGTTTATAAAAAAACTCTTTTGTATGAACATCTATTTTTAATCTATCATGGTCTACTGATTCTAGTTTTTCAGACATACTATTTCGGCTACTTAATGTAACTTCCCCACAGCATAATGTGCAACTAACTACTGCAAATGATACCTTAGTTATTTCAATAAAACCCCCGCATTAGTGAAAGTAACTGTTTTAAATAATACTGTCAGCTTATAAATCACGCATACCTACAATTATCTAGCTTGTTAATTGCAAAGACATAATAAAAACAAAAACATAGTAATTGATGACTTCCATGAATTACTATAATCCACAACGTGTGCCTCTGTCAGTAATTCATTACGAGACATCGTAACTCTAAAGCTGCGTACGGACAGAGCGGTCACGCGTGTCCTGGAACGTCATGTCCATACCTTGCAGCTACGCGTACACTCTTGGGGAACGCGTGCCGCGCGAGCCGCAATCGGTTTTTGGTCGCGCGTCAAAGGGGACGCGCACGCCCGGGTACGCTATATTTGGACTGCAAAATGGATGGACTATGTTTCTTGAACTCATGGCGGATGACTGGAGCTCGCGTTCAGGTTCGCGGCGTTCCGTACAGGAGCTGTGCGCGTATCCAATGTACGCGTGGACAGCGTAACACAGTAACGCGCTATCCGTACGCAGCTTTAACACGGCTAGAATTAAACATAGACCTCCCAGGAATAGTTTTCTAATGCAGCCGAACTTGTTCGACTCGCTCCCATCAGCTTCCACTTGCATTTTTTATGCTACCTAGAGATGGAGCAAGCTTATGGCCAACCTGATGTTAAGTGGTAACCATCGCCTATAACAGAGAACTGCCTCGTACGTCACGCACCTTAGAAAAGTGCCCTACGTTGCACTGCTCTGCGCCCATCAACTTGGCATACAGGTATAAGGCCTCATGTGCCTGTAATTTCACCGGCAACCATACCCTTCAAACCGAAACACAGCAATGCTGCTTGGCGGCAGAAATAGGTATGATGGTAGAGACCCCCCATCTAGTGGGAGGCGTTCTAAGCTGCGTTTTCCACTGCGTCGTCACTCAAGAACCTTTCTGGCCACCAACGGCCGTCAGTTCTACGAGCAATGCGTCCGAATTCTGCCACACCAGCTTGCTAATCCTCTGGGCTATGTAGTGGCTTTAGTTTTAGGAACACCTCATTTCTGGTTCGATCTCGTGGAGAAACGCCAAGCTTAGCCCTTTCCCAAGGAATTTGTATGCTTGTTCATATTCCTTGTCCTTTCCATAGCTTTACATCATACGCGTTAAAAAATCTTCTGTATTATTTCTACTTCACTATCTCTAGATTGTTTTGGCATCAGATGAATGTTCAAACATGTTTATTATTATTGTGAATACTCTATTGTGAAGGGGTGGCTATTGTTGACCGACTGCCGAAGAAGGGTAATGCTTTTTTCGCGTATATCTCTTCTCTACAGTGCAAATTCCTAACTTGTTCCATGGACCCAGGGAATAGATTGTTTGCTACGGCCTCTAGATGATTTAACTTTTTCTTGTGTATATAATAGTGAACTGCGCTCCCAAACACCAATTGCGGACGGTGGGCACCAAGTAGGCAAGTTAAAGTGGGACTGAGCGGGCCATCTCTGTCGCACGTCAGAGAAGTTATGGGCAAAATCCACCACCGAGTGAACAGCCGAAAGACAGAAAACGACCACGTGGCAGACCGCGACGCCCCGATGGAAAGATGAACTCAACTCGTATATGTAAGACTGGACTACACACGCGCATGATAGTGGTGTGGAAAGAAGGAAGGGAGGCCTTTGTCCTGGAGTGGGACAGTACAGCCTCCAAAATAATATAATAATAAATAATATAATACTCATGTAAATTTATACTAATCCATAGTAATATAATAAATTCGAAAGTAACTCTGTTTCTGTGTCTGTTTCTTACGTTTTTACGTCTAAACGGCTAGACCGATTTCGATTAAATTTAGTAAACAGATAGATTATGACCAGGGTTGGAACATAGGCAACTTTTGCGTGCGAAGCCGCGGCCAGATCAATTATATATTATTTATGTTAACGTTTATTTTTATAATCTCACCTTTCCTGCACCTCTCGCGAACCTTCTTGTAGTTTTTGCTCATAAACGCTTCCCAATTGTTCAGCATACGCAGCCATTTCTGCTCTCGCTTCAGTATTGTGCTCGGGGATACGGTCCTTTTGCTGTAACAAATGAAGTTTACATTCGTCTATTTATACATCAAATACTAGCAACGTTCATTACACGATCTGCCCTTTGAAAGTCAACCACCGAGAGTTGTCATAATATGACAATTATTCTTGAACTTTGTAAATAGATAAGCCCGCACGCTCAATGTCACGATCACGTCGTGTCTAGGTTCATATTAAAACGGGTCACTGTTCAAAAGCAGGGCGTCTAAGAACAGAATGAAGGGGGATTATCCTAATCTGTACCTACTGCCTGCAACTCATTCAATAGAAGCAAGGAAGTACGAAGCGGGCAATGATATAATCTTCATTGCTAGTTATCTAAGCGATTCTCATTTAAATGAGGCTATGAATCCCCGATTGAGTTCAGGAAGCTTATTCCAACATTTGCATGCAGAGAATGTTGATTCGCATAGTTCAGATCCCGAAAATGGCGACTAAACGAAGTTCCAAATGAAACTTTTGTTAGGGAAAATCGGACTTTTTATGGAATAATCTACATAACGACTAAGACACAATATTAAAAACATATTTTATTGAAAACTAGTGGACACTGGTACCGCCGTGACATGCATATAACGCGGGCTGTCAATATACGTCACCCTGGTAGAATTGTCAGTTGTTGTCCCCGGCCATCATTATGTATGAGAAAATGAATGACTTCCACAAATAATTCAATACCAAAATTAGCCAAATCGCTCCACCCGTTCTCGAGTTTTAGAGAGACCAACGAACAGCAATTCATTTTTATATATATAGACAATATCTCGGGATAACTCCGACCGAAGCATCTGTTTCAAACGATATTCATTTTTTTTACATCCTCTTTGACGATATTTGCAGCACGCATTCTGTCAATTCTATGTAAAACGTCATAAGGTTACATTATAAAAGCGCTAAGGTTAGATTATAAATAATTTTATATGGTGGTTAAGTATTCTTAAATTTTCTAATTTTGCGCGCAATTTTCTTAATTTTTTCTTTCATAAGAACCTTCTCCTGACAATAAGAAATACAACAAAAAAAAATTAGCGAAATCGGTCCAGCCGTTCACGCGTGATGGCGTGACCAAGGGAAATAGGGATTCAATTTTATATATAGAGATAAATGGGTTTCAGCTTATAACAAAGTACCAGGCCTCTAACATCGCTGGAGAATCAGTCCATAACCAAAAGTCCATGCAAAACCGTTTATTTCCAGTGACAACTGCTTGGCTTAACACTACGGCACTACTATGAGGCTAGTGGTGTCTGGAAATTAGATCTCCCGTGGCACTGCCCTGGTCATTTTCTTCACGTGTTAAACGTGCACTCATACCTTTTAGTACTTGTTCAGTCAGACGCCACAATTAGCAAAATAAGTCTGCCCTGGATGCAAAACATGAGGTCGAATTTTGCAAGTCATATAAGAATTTATAAGTCATAATTTACGCTATTTATCGCTAAGGCGTCTAGCTAATACATTTTTATCAACATACATGGAATGACGATAAGAAACTAGGTCATACTAAAAATAGATATGAAATACCCCCTACATTTAATTGTGTTATGTGTGTATTTAATATGGTTTGCTTTGAATTTAACAATAGTTGTGTTTGTCTTATTATGGCTACCCTTGATCAAGATGTACGCTGCGGCATATTAACATGCCGTAGCATCCATCATGCTGAGCTGGGTACCAATTCATCTCCACACAGAGCTTTTAAGTTTGTTAGTGCTTAGGTTAGATTTTGTTGTTACTGTGTTTAATTTTTCTTTTTTACTGTATAGTTTTTGGAATATTTTTTTCTTTCTTTACATATTCCTGAGCCCACCTGAGTCAAGACCGAAATTATTGAGGTGGAGTCGAGACAGAAACCAACCACTATTTGACTTTAGGCTTTCGTATCTGTTCAGTTCGCGAGCGAGACCTAAACAGAAGACCATAAAGCCAGACAGAAAACAAGAAGTCACTAATGTAACGGCAACATTTACATAATGTTTTTTTTATTGAAGATAGCCAAGCGCTTGACCACTACCTCGCCTGGTGGTAAGTGATGGTGTGATCGAAGATAGAGCACGCTTGCCTAGAAAGAACCTATTCACTCTGGACTTGACGACTCCGAGATTATACTGGTTCGGAAAAACATACGCCGGAAGTCAGTTCTACTCCTTACTTGTGCTAACAAGATGTTTATCAATATTGTCGCATTCCGGCCAATTTGACACAATATTGCCGATACAATCAAGTGTCAAATCGTGAGCAATATAGTTCGAAGAACTGACGGCCGTTGGGGCAGAATGCTTCTAGAGTGGAGAGCACACACTGCGCAGCGTAGGACGGCCCTCCGCTAAATGGATAGACGACCTGATGAAGGTTGCTTTTGGGTGCAGACCGCACCAGATCGGTCAGTGGGCGTTTTAGTGGACCAGTGGTTTGAGCATGTGATACCGGCCAGTTGTTTTCAAAGGTATTTTTTAACAAAAATACATCATCATCATCCACAGCCTGACTTCACCGATTGTTGGGTATAGGCCTCCCCAAGTTTGTGCCATTCACCACGATCCCGCGCTAGTCTCACCCACTGACGGCCCACGACCTTTACGATGTCGTCCATCCATCGCGCTGCTGGTCGTCCTACTACCCTTCTATACCCGCTCCTCGGCCACCATTCAGTCACTGTCCTGCTCGCATCTGTCATCACCACGTCTAGCCAAGTGTCCCGTCCAAGACCATTTGAGCTCCATAACTCGAATCCCAACGTCATGAACCTTCGTTCGTCTACGGATCTCGACGTTTGGAACTCGATCTAACAGTCTGATGCCAAGCATGGTACGCTCCATGGCTTTCTGTGCAACTCTTAACCTGTACACAAATACATTAGTAACAAAATATCGCTAAACACAGTCTAGGTATTTTGACGACAGACTGAAACGCCTCCAGAAGTATTTTGACAAAATTGTTAGTTATAACTATTTCACGTTGCAAATCTAGTATTTATTTATGCACTAAACCTAGTTAACATAATTGCATATGCACTTTGTCTACCACAATTTTTTTGATGGATCGAAGCGAGATCTCCAAATCAACTTGGGCAAATCGGCGTAAGTATGTAAGTATGTATGTATGTTTGTTTGGCCGAGGATAACTTTCGAAGCGTTAATTCGATCATCGTGAAATTTGGTATATAGGTAGGTAGTGATGCCACAATTTTGGTGTAGCTAAAGGAGCTAAAAATGTGGGGGGTTGTTGAGATATTGGGGTTCAAGAGGGGTAAAAAAAAAACAATCTGGTCAAGTGGCACGTCTAATAAAAGGTCTTTATGAGTACATTTTGACCCCGTTTTTATTTTTAGTTTAAGCCTTGTAGTTTTTAAGTTATTAGCCATAATAAAAACTGAACTTTGACAAAATTCACAGGATACACCAGTGACGCCACAGTGCTGAAATTTGGTATGCACGTAGCTTTAGTGACACAAATACAGGGAAAAGTCAGAAATCCAGAATAATTGCAACTTCTACCCCAAAAAACAGAACCAATTACCATGAACTCCCGTTACCTGTAATTTCAATGAAACTGTAGGTCAAGTTATTTGGATAATGCATTTCGTGGCACTATTTTGATAGTCAAAGATTACAATTAATATTTTGATGTTGTTATGGAAGATTCGCGAGATCTCAGTTCGGGGCGAACCACTAATTATTTTTAGTTTTAACTATCAAGCACTTTTACTCGATAAAATGCCCGACAGTGATTTCGGGTATTGACGGCTAAACATTGCCATGAAAGGATTAATACTCGTTCATGAGCAACTTAGTTATTCTAGTACATAAGGAATGACCTAAGAACTAGATCTAAATGAGGACAGCCTTGCGCTTGAGGTCGGTAAACCGATGTTATTTAACCTCTAAATTGTGGAAATGACTCAATGTATGTTACGTGTAAAGGAATTGACGTTCACTTGCCGAGTTACAGAGGCGGATGCCGTTGTTTTTGCAAGTTTTCATCAGACAGTGATTTTAGTTTTTAGTTGTTGTATTAAGAATTGAATTAGCTACGTAATATTACACAGCCAGTGTTCTGTGATTACACAGCATGATGCTAATTCGATTATTAATTTTTCTACACTTCTCGTATTTTGTCTTGTTCTAAACCGGTCTCTTTTACCTACTTATATGACATGAAGAAGAGTATCTCTTCACTCAATTGAGAGAAGAGCCAAGAAGCTCATTTGCAATGACGAGTTAACAGATGCAAGCCTCTCGGTTTTCTATCGGATACATTTCGGAGAGTGTGCTGAGGAGCTTTTTAACTTGATCCCACCATCCCCATTCTATCATCAGACAACCAGACGCTCCGCGGTACGCCACCGCTACATGGTAGACATACCTCCCATGCGCACAAAGCGGTACTCTTCCATCTTTAATAAGCACACCGCCAAGGAGTGGAACGCCTTGCCTAAGTCTGTGTTTCCTGATAACTACAACCTAGGAGTCTTAGAGTCACGAGTGAATAGGTTTCTTCTAGGCAAGCGTGTACCATCGTAGAGTGCATCAGCGCTTACCATCGGGCGAGATCGTGGTCAAACGCTAGCCTACAATTTATAAATAAAAAAATGGCGCGATCTTCTCCTTTATTTATAGAATAGAATAGAATAGAATAATCATTTATTTGGTACACACAAAATGACACATGAAACAATTTTAAGGAATAGTAGATACAATTAAATCCAATAAAACAAGTTCGACTCGTACTAAAATGGCATTCAGCTCAGCATAAGTAATAAATAAATAAATGTGGCTGGACATTTCACACAACGCTATCCAGCCCCAAACAAAGCAGAGCTTGTACTATGGGAAACAAATAACTGATAGAATACTTATAATACTGTTTTTTTTTTTTGTAAATACATACTTATGATAAATAGAAAAACATCCAGACCCGGAACAAATATCTGTAGATCATACAAACATTTGTTACGCGGTGGGAATCGAACCCGCTACCTCCTGCGTCTCAGCCGGCTATTCGCCCACTGCACCACGGAGGTCGTCATGTCATGTCATAATGTTGGATGTTAAGCACCCAACGCTGATTTTCAGCTGAAACCAGAAGCAAAGGTAGTGCAGCAGCTACTTTTTCGCTCATGTAGCTTATTAGCATGTAGCCTTCCTCTTCCCTGTTTTCCTTATATTTTTCCGCTTCGCTTTTTTATGAAGCTGCCGTATAAGACGACGAACCGCCTTTCCCCTTTTATTTTGTATATATTATGTTCGAACGGATTATATTTTTAGATACCCGATTTTTAGATACGGGTTATTTTTAGACACCCGTGGGGGACTCACCCCCAACTCTCGACCAGTCTCAACTCGTGAGTCGTCACTGTTTCTGCTACCTTATATACGCTAGTAAGATAATTTTAATTTATTTACTAAGGATTCCCAGTGAGTAATACATAGACTTAAATCAGAATAAAATACAATAGACGCGCTCCCTGTGCGCTCACTCTGCGAAGGCAACCACACCTAACACAGCTAAACATAAAGAAAAAGACACTTATTTAGAACAACAGTACAGCACAAACAAAACAGAGAGTAATAAATTAAAACATACATTCAAACAGACATTACAAAACAACACTGATTATGAAAATGGTACATAGTACATAATACCAACCAGTGTTACAATTCATTCAAATAGTGTAAACGCATCAACAAGAATAGATATTTACAGCTTCAACACAGTTACAGAAAGTATTAGATGATAGAACATTCTTTTACATTAAAAATAATATCAACAGCATACATAATTTTGCAATACAAGAGCACTTTTAAACCATTTTTAAGAGTAGATAAACCACAAACACGATGATAACACTATAAACATGATGATCCAATAAAATAATGCTTACAAATGTCGACCAAAAAAGTGTCCTCGAGAAAAAAATAACACACAAGTATATAATATGACAAACACACTGACTTCACTATCATGCAAATCGTTAAAGCTCTTTATAAAAGAGCCCAATACAAGGGGGCTTGAAGGGCCGCGGAAGTGCCATTATCCTTCCAATTTCTGTAGCTACGAGAGGCAATTTAATCATTGGTAAGTTCCGGCCTAAGGGCTATAGACTCGGTGGCGCGGCGGGCGAACCGACTGAGACGCGATTCTTGCTGCGGGCCAAATATTTGCATGAGCTTCATATAAGAAATAAAAGAATTACTGCATTTTTTAAAAGAATAATTATAGCACCAATCAGTTAATAGTACATTAATGCAGAGGCCAGCAAAAGAGACATTAATGGACGAACGTGTTAATGTGGGCCGAGGCACACATACGTAAGTCCATCCATGCCTAGTTGTGGCCAAGCCTTGTATAGTACTTTCCTCAAACAATGTGCGGAAACAATAAAATAAAATAAAAAATACAATTACTTTTCAAAATCAATGACGAACAACAATAATTTTTCCCGCGTTAAAGTGTTCATTTGTTTTTTTTTTTTCAATATACTTTCTATTTGCAAGCCAGTTTGAAATTTAAATAAAACCTTTGATAAGTTACCTCCTTGGTTGCCATGTTTCGGATTAAATGATTGATTCATTTTTAAATTACACGACATATATGAGTTTACTATGTAATTTATTTGTCCGCTAAACCACGACATAATATGGATTTTCATACAACTTTTGCCGGCCGCTGCTCGCATATATTTGGCCAGTGCAGCAATTTCGATTTATCCTGACGAAGGTTGTCAAAATAATACTCAAATTTCCAAGCATGTTCGAGAAAATTATAATACTTTAACTAAGTGACCTTATTTATTGGAGAGGCCACTGACTTCTGTAACACAGGTCTTTGCACCTAGCTCAGATGTCAGAGACTTCAACAAACCGCCTGTAACAAAATGTTTTTGAGTCAATAAACATATTTTTATTTTATTTATTCTCCAAATGTTAATTAATCAGGACGTAGACGTGGAATTTTAGAACGTGATCACTTGCACGCAGTATAATGTCCAGGAGTGATTCACATACATGGATCAGTTTAGATCAGAGAATGGTGTGCAGTGAAGTGTTTGAATTATGAATAGGAGGAAGGAAACATGTTCCATCATTGATGAGTTTGCAGCCAACCTGACCACGTATGAAATTCTTGTTTTTAACTACCTTTTTGCTGCTTGATGGTACACTAATGAGTAAAGTTTACGAGACTCAAGTGATTGAATTTGAAATTTCTCAAGCTTTAAGTAATATAGTCGTGAAGCAATTTCCTTCTGTTAATAAGACCACTAACTCTTTAGATTCGATTAGATTAGATAATTTCTTTATTGCACACCATCAAAAATAAAACAAACAAAAGAGAATACACAATTGAACAAAGGTACAAAGGGCGGCCTTATCGCTAAAAGCGATCTCTTCCAGACAACCTTTGGATGGACAGGATCTGTGTGAACAAATGAGGACGGCGGCGTTAATCAAATAATAACTAACAGAACAAGTACTTATATATATATATATATATATATACCTAGTCAGGTCATAAGTATTGTCACATAATAAAAACTTTTCTTTTAGAATGCTGGCCACAAAAAAGTTTATAGAATTCGAATTTCGAATTGTTTATGAAAATAAAAATGTATACTTTTTAGAATTTTACTCATTTTTAAATATGGAGTGGACGCTTAAAGAAGACCGTGTTGCAGTTAGTGCGTTGCATCGTTGCGGTTACGCGCCAATTCAAATTTTTGACATACTGAAAAATTTGAATATAACCAAAAGATTCGTTTATCGCAACATCAAACGATACAATGAAGACTCTAGTGTAGATGACAGGTCAAGAAGTGGTCGCCCTCGGTCTGTTAGGACTCCAGCATTGATAAAAGCTGTGAAGGCGCGAATTCAAAGAAATCCCAAACGTAAGCAGAAACTGTTGGCCCTTCAGATGGAGTTAAGCAGAACCACGGTGAAAAGGGTGTTAAATGAAGACTTAGGGCTTCGGGCATATCGAAGAAAAACAGGACATCGTTTGAATGCTCGTCTAATGGACCCGAGACTGAAGAGATGCCGCGCTTTGTTGAAGCGGTACGCGGGAAAAAAATATCGGGATATTCTTTTTTCGGATGAAAAAATTTTTACCGTAGAAGAGAGCTACAACTAACAAAATGATAAGGTGTACGCACACAGTAGTGAAGAAGCGAGCAACCGTATTCCGCGTGTCTAACGAGGTCATTTTCCATCCTCGCTCATGGTATGGTTGGGAGTTTCTTATTGGGGCTTAACAGAGGTACATTTTTGTGTGAAAGGTGTAAAAACGAATGCAGTTGTGTATCAAAATACAGTCCTGACGAACCTTGTGGAACCTGTTTCTCATACCATGTTCAATAACAGGCACTGGGTATTCCAACAAGATTCGGCGCCAGCTCATAGAGCGAAGAGCACACAAGACTGGCTGGCGGCGCGTGAAATCGACTTCATCCGGCACGAAGACTGGCCCTCCTCCAGTCCAGATTTGAATCCGTAAGATTACAAGATATGGCAACACTTGGAGGAAAAGGCGTGCTCAAAGCCTCATCCCAATTTGGAGTCGCTCAAGACATCCTTGATTAAGGCAGCCGCCGATATTGACATGGACCTCGTTCGTGCTGCGATAGACGACTGGCCGCGCAGATTGAAGGCCTGTATTCAAAATCACGGAGGTCATTTTGAATAAACTTTAGTGTCATAAGAATCTATGTTTTGTTAAGTTCATTTTGGTATATAAATGGGTACATAATGAATAAACTTGTTTCAATTATTTTATATTAAACATGTGACAGAATTTATGACCTGACTAGGTACACTGCCGGCCAAAAGTTTGAGACCACTGTAAAAATCTTTGTCACCAACAAAATATTTCAAAGTACACATATGATAATGAGCTAATTTGAACACCTGCGTATTCTATTATTATTAAAGAATTTCTAAGAGTCATTATTTATGTTGTTGTTTAAGTTATCATCCTAAAAAGGTCTATTGTTTCAAAACATCAATGAGCGCCGCGCAAGGACCAGGTGGTAGAGTCATTGTAATATTTTTATGATCTGCTCATTACTTATTGTTTTGGGTTTGTTTCGCGTTAACCGATATCAGGGATTATGTTAGCTTCCTAAAACATATTTAGTACCTAAGTTTTTATGGAGTAAATTATTTTCTACCTTATTAGTCTGAGCTCGTCGTTGTTACAGTGAAGACATCTTAAAATGGGAAAAGTTCGCGAAATTAGCAGTGAAACTCGCTCTGCCATAGTTGTTTTATACGGCGAAGGCAAATCTGAACGTGCGATTGCCTCTCAACTTAAGTTGTCGAAGACTTGTGTTCATAACACAATAACCCGATACAAGGAGACTGGCAGTAATCAAGATCGTTCGCGTTCGGGAAGGCCGAGAACTACCACTTCTCGCGAGGATCACTTCATCGTCACTACCAGCAAGCGGAATAGACGCCTAACAGCACCAGAAATCCGCGTAGAAGTGAACAAATCCCGATCAGAACCTGTATCATTGACTACAGTAAAAAGACGTTTGAGAGATGCTAAGTTATTTGGTCGCGTCGCCGTTCGAAAACCACTACTAAGGCCACAAAACAAAAAGAAACGGATGCAGTGGGCCCTTACCCATCGAGACTGGACTGAAGAAGACTTTAAACAAGTTCTTTGGTCAGATGAATCCAAATTTGAAATATTTGGTTCAAAACGACGAATTTTTGTTCGACGTAACGTCGAGGAAAAGATGATGCCAGACTGTGTGGTGCCAACAGTCAAGCATGGTGGTGGTTCCATTATGGTCTGGGGATGCTTCTCGGGCCATGGAACCGGAGATTTGGTACGAGTCGAAGGAATCATGAAAAAGGAGCAATATAAACGAATACTACAGCAAAATGCCATTCCGTCTGGTTCAAGAATAATTGGAGATGGATTTTTTTTCCAACAAGATAATGACCCAAAACATAGTTCAAAATTATGCAGGGGTTATTTAGAACACAAAGAAACAGAAGGGGTTTTAAAAAACATGGTGTGGCCCCCTCAGAGTCCGGATCTCAACCCGATTGAGCTTTTGTGGGAAGAGCTTGATAGAAATGTGCGCAGTTGTTGTCCCACTTCGCAAGAAGACATGTGGAAGGCTTTACAAGAAAGCTGGAACAATATATCACAAGATACAATCGACAAATTGATTGCTCGTATGCCAAGAATAGTGAAAGTAGTAATAAAATGCAAGGGAGGGTTTTTCGACGAAAAATCTGTATAAAATATGAGCGACATTTTTAAAGTAAATGGTTGATTTTTCTTGATTTTTTTGTTTTCTTCATAATGTATGTGTATTAGGAAATAAGTATTTTAATTCATAATTAAACCTCTTGCTTTGTATTTTGAGTTTTATTTCATTTTCCTACTTTGATGTAGGTGGTCTCAAACTTTTGGCCGGCAGTGTATATATTACTAAAATAATATATAAGCGATGGACGACAGATAGATAATGTTTATTAGGTAACCCTTTTTTAAAAAACAGGAAGGGATTTGGCGTTACGGATTGAAACAGGTAGTGCATTCCAGAGTCTGATAGCCTGAAGAGTAAAGGAGTTAGTATAAAATACTGAGGTATGATGAGGAGTTTTCAATGCAAGGTTTTCAGCGGAGCGTAAGGATCGGGAGTTGGAGACATGAAGAAACTCAAAGCCTCAAGATGATGATCAGGTATAAAGGAAAACCAACCACATTGTCCATAAAGAATATTCAACCAATTATCCTTAAATACAACAGTATTTGTAATACTTCTACTGGTGGTAGAGCTTTTTTGAACTGGCTCGAGGAAGTGGGCATCACCGCCTTACCTTTATCTGCCGCCAAATAGCAGTACTTTTGCTGCTGTGTTCCGGTTAGATGGTAATGGTATGTTCCTGTAATTACAGGCATAACAGCTAAGTCCTATAGTATGGCAACGTATCCACATAGAGATCAAGACAACATAATACCTTGTTTTGAATTCTATGTGGATATCCATGGGCTGCAGTAGCCACTTAACATCTGGTGCACTGCATGCTCGTTTGCCATATAAGTACTTCGTATATAAAAAAAACTTATCAACATATTGACCATCTGTTTTTGATTTTGTTTTGAATGTAGCTATCGATTACCAAATTAGCAACACAACAGCTGTAACAGTTACAATGAAAGCGAGGGTTCAATTATGCAAATAGGACTCGAAGGCCGGAGTACCGACCAGTGTTACAGCGGGCCGCTACATGTTTTATGTGTCATTAGTTAATTAACAGGCTTGGTTGAGCGTTTCTACTGTCAAAGCACTCGAGGTATACAAAGCCGTGCCCTAGGTAAATAAAACTATGGAAAATTAAGATATGTGACAAGAAAGAAACATCTGTAGGCCTAGCGCAGTAACTGTAGAGAAGGGTTTTGATTTGAGTCATTTTTCGGAAGAATGAAGACACTCGTCGACCGTCTCGAGCACGGCGATTGCGAGAGTGAACGGGGAGAAACGTTGTCGACACTTCCCCGACAATAGTCTACAACGTGGAGCATGATAACCATCATTTTCTCTATGTTTGTACTTTAAGGAAGGACAACTTTCTTCTGAAATTGTCTAGGTCTTGCTATGCCTAGGCAACGCTGTCTTCTCAAGTTCTCTTTCGCACTCTTCTCAATCGCGCGCTTGCCAACAATTTTTGGTTAGATATTTAATCTTCTTTACATAGCATTTAACAAAAATAAAACCGACTTCAGATAACAGTAAAAACCAAACTACTCTACCAATTTTGATGAAATTTCCATGGGATCAATCTATCCTTACAAATAAAAAACTAATTTTTCAAATCGGTTGATTTGTTTGTTACCTTTTCATAACTAAACGGCTGAACGGATCGTAATGAAATTTGGCAATAACATATTATGCTACTTTTTACCCGAGTGCGCAAAAGGAGGGTGATGTTTTTATTGAAATACCACGCGTGCGAAGCCGCGGGCGAGTCAGCTAGTTAATTATATATACAACGGTATGGACAGAGTATCTTTCTCATGTCAAGGAAGAAACCTTATTGAGCCTGCTCGGGGCAAAGACAATTTCGGAAGAATCGATAGAGAATAGGAATAGAACAACGCTTTATTGTACATCACACAATAACACTCTTAAAAACCATATAAAAAACTAATATTAATACACGCAGAAATACAAGCTGCAGTCAGAGCCTTGTCGTCTTTTCGAAGAGTAGACAAGGAAATCGCTGTGCTAGCCTCGCTGGCAGACGTATTTTTTTTTTTAATATTGCTGAACATTTCACACAGCGCTATCTAGCCCCAAATTAAGCAGAGCTTGTACTATGGGAACCAGAGACCTGATAAAACACTTATATACCTACTATTTTTTTTTTGTAAATACATACTTATAATATATAGAAAAACACCCAGACCCAGAGTAAATAACTGCAGAGCATGCAAACTTGATCAAGAGGTACGTGAGGTATCATAAACTGGACTCAGCGGAAGACCAGCGATGCGGCATATTAACAAACCGTAGCATCATGCTGAGCTGAGTACCTATTCATCTCCACACAGAGCTTTTAAATTTGTTAGTTTGTTAGTGCTTAGGTTAGATTTTATTGTTGTTGTGTTTTATTTTCCTTTATTACTGTGTAGTTGTTGAATAAAATGTTTTCTTTCTTTCTTTCAAACATTTGTTCTGCGGCGGGAATCGAACCCGCTACCTCCTGACTCTCAGCCGGCTATTCGCCCACTGCACCACGGAGGTCGTCAAAAATTAAGTCAAAAGACCCATTTTCAGTGGCATCATATCAAAATCAAATTGTAAATCATGTTAAAATAATGTAGGGGGAGCGCAGAGATGCCTAGTCGTACAGGCTCTTCGTCTAATTTAGACTATCTATGGTTTTATCTATTACTCGTGCCCGATAACTTGGGACCTGCTTGCTAGGAATGCGACTCCCCGACCGCTTCCCCTGCACTTCCCCGATGGCGCCCGTATTGTACCGTTCGCATCACTATTTTTTACTAGGGTTTTTAGTCTCGTAAACTGTAAAAACGTAAACTGGCCTACGTCACGTAACGACGCGCTCTGGAATTCTTTTAGTTTTCGTTTGTGTAATTGTTTTGTTGTTGTAGTTTTTGTTGTTATAGTTTGTGTCATCGTTTTGTTGTTGTAGTTTTTGTTGTTATAGTTTGTGTCATCGTTTTGTTGTTATAGTTCTTGTTAAGTGTTTTTGTTATCATTATGAAGGGTAAACCTTTGCATAGCGGAGAAAGAAACCTCGTGCTAAAAGTGTTAGAGTTAGTATAGTGTAATGTAAATAATAGATAAAATAAATGTATAAACTTAAACATTGTATTTTTATTTTATTCAAATAGTGTAAAAAAGATTAGATAAAAAGCAGCGTCCTTCCTGAGTAACATAATAAATTAGGTTAAAAAAACAAAGACGAAGCCGCGGGCGGCTGCTTGTTATGTTCGCTTTTTTGCGGGCGGTACAAACACGCCAATATGACGTCACCGCGCTCTGGTCCCAACTTATCGCGCACGGGTAATACTTACATAATGTCACTATCTTTATTTTTACACTAGCTAACCGATCCGCAGCTTCGCACGCGTAGTTTTTCAATAAAAACATTACTCTCCTTCTGCGCAGTTGGGTAAAAAGTAGCCTTTGCCACCCGGGGATAGTGTAGCTTCCCAACAGTGAAAGAATTTTTAAATCGGTCCAGTAGTTTCGGAGCCTATTCAATACAAACAAACAAACAACTCTTTCCTCTTTGTATTATTAGTATAGATTTAATTATTAACATATGTATGGGAAATCCCGTGATAAGTTACAAATAAATAATTTTATTTGATCTCCGCACCTAATGAAATTTAGTCAAATTCCAGTTTTGGTCTAATCACGAACATCAATGCAACTTTTGACGTGACTCGAAGATGCTGGTTGCCACTATAGATTCAAATGGTCGAAATATTTGTGAATAATTATAGCTGGGTACCAAATAGACAATCTGGGTTGCCAGATGGTATCTATCCTAAGGGAGATATGTCCTCATTTTCCACAAATTGTCCTTAGTACCACTCGTACCTGGCTGGCATACCACCTTGACGTACCAAACGATTTGCTTCAACTTTTCTTGTTAGCACAAGTAGAGTGGAACTCACTTCCGGCGTATGTTTTTCCAAACCAGTATAATCTTGGAGTCCTCAGCTCCAGAGTGACCGAGTTATTTCTAGGCAAGCGTGCTCCATCTTCAATCACACTTCACTTACCATCAGGTGAGGTACGAGGTGCATTCAATAAGTACCTAGCCTCATCGCCAGAGGGCGCTGTAGTTTCAAAAGAGTTTTACCACAGTGTAGCACATTCTTTTTTTAATTCTTTTTTAAATTTTCATTCCAATCCCTTCATTTGTTTTAATTTGATAACTTATGGAAGCGAACGTATCGATCGGTTTTACAAACATGAAAAAAGAGCAATATCGTTCGGTGATTCGATTCCTATTTTTGGAAGGGAAAACGCGCATCGAAATCAAAGAGCGCTTGGATGCTGTGTACGGTGACTCTTCTCCATCGATGGCCACCGTCAAGAATTGGTTCAACGAGTTTGCACGTGGCCGTACGTCGGTTTTTGATGAACCACGTCCAGGTGCACCGAAAACAGCTGCTACAGAGGAAAACATTAAAAAAAATCCATGATACCGTATTGGCAGATCGCCGATTGAAGGTTCGGGAGCTAGTTGAGACTGTAGGCATTTCAGAAGGAACAGTGCATCATATTCTTCACGAGGAACTCGGCATGATGAAGCTGTCGGCGCGATGGGTGCCGCGTTTACTCACACCGGAAAACAAATGCAACCGTGAGACCACATCGGAGACATGTTTGGCGCTGTTTAAGCGGAATCCAGCGGAGTTTTTGCGTCGTTTTGTGACCGTCGATGAAACCTGGATCCACTGGTACACACCAGAGACCAAGGAGCAATCAAAACAATGGATCCAGACCGGGAAACGTGCTCCAAAGAAGGCGAAAACTGTAAAAACGGCCGGAAAAGTTATGGCCACCGTTTTCTAGGATTCACAAGGTGTGATCTACATCGATTACCTCGAGAAGGGTAAAACAATTACAGGGCTTTACTATGCCGGTTTATTGGGCCGATTCGACGCCGAATTAAAGAAAAAACGACCCCATCTGGCGAAGAAAAAAGTGCTGTTTCACCACGACAACGCACCGGTTCACACGTCTGCCGCTGCCATGGCCAAATTGGTCGAATTACGCTACGAATTGCTGCCCCATCCACCGTATTCTCCAGATTTGGCCCCTTGTGACTTCTTTCTGTTTCTTAATCTGAAAAAATCTCTCGCTGGGAATAGATATGGATCAAATGAGGAGGTCATCGCCGCCACGGAGGCCTATTTTGTAGAGTTTGACAAAAACTATTTTTCGGACGGGTTAAAAAAGTTGGCGCATCGCTGGGCTAAGTGTATCGAACTAAAAGGAGACTATGTTGAAAAATAAATTGCCACTTTTCTAAAATTTTCGTTTACTTTTTGTAGGCTAAGTATTTATTGAATGACCCTCGTAGTGGTCAAGCTCTTGGCTATCGTCTATAAAAAAATGCCCCACCGAATATCCTGCGTTTTAAAATTTCGCGCAATATAAACTAGTGGTTCACCCCGAACTGACTCACGCGAGTCTACGATTAAAACAAAAAAATATTATTTGTAATCTTTGACTATCAAAATAGTGCCACGAAATAAATAACCAAATAACCTACAAGTTCACAGACCTACAGTTTCATTCAAATTACAGGTAACGGGGAGTTCATGTTTGTTCATGTGGTTACTCTTTTTTGGGGTACAAATTGCAGTTATTCTGGATTTCAGACTTTTGCCTATATTTGTGTCACTTAAGCTACACGCATACCTACTAAATTACAGCACTGTGGGGTCATTGGTGTACCCTGTGAATTTTGTCAAAGTTTAGTTTTTATCATGGCTAACAACTCAAAAACTATAAATAATTTACGAAAAATAAAAACTGAGTCTAAATGTACTTAATACGTTTCATTTAACGTCCCACTTGACCAGTTACCCGCATTTTCTTTTTTTTACCCCTCTTGAACCCTAATATCTCAACAACCCCCCAACATGTTTAGCTCATTTAATCACACCAAAAATGTGCCATCACTACCTACCTATGTATTAAATTTCACGATGATCGGATTAACGCTTCGAAAGTTATCCTCGGACAAACAAACATACACACATACAACGCCGATTTGCCCAAGTTGATTTAGATATCTCGCTTCGATCGATCAATAAGCTTGTGAGGTCCTTTTCTAAAAAAAAATTCCTTTGTTGGTAAACTACTGCCTAATATGACGCACAGAAGAATTGTGCACTTATGTAATGGAGAGACTGTTGGGTGCAGTTAGACGAGTTGAAGTGATGATTACACAAAGTTTTTTTTTATGATAGCCAAGCGCTTTACCACTACCTCACCTGATGGTAAGTGAAGGTGTGATCGAAGATGGAGCACGCTTGCCTAGAAAGAACCTATTCATTCTAAACTGGAAGAGAATGTTAACTAGCATTATGTTCGCCTATGTACAAATTATTGAAGTATTTTTATTTTGTGAGTTTTCATTCAATCATTCATATTTTATCTATGGTAAGTTTACTATGCTTGTTATCAAAAAGGTATGTTTGTCTAATTGTAATGTGCATGTTGTGCTCGGCTATAAATGAAATTGATGTAAAATAACAACGTACTCATGTAAATTTTGTTGATGAGCCTAATAAATAAAAAAAAACATTTTTAGGGTTCCGCACCTTAAGGCTAAAACGGGACCCTATTATTAAAACTCCGCTGTCAGTCTGTCCGTCCGTCACCAGGCTGTATCTCATGAACCGTGATAGCTAGACAGTTGAAATTTTCACAGATGATGTATTTCTGTTGCCGCTATAACAACAAATACTAAAAACAGAATACAATAAATATTTAAGGGGGGCTCCCATACAACAAACGTGATTTTTTTGCTCGATATTGATAACGGCAACAGGTAGACGCTTGAAATATTCACAGAATATTTAGTTGTATATTCACTTCAAAAATAAATAATTTAAATAAAATAAATATTTAAGGGGGGCCCCCATACAACAAATGTGATTTTTTTGCCATTTTATAGATAATGTACAAAACCCTACGTGCGCGAGTCCAACTCGTACTTGGCCAGTTTTTTTGCATCTGTACGTGCAAGTAGTCCAACGATAATTTCGAACTTACGAGTAACGTAAATCGTAAACTCATGATATAATCCCAGAAACACCCAGAAAACTACACAGTATACACCAGCTGTTTGCAATTATGATTGCTTTGTATCGAATATTTAAGGTCTTGTAGGTGGCACATTGAGGAACATGCTGTGAATCATCTCATGCGTAATAGGTACATGCGCGTTCAGGGGTCCGACTGGGATATACGGCCTCGAATTGAATGGGGCGTGTAAAAATTACTCTCGATAGTACTGGGAGTTGTACATGACTAATGGGCGGGTTCAAATATCCCGACTACGACTCGTATGACTCGTATCTCTTTTGACACGTTTTCAAGGAGAAACGAATTACCGACTGATATAGAAATCCGCCATAAATCCACACTACCCATACTGATTGTCGGTCGTAACACAGATAAAACGTGATAAACGCCTTTATTCCCGACCAGGGTCGATAATTTTTGAAACCAAAAAAAATAATAGTAGGATGTAACCCATAGTAACGGAAAAGAATATAACAAAAATAAAAAGAAAAATAATTTACGGACGATCTGAGGTCAGGAAAATTGAGGTTAAAAACGGAGTAAAAAACGGGTTATGTCGATTTCCGGCAAAACTACAAGTCCTATGGAAAAAAGTTAAATGGCAAAGTTGTAGGTAATTAAAAGATCAACAACTTTTGTATATACACTTTTGACACATTACCTCAAAATTTATGAAAAAATGAACTAGTGAAACTTTCTGTCTCATTTGTTCTGTTATATAACTGGTTCGCCCCGAACTGAAATCTCGCCGAATCTCCCAAAAAACAAAATAAATATTATTCTTATTAACGTACTAGTGGTCCCGCCGAACTTCGTATCGGCTTGACATGCATAGGTATAACGCGAGCTGTCAATATAAGTCACCCTGGTAGAATTGTCAATTGTTGTCCCCGGCCATTATGTATGAGAAAATGAATGACTTCCACAAATAATTCAATACCGAAATTAGCCAAATCGCTCCACCCGTTCTCGAGTTTTAGCGAGATTAACGAACAGCAATAAATTTTTATATATATAGACAATATCTCGGGACAACTCCGACCGAAGCATCTGTTTCAAACGATATTCATTTTTTTACATCCTCTGACGATATTTTCAGCACGCATTCTGTCAATTCTATGTCAAACGTCATAAGGTTGCGCATTATAAAAGCGCTAAGGTTAGATTATAAAAAATTTTATATGGTGAAAGAAAGAAAGAAAGAAAATATATTTATTTGAACCCACTTGACATCACACACAATAAAAAACAATAAAAACAAAGGCAAAGTCAAGATCCACTCAGACAGACAATACCGGTGTTGCGTGGGGACAAAAAGGTCCCTGTCTCAGCATAAACTGTTTCGTACCACGGGCACGGTGGATACGATGCAGCGCTGGTTTTCTGCCAGGGCCTAGGTGACGACACGATCATTTGAAAAGACAATACAAATAGAATAAAATATAAATAACATGTAGACAAATTAAAAGGAGAAGATACTCAATAAATTAAATTAACAATACATAACATACACGAATTGCAAAATATAAGATACACTCCTCAAACCGCGCACCATCTATAACTCCCAGACGTTAAATAGAATTAATACAGCAGCAGCAAACAGGTAGTGAAACAATATTTACTGTCCAGAATTGATGTATCGTCTGTGGCTGCATTTTTGTACATCACTATGGTGGTTAAGTATTCTTAAATTATCTATTTTTGCGCGCAATTTTTTAATTTTTTCTTTCATAAGAACCATCTCCTGACAATAAGCAATACAACAAAAAAAGAATTGGCCAAATTGGTCCAGGCGTTGTTGAGTTATGCGCTTACCAACACATTTTGCGATTCATTTTTATATTATAGATTTAGTAGCTAAATATGATTTAAGAAGTTGTCAAATCATACAAATAGGTACGTCAAATTTACACATATTTAGTCGCTAAATACGTTTAGTGATCTTTGTGCATGCCGGCACTAATCTTTGACTAATTAATTAGTGCCACGAAATTAATAACCAACTTACTTGACCTAGTTTCATTCAAATTACATGTAATGGGAGTTCATGTAAATTAGTTTATCTTTTTAGGGGTAGAAATTGCAGTTATTCAGGATTTCAGACCGTTCCCTATATTTGTATCATTTAAGCTACACGAATACCAAATTTCAGCACTGTAGGGTCACTGGTGTACCCTGTGAATTTCGTCAAAGTTCAGTTATTATTATGACTAATAATAATAACTCAAAAACTGCAAGGACTAAACTAAAAATAAAAACGCGGTCGAAATGTACTAATGAATACCTCTCATTTGACTTTCCATTTGACCTAATAGTCTCTTTTTTTATCCCTCTTGAACCCCAATAACTGTACAACCCCCCAACGTTTTTAGCGCATTTAGTCACACCAAAATGACGGCATCTCTACCTACCTATGTATCAAATTTCACGATGATCGGACCAACGCTTCGAAAGTTATCCTCGGACAAACAAGCATACATACGAGTATACATCGTCGATTTGCCCAAGTTGATTTGGAGATTTCGCTTCGCTCGATCAAATATTCTCATGTAGTTCTTTACACAGAACTAGTGAGACAAATCCAGTATTTATAATAATGATTGAAATAAATCACGAAACTTTTCTAAGTAAAAATTTCCATACTAATATTATCTCTTTATACTGTGCTATTATACTAGCTTATTACTACTGCTTATTTATACTATACTAATATTATAAATTCGAAATTATCTGTCTCCTTGCCTGTTTGTTTTCACGACTTAGGCACTCGTCTCACCGCCGGCGATGAGCGAGAAGCGAGTAGAGCTAGAAACGAGTTAGCGAGCAGCGAGTGCAGTTCCTATAGTTGTCTCGCTATATAAAGCGAGTGAGCGATTGATACTCATCATCTCACGGCGTGTGTTCTGACCGCCAAGCGAGCATCGCTGAGCGCGTATCGCTGAGCGAGTGTTGTAGACTGTAGTCGCTGCGATAAAATAGTGGTGAGCGAGTTCTCGCCGGCAGCGTGAACGGCCAGCGATCAAATATACGTGTCTCTTTTACTAACACGGAATCTATATCTTTTGTTCGTTTCTTGAGCGAGAACATAGTTGATAGCTAATCGCTAACTCGCCGGCGCGGTGAGACAAGTGCCTAAACGACTGAACCGATAGTGATGAAACTTGACAGGGAAATACTGTGCACAAAGAAGGAAATAGGATAGTTTTTTTTTAGAAAATTAAGGTTTTTTGCCATATAATACCGCCGGCAGTCGAACCCGTAACCTCCGAATCTGAAGTTCATCCTACTTGCTAGACCAATACGGCACTCCATGTAGGACCTGTGATAAGTTAGGACACAATACTGGTGTTATCACCAGTATATTTGCCATCTGGTAGTTGACATGTCTGGCGTTAATCGATGACGCATACATAAAAATTCCAACTTGTTTATCCGGTAGGTATTGTAATAATTTTATTCTTAAATAAATACTGTTTTCCCGTGCCCCGAAATGCGGTTCCTCCCAGATTGACCTTATAGTGAGAAGTAGTAAATAAAAAACTACGAGCCTTACAGTATTCGCATATGTTGTGTAACATCTGACCACCGCGCGCGCTCATTGGCCAAATCAAATAACGCGCGCTTCCCCGCTTTTCTGTTACACATTTCCGTCCCTTTTGCTAAAATCACTCCCACAAACCGAGAGGAAAGATGCTACACATCAATAATTAAAGAAATAACTAGGCTCACGCAGGACCAGTAATCTCCATGATGCAAATTATTCCTGTTCGACCAATCAGTTAAGACTAATATGTTTGACCTGAGAAAGAACTCAGATATCATCAGTTCTCTTAGATATTATCAACATCATCATCTCAGCCCGTCTGCACCCACTGTTGGCCTCCTCTTTATTGCGCCATTCTTTCCGGTCCCTTGCGAGTCTCATCCATTGACATCCAGCTACGCTTTCAATGTCATTCAACCATCGGGTGGGTGGTCTGCCTCTTGGTCTACGAGCATCCCTTGGTCAAAACTCTGTAATCGCTTTCGTACAGCGCCCGTCATCCCTCCTAGCCAAGTGTCCGTATTAGATGTTATATTTTTATTTATTAAAAAAACAAACAAATATTATCTAAAATATCCTGCCGTTGATTTGTGGAAACGTAAAAGACAGAAAGACAGAGTTACTTCGATCAGTAAAGATAACAACGAACTAGGAAATGTGAAAAATGACTAATGCAATTCAATATTTATAATTAACAAGTGGGCTCGCCGAACTTTGTACCGCCTTGACATGCATACAACGCGGGCTGTCATTAAACGTCACCCTGGTAGAATTGTCAATTGTTGTGCCCGGCCATCATTATACAACCATACTTAAGCATAGACAAAATTACGTTTAGCTGTCATTTGCTGTCATAGCTGTTTTGTTATTCCATGTCAGATGCGTTTTTGTTATACGACGTTTTATAGTGACTTATATTCTCTTTGACGTTTTATGTCACGTCCCACGGGAACGACGGGAACGGTATAAAAAGTATCCTATGTCCTTCTCCTGGTTCTTAGCTACCTCCCTACCAATTTTCAGCCAAATCGGTTCAGCCGTTCTTGAGTTATAAATAGTGTAACTAACACGACTTTCTTTTATATACCTAGTCTTGCCATAAATACTGTAACAAAGAAAAAAAAATTTCTTTTGCAAATTACATTTGTTAATTTTACAGTGTGTTAGTTTAATACATAAATATAAAACAATTTAAAATATAAAAAGCTTCTTCGAAGTGGTCTGCATTGGCTGCAATACAGTCCTTTAAACGTTGAGGCCAGGATATCAATAGAAGCACGCACTCTTTCCATTGGAAAATTCTTCACTGCCAATCGTATAGATTGTTTTAGGGACTCCAAATTATCATAGCGTTTAGAGCAAGCCGTACTCTCTAAAACTGACCATAAATTATAATCCAGCGGATTAAGATCGGGACTAGGCGACGGCCAGTCTTCAGCTTTGATGAAGTCCGAAACGTTCGTTTCCAACCAAGACTGCGTAGACCGAGCTTTATGACCCGGCGCCGAGTCTTGCTGGAAGGACCATTCTTGGTTATTGAACATGGTGTTGTTAAGGGGCTTCACTACCTTCTCAAGAATGGTATCTTGATACACCTGTGCCGATGTTTTGATACCTTTTTTACAAAAGTATGGCTCAGTCACTCCTTCATAGCTAATACCCCACCAAACCATCACTGAAGTCGGATAATGCCCACGTTGCACTCTGTCGATTAATTGGGAAGCTTCCTTAGAGCTGTGAGCATAGATACGGTCATTTTGTTTGTTAAAATGTTGCTCAATTGTAAAAAAATTCTCATTCGTAAACAAAATTTTCCTGTGACCTCCCTTTGCGTACCGCTTCAGTAGATTTTTCGAGTTTACCACTCTATTCTTATTTAAATTATCAGTTAAGAGATGACCAATACGTCTATTATAGGCTGCAAGTCCTAAGTTATCTTTTAAAATACGCGACATGGTTCTAGGTCCTATCTTCATCTCCCGAGATAAAATCTTTTGCTTTCGGACAGGATTTCTTCGAATTCTTTCCCTTACTGCTTTGACCACCTTTTTCGTACGAACACTACGTGGACGGCCAGATCTTTTTCTGTCACAAACAGAGGAGGTCTCATTGTACCTATTAATAGCCCGGTACACAAACATGTTACTAATATCAAGCGTATGGAGTTTTAAAAATTGCATTTGCCTCCATACCTACTTTGTGTAATGCAATCACAGCGATTCGGTTCTCTTTATTACCCCACTCCATTTTAATATCGCAAAATTTTGTACAATGTATTGGCGCCAAAATGAGAAAACACAATGAACAATCATATAAAAATGACAGATTCCAAATTCAAATGTAATTTTTTGTTTATTTTTAATTGTAACAGTATTTATGGCCAGACTAAGTATATATAGATGTTACTTATTGACATACGCAGCAATTTAGAATTCAAAATAGGTACCTATTAAAATCAATTCTTTGACAATGCCAATCTTAAGTACCTACATACTTGTCTGTTTCTGGCACCTCCAAAATGATGGTGCAATGAGCTACGTGGTTATAGACATGTAATTAAGTAAGTACTATTATTGACGTAACCAAGTGTTCCATTGTGTCCCTACGGTTTGAATAAATGAGTATGAGTATGAAATACAAAATATCACATTAGGGGGTAGTCAGAATTATATCTCCTTCACCTTATTGTGAGAGAAAAATAAACGTCTTTATGAATTATGAATGAATATCTAAGTAGGGAATACTTGTTTGTGGCATTGCTTTTGGGTAAATGATAAGCCTGAAGTAGGTTTTATGACCTTAAAAATGCTATAAGTTGTAAGAACCATTGGAGAAATAATTAAATGCGCCATGCAAGGATATCAGATATCACCTCTGGGACGGATCAGCGAAGTACCAACTTGAAGCTCTAGAATCAATTGAGAGAAGAGCCAAGAAGCGCATAGGCAACGATGAGCTAGTTGATGCAAGGCTCCTCAGCCTGGAGCATCGACGAAAGGTTGCTAGGCTCTCGGTTTTTTATCGAGTACATTTCGGGGAGTGTGCGGCGGAACTTTTCAACCTGATCCCACCATCTCCTTTCTATCAACGGACAACCAGACGCTCTGCGGTGCGCCACCGCTATATGGTAGAAATACCTCCCATTCGCACAAAGCGGTTCTCTTCGACCTTTATTATGCGCACCGCCAAAGAGTGGAACGACTTGCCAGAGTCTGTTTCCTGATAGCTACAACCTGGGTATCTTTAAGTCGCGAGTGAATAGGTTTCTTCTAGGCAAGCGTGTACCATCGTAGACTGCATCATCGCTTACCATCAGGCGAGATCTTGGTCAAACGCAAGCCTATAATATATATAAAAAAAAAATATAAGGGTTGTTTAGAAAGAAAAGAAAGAAAGAAAATACATTTATTTGACACACACATAGGACAGACCATTCAGAACAGAACAAATACAAAAAAACATACCTACTTACCTAAAGAATATAATAGTAAAAAGAAAAATTATTTAAGTACAGAATTAAAGAAAAAACACAAGATAAAAATTACGTTTACGTTGTGGCCAATGTAATATTACTGTAAAATTTAGCCCGAATTCTTGGTGTTACACTGTGGTCGACTTGTAAAACCTTATGACAACATTACGTAAGGCCGGAAGTGTATTTTCTTTAGAAATGAGGAACAGGTAATGCAGTAGGAAAGGACAATATAACCCTTTCTAACAATACTCAGATTTCCACTGGATAAGTGCAGCTCTCTCACGCTGTACACACGGCTACACATTAAACTATACATTTCCAATATAAGCTGACCTCGCATTGTGCAGGCTTTTCGTAGAATGAGAGGTCAGCTTATACTGGAATTGTATAGCTTGATGTGTAGCCGTGTGTACCTCATTGCAGCGGCTTAAAAACTAGGTAAATCTAATTAACCGGTTTCGCTTGTTTAACCATTACGTTATGTGATTTCACCAAATGCAAATTAACGTCCAGTGTTTGTTACAACATTCGCAACAAACTGATTAATTAACCCATTAAAAGTAGTATGAGCAAGTTGCGTTAATGCGGGTGACACGCTACAATATAATCCAGAAGGATGAAATGAAAGCGCTGGTTGTTGCAACCAGCACATGCTGAGTTAAGGACCATGTTGCAACTATACATTGTGCATAAGTACATTTAGATTTGTTTTCTGTTATGTGCTTTTTATTTTTACAATTTTATTATTTTTTTGAATTTTTCCTTAATTTGTGCTGTAAGCCCTTCTTCACCTTGCTTTTTGCCAAATTTCGTGATTCTAAGTCAACGGGAACTACCATATAGGTTTTCGACCCAAAACCTATAGGGTAGTTCCGGTTGACCTAGAATTGTCAATTTTGGTTAAAAGCTCTTATAGCACTAGTAAAGGGAAAATTCCGAAAAATAAAAAAAAGTGGAAAATGAAGGTAAATTATGTTACTTACAAGTTTTTGCGAAAATCTGAATTTGCCCATATCTTTTTATCGTGTTGATTCAGGACCTTGATTTTTATACACCTAATAGGGACTATAGACTTCAGTATCTAGTATAAATTTCAATTTGCTAGGTTCACCCGTTCCTGAGAAAATCACACACAGACAGACAGACACACAGACACACGGACAGACAGACGGACGGATAAAAGAGTGATCTTGTAAAGGTTCCTTTTTTACCTTTTGAGGTACGGAACCCTAAAAAAGCTTCGTGTGAATGTGTTCATCCGGAGATACACAAAGTCACCAAAATCAACTGCAATAATAATTAAATAAATAACGCTGAACATTTCAAACAGCACTATCTAGTCCCCAAACATAAGCAGAGCTTGTACTATCTATATGAATCAGATCACTGATAGAATACATAAAAATACAAAGACGTGCGACTACGGAACTAAGCGTAGTCCGAAACGCGCTTGGCCAATTATTTATTTTAACTTTCACCATCATCATCATCCACAGCCCGACTTCACTCACTGCTGGGTATAGGCCTCCCCTAGTTTGTACCATCCACGATCCTGCGCTAGTCTCACCCATTGACGGCCCGCAACTCTAACGATGTCGTCCACCCATCTCGCTGCCGGACGTCCTACCCTTCTACAGCCATCATCCAGTTGCTACCCTGCTCCACCTGTCATCACCACGTCTTGCCAAGTGTCCCGCCCAAGACCATTTGAGCTCCATAATACGATTCCCAACGTCATGATCTTTCGTTCTTCTACGGATCTCGACGTTTGGAACTCGATCCAAGAGTTTGATGCCGAGCATGGTACGCTCCATGGCTCTCTGTGCAACTCTTAACCTGTACACAGCTCCTGCGTGAGCGTCCATGTCTCGACACCGTAAGTCATGGTGGGCAGAACACATTGGATAAATGGGTCTTCAGACTCGGAGTTTTAGGCGACTTAAGGATGTCGTCCAGCTTGCCGAACGCGGCCCATCTCAATTGGATCCTATTAGATATCTCCTTTTGTTGATGCTCTTTACCAAAGGATATAATATGTCCAAGATAAATATACTGGTCAACCATCTCCAGCTTCTCATTTCACACTGTTACCGCAGGAATTGTGATGCCAGAGACATTCGACAGCACCTTCGTCTTGGACATATTCATCCTCAAGCCTACTTTCAAAGAAGCATCATAAAGGTGTTTTAGCATTACTTGGACATCATCACAACTTTCGGCAAATAGTACGAGATCGTCGGCGAATCTTAGATGGGACAAGTTGACACCATTAATGTTTATTCCGTGATATTCCCATATTTTAACTTTACTTCTGATAAATCTTAATTTGAATTTACGGTCAAACATTATAATTCCTAAAATACTTCGCATTGTAATCGGCAAGTTTATGGCATGACCGTGCCACGATTAACTGGTTTCCTTTCCCATTATAGCTCAATCCCCTATAGTAAGTCTAAGTCCCTATAGACTTCAAGTACCTGAGGAAAGACTAAACTTCATACGACTAGGACCTCCGTGGCGCAGTGGGCGAATAACCGGCTGACGCAAGAGGTCGCGGGTTAGATTCCCGCCGCGTAACAAATGTTTGCATTATCTACAAATATTTGCTCTATTATAAAACATATTTATGAAGATTTACAACAAATACATTACCCTCCATCTGCGCAGTCGGGTAAAAGTAACCTATGTCTCAATCCCAGTCATATGTCTATACTTATACCAAATTTCATCGAAATCCGTCAAGCCGATTGGTCGTGAAAACGTGAAAGATTATGACCGGGATTGGGACATAGGTTACTTTTAGCCAACTGCGCAGAAGAAGGGTACAAAACACGAGTGCGAAGCCGCGGGCGGTTAAGCTAGTCAGTCACTATCACATTAATATTATGCACAATTATTATGCTTTTGCATCCAGATTTCTAATGTTCCTAGGACCATTGCTGTACAACAGGCTAAATAGTGAATTGAGCATCCACTCAATGAACTTCTCAAACTGTAAAAGAGCCTTACAGACTGCTCTATCCAATCTATCTTACGAGGAAACTGAGGAAGTACTAACCGTAATAAAGTATGATTTTAAAGATAATATAGTACGTAAACTCATACCTTCCATGTTTGCACTTAGTTTATTTAGTTATTTTTATTTTATTCATTATGTAAATAGATTCTAAGTTTTGTTAATTTGAGTATTCATAAGTTACCCCAGTCCAGCCTTATTAGCCTGAGATACAGGTTTTCCTAGTTCAGGCAATGTATAAAATCTTACCTATAAGTATATATTAATCCCTAATGTTAATCGTAGCAATATGAAAAATGAATAAAGATTTATTATTAATTATTATTATAAATGAAAAAAAAATTGATGTTTGTTTCTATGTTTGTTACTCAATCACGCCGTAACGGCTGAACAGATTTCGATGAAATTTGGTATATACGTAGATTATAACCTGGATCACCACATTTATCCCATAAATCAGTTCCAATGGGATACTAACAGGGTGTGAAGTCGAGTTGAAACAGCGAGTTTAGCTTTATTTTTAGGTTACCTACACATTTAGTAGTGTAACGCGTACGAAGTCGCGGGCAACAGCTAGTAATATATAAGTTAGTATGGATGGATATGGATTGATTTACTCATTTAGCAATAAGTCCCTATAGTATAGGTTTGAAATCCTTAAAGACCCGTCTTCACACAGTGAATGGTCAGGAAATGAGTGATATGGTGTGCATCGAGCTCGTAAACACTAGAAAGTCTAGCGTTTGCAATTCAATTTGCTTTCTTTTTGAAACTGGAACATAGGTTTCTAAAGACGAGTACACATTAAGCGCTCGGCGTTGCGTTCGGCGCGCGTTAGTAGTGTACATACAGCGCGCGAGCATTACCAAAGTGTCCATACTAATGACTGGCTCAGTTCGGAAATGGACGTCAAAGTGGTTGCTTGTGTGTGGCTCCTATACCGTCGCTATAAGAGAGTAGAGAGAGATAATTTTGGGTGCATCCAATATTCCTAAGTGTCTTTACAATCACTGAAAATTTCAACTATCTCCCTCCCAATTACATTCTTTTAATATTTTATTTTTTATAATCAGGACTTTCCATGCCCCGTATAGCTGGACGCATTTGAATTTTATCGATAAATAAATCTGTATCGATGTGTTCGATCTCCATTTTGATGCGTCCACCCTACACGAAAGCGTGCGATCAAATGTACGGCAAAATGGCGGTGTCGTTCGAACGAAAATCTGAAAGCACGCGTCTGACGCGCGCTCGATTAGAAGTGCGCGCTTGCATGTTTACACCTCAACCGACCTCGTTATTCTTAAAACGCGCGTTACGAAAGCGCGCGCTTCAAACAAAACGCCTAATGTGTACTCGCTGTGTGCATTATTCACGTTACGCCTTTTTAGTGGTACACCAACCTTCACAAACCACCGAAAAAATATTTCTAGATCATAATTTACAATATCTGACGCAAAAAGAGGAATGTTCTAAGTTTGATGCCTATTTTTTGAAGTAAAAACTTCTTTAGGCGCGTTGGGCATTTTTTGAGATGGGAAAAAAAACCATTGAACTCACGATACTGTTACCGTTACCGACACCTCTGTATATAAGTAGTGAAAACTTCTTTAGGCGCGATGGGCATTTTTTGAGATAGGGAAAAAACCACTGAACTCGCGACACTGTTACCGTTACCGACACCTCTGTATATAAGTATCTCGTAATTGTTCAAGTTTTCACTTGTGTCGGCACTCCCAGAGTGCCACTTTTTTTTTTAATACATGGAGATAGAACAAGCTTATGATGTATGGACACACCTGATGTTAAGTGGTAACCATCGCCTATAACAGGGAATTGCCTCGTAGGTCACGCACGCTAGAAACGTGCCCTACGATGCACAGCCGTGCGTCCATCAACTTGAGGCATACAGGTGTAAAGCCTCATGTGCCTGTAACTTTGCCGGCAACCAAACCCTTCAAACCGAAACACAGCAATGCAGCTTGGCGGCAGAAATAGATATGGTGGTAGCACTTTCCAGGGCGAGCCCTTTCACAAGGAACTCTACTGCTACATAGATAGATGATAGATGAGTCATAGCCTAATTTTTACGCAGCTGCGCAGGAGGGTAATGTTTTATTGACAAACCACGCGTCCCAAGCCGCGGCCGGAAGAACCATATCGACATGAAGAAAAATTGTCCGATTTCGATCTTATTTTTTTTTGTTGATCCGATCGATCCATATTATTTTACGGTAATTTGATTCTTTTTATATAATTCTTAGAGTTGCACAGAGAGCCATGGAGCGTACCATGCTCGGCATCAGACTGTTAGATCGAGATCCGTAGACGAACAAAGGTGCATGACGTAGGGATTCGAGTTATGGAGCTCAAATGGTCTTGGGCGGGTCACTTGGCTAGACGTGGTGATGACAGATGCGAGCAGGACAGTGACTGAATGGTCGCCGAGGAGCGGGTATAGAAGGGTAGGACGACCAGCAGCGAGATGGGTGGACGACATCGTAAAGGTCGCGGGCCGTCAGTGGGTGAGACTAGCGCGGGATCGTGGTGGATGGCACAAACTTGGGGAGGCCTATACCCAACAATGGGTGAAGTCAGGCTGTGGATAATGATGATATAACTCTCAAAAAAATAAGTCTGTGAATATTTTACCCTTGCTGTTGAACAGAATGAAGTGTTTGTTGTTTGCACAGGTGCATACTTTTCAATATCAATAATAATAATAACGCCCACTCGTAACGCGATGTTTTTCAACACGGTTGGTTTATAAATACACTCGTGTGGGGGAGAGGCTTAGGTGAACATTTAGGTGAATCATCCCCATGTTTCATGAGAGGTTCAATTCTAAAGTCCAATTCGGCTGCGACGCACGAGGTTGCGGGTTCGATTTCCGCTGCGGGACAAATGTTTGCATGGTCTACAGATATTTGTTCCGGGTTTGAGTATTTTTCTTTAAGTTATTAGTATGTATTGACAAAAACAAAATATATAAGTATTCTATCAGTTATTTAGCTCCCATATTACAAGTTTTGCTTAGTTTGGGGCTAGAAGGCAGTGTGAAAAGTCCAGCATAAAAAAAAATTAAAATAAAGAAAACCGGCCAAGTGCGAGTCGGACTCGCGCACGAAGGGTTCGGTACCATTATCTATAAAAACGGCAAAAAATCATGTTTGTTGTATGGGAGCCCCTTTAAATATTTGTATTATTTTAATTTAATTATTTATTTTTAAAGTTAATATATGTATTACTAAATATTCTGTGAATATTTCAAGCGTCTACCTGTTGCCGTTATCAATATCGAGCAAAACAAATTACGTTTGTTGTATGGGAGCCCCCCTTAAATATTTATTTTATTCCGTTTTTAGTATTTGTTGTTATAGCGGCAACAGAAATACATCATTTATGATAATTTTAACTATCTTAACTATCACGGTTCATGAGATACAGCCTGGTGACAGACAAACAGCGGAGCCTTAGTAATAGGGTGCCGTTTTACCCTTTGGGTACAGAACCCAAATAAAATTATATTTAAAAAAAAGTGCCCGGGACATCGCGGGATTATCTGTAACAATGCGTCCGATAGAGCATGCATCCATTGGTATTTTTTCCAGATTATCCCTTAGCTCACGAGCTCCTCGGCTTCCGCTTGTCATTATTTTTTTGGGACATTCTGTATTTCCATGAAATTTGGTATGTACGTAGATCATAACCTAGATTAACACACAGGCTACTTTATACTGGCGAAGCCGCGGGCGGAAGCTTGTAATATAAATTCGAAAGTATCAGTATGTCTGTTACGTTTACGTGACTTAACAGTAGCGAATGGACTTATTTCTATGAAATTTTTATCCTTAACTATACTAGGTATACGTAATAAGTAGGAATAGCTCAGTAAAACGCATTGTTTGCCACCAGCACCTAATAATATGTACACAACCTCTCATTCTACGAAAAGCCTACACAATTCGAGGTCAGCTTATACTGGAAATGTATAGCTTGATGTGTAGCCGTGTGTACCATAAATATAGTTACTTAGGTTTCACTTTGGTATTATAAAACTATGTCTCATATAAAGCTACCGTCCTATAACGTTCTCGTAAAATCAGCCGCCTTATTACCTAAGCCAATTGCTGTCGTGTCGCTATCGCTAGTCAGGCCATCCGCCATCCCTTTCACACGTACAGCACTTACCTCACGTGTGAAAGGGATGGCCTGCCTAGCGATAGCGAACTATAGCAATTGGCTTAGGTAATAAGGCTACCGGTCCATCCAAAGGTTGTCTGGAAGAGATCGGTTTTAGTGATAAGGCCGCCTATTATACTAACGCGTATCTAGTTATATGTTTTAATTATGATTTGTTAATTTAAGTGTTGTATACAATAAAGCGTTTTCTATCTTCTTTCTATCTACTATTTATTAAGTAAATAAGTTTAAGTATGTATATGAGTAGTTATTATTTAGATTCATTCATTTAATTAATTTCTTATTTTATTTTTATATCATTAGTATTTTAGTATGTAATGTATATGTAGTATGTTAGGTACACCATTACACCCCAGGTAATGTCCACACAGTCCATTCCATCCAAAGGTTGCCTGGTACAGGTCGCTAATTAGCGATTAGCCCGCCAATTGTATCCATAGATTTACGTTGTTATTTTGAGGGTTCCGTACCCAAAGGGTAAAACGGGACCCTATTACTAAGATTCCGCTGTCTGTCTGTCACCAGGCTGTATCTCATGCATGAACCATGATAGACAGTTGAAATTTTCACAGATGATGTGTTTCTGTTGCCGCTATAACAACAAATACTAAAAACAGAATAAAATAAATATTTAAGGGAGGCTCCCATACAGCAAACGTGGTTTTTTACGTTTGAAATATTCACAGAATATTTCGTTATTTATGTATTCACTTTAAAAATAAATAATTAAATTAAAATAAAACAAATATTTAAGGGGGGCTCCCATACAACAAACGTGATTTTTTGCCGTTTTTATAGATAATGGTACGGAACCCTTCGTGCGCGAGTCCGACTCGCACTTGGCCGGTTTTTTGTTTATTTGTATTTGTTTTAAGGTGTGCAATAAAGAATTTTCTAATCCAATCTATTTATCTATAAGTGAACTGTAATTAATATTAATTCTTTTGAGAATCTAGTTCAGCTAGTCTGGTTATAGCGTTAACGTCTAAAGCGGCCGGTTAAAACCACCTCAATGATTTTTCTAAAAGAAAAACCTTAGGTAATTAGTATGCGCCCAACACAACTAAGTGAAACTACCGGAAACGGAAAGTATAACCAACTAACGACCAACCTTCACTCGTTTTGTTAAGATGTAACGCGGCATTCACACGAATGAGGGCAAGACAGACGCGCAAGTCGGTAACTACAAAAATATATTGAAAGAGAGAGTGTGTTAGCTGCATCTGATGATTGAACAGCTAACACAAACAAACTACCTAGTAGCATAAACTTAGGCAGGCCTAACTTTGTTACGTTATTTTATTATACATACGTTATTATTATACACTTTTTGAGCATATTAATACTATCTACTTTTATATACCTAGTCAGGTCATAAGTATTGTCACACAGTAAAAACTTTTCTTTTAGAATGCTGGCCACAAAACAGTTTATAGAATTCGAATTTCGAATTGTTCATGAAAATAAAAATGTATAGTTTTTAGAATTTTACTCATTTTTCAAATATGAAGTGGACGCTTAAAGAAGACCGTGTTGCAGTTATTGCGTTGCATCGTTGCGGTTACGCGCCAATTAAAATTTTTGTCATACTGAAAAATTTGAATATATATAGCAGTGATAAAAGCTGTGAAGGCGCGAATTCAAAGAAATCCCAAACGTAAGCAGAAACTGTTGGCCCTTCAGATGGGGTTAAGCAGAACCACGGTGAAAAGGGTGTTAAATGAAGACTTAGGGCTTCGGGCATATCGAAGAAAAACAGGACATCGTTTGAATGCTCGTCTAATGGACCTGAGACTGAAGAGATGCCGCGCTTTGTTGAAGCGGTACGCGGGAAAAAAATATCGGGTAATTCTTTTTCGGATGAAAAAATTTTTACCGTAGAAGAGAGCTACAACAAACAAAATGATAAGGTGTACGCACATAGTAGTGAAGAAGCGAGCAACCGTATTCCGCGTGTCCAACGAGGTCATTTTCCATCCTCGCTCATGGTATGGTTGGGAGTTTCTTATTGGGGCTTAACAGAGGTACATTTTTGTGAGAAAGGTGTAAAAACGAATGCAGTTGTATCAAAATACAGTCCTGACGAACCTTGTGGAACCTGTTTCTCATACCATGTTCAATAACAGGCACTGGGTATTCCAACAAGATTCGGCGCCAGCTCATAGAGCGAAGAGCACACAAGACTGGCTGGCGGCGCGTGAAATCGACTTCATCCGGCACGAAGACTGGCCCTCCTCCAGTCCAGATTTGAATCCGTTAGATTACAAAATATGGCAACACTTGGAGGAAAAGACGTGCTCAAAGCCTCATCCCAATTTGGAGTCACTCAAGACATCCTTGATTAAGGCAGCCGCCGATATTGACATGGACCTCGTTCGTGCTGCGATAGACGACTGGCCGCGCAGATTGAAGGCCTGTATTCAAAATCACGGAGGTCATTTTGAATAAACTTTAGTGTCATAAGAATCTATGTTTTGTTAAGTTCATTTTGGTATATAAATGGTTACATAATGAATAAACTTGTTTCAATTATTTTATATTAAACATGTGACAGAATTTATGACCTGACTAGGTATTTAACTAGTTTATATATTTAATATGACTTTATTTTTTTTCTTGTTATTGTAAAACTTTTTCTGTTTGAAACTTCTTTTCATGTTTATAAGTGTTATTTTTTTGTATCCTTTAAAATAGCGTCCGCTATGTATTTATTATATATAGGTAAGTATATATATTTATTTATAAGTCCGGAAGACCAGCGCAGGTTTTAACGTCCTGCAGACGCTGAGTTGAGACCTTTTTTCAACCAATTTGTGTACCTACCTAGCTTTAAGTTTTTAATAGAGCGAAGCGAGATCTCTAAATCAACTTGGGCAAATTGGTGTTGTGTGTATGTATGTATGTTTGTCTGTCCGAGGATAACTTTCGAAGCGTTGTTCCGATCATAGTGAAATTTAATACACATATATATAAGTCACAATTTTGGTGTGACTAAATGCGCAAAAAATATTGGGGGGTTGTTGAGATATTGGAGTTCGAGGGGTAAAAAAAAATGAAGCTAACTAGTCAAATGGGACGTCAAATGAAAGGTATTCATTAGTACATTTAGACTCCGTTTTTTAGATAATAGCCATAATAAAAACTAAATTTTGTCAAAATTCACAGGGTATACCAGTGACCCCACAGTGCTGTAATTTAGTAGGTATGCGTGTAGCTTAAGTGTCACAAATATAGTCAAAGTCTGAACTCCAGAATAACTGCAATTTGTACCCCAAAAAAAGTATCCAAATTACATGAACTCCCGTTACCTGTAATTTGAATGAAACTGTAGGTCAAGTCTGTTGGTTATTTATTTCGTGGCACTATTTTGATAGTCAAAGTTTTAATATATTTTTGTTGTTATAGGAGACTCGCGAGATCTCAGTCCGGGGCGAACCGCTAATTATGTTGTTTATTTATTGATATTATTTGTTTTTTTTTTTTTATTATGTGTTGTTGTGATTTGATTTTGTATGAAGTCGTGCTGTGGATGATGATGAAACCGCCTTCACAAAATGCTGACTCCCTTAGCATAGAAACATGAAGTAGTGACCTGTAATGTTGCTGTGCAGCTTTATTTGGAGCATTCACGCCATTGTACTTCGTGTTATTGTGTGAAAATAGTGGTTTCTACGAATTTTAATTACGTAACGGGATATTCTTATGAGGAAACGTTCAACAATTACATCTATATATATAAAAGAAAGTCGTGTTAGTTACACTATTTATAACTCAAGAACGGCTGAACCGATTTGGCTGAAAATTGGTGGGGAGGTAGCTTAGAACCAGGAGACGGACATAGGATACTTTTTATCCTGTTCGACTGCGTTCCCGTGTGACGTGACATAAACCGTCAAAGAGAATACAAGTCACTATAAAACGTGGTATAACAAAAACGCATCTGACATGGAATAACAAAACGCAAATGACAGCTAAACGTAATTTTGTCACACCATTTATAGCTCAGGAAAGGCTGGACCGATTTTTATGATCTTTGATTTCTTGGATTTGGCTCCGCCCCAAATAGCAGAATAACTATTAAAATATCGGAAAAACACGCAAAAAGAAATTACGAAGAAAATTCATTTTCTTCATAATGATGGCCGGGGAGCCTGGGGACAACAATTGACAATTCTACCATGGTGACGTATGACAGCCCGCGTTATATGCATGTCAAGGCGGTACGGAGTTCGGCGGGTTAACTAGTAGTTGATATTTAGACAAAGGTTTCAGCCGTTCCTACCTTTAGTTATGAACTTCTCGCTTTCAAAAATGGTTTGAAGGATTTTGATAAATTTACAGACACCTCATCATCTGCATGTGTTAGGGCAAATGCTCACGTCGTGTTTTAAATGCACTATACATTAGTTATTCCTATTGGAGATAATTATAACAAATACTAGCTACCGCACGCGGCTTTGCACGTGTGGTTTGCCAAAAAAAGTAGCCTGTGTGTTAATCCCGGTTATGATCTACGTACATACCAAATTTCATCGAAATCGGTTCAGCCGTTCCAACGTGAAAGAGTAACAAACATTACAACTTTAGCATTTATAAGTAATATTGGTGTGATTGTTTCTATTTTGTACGAGTACCTAGTTTGTAGCGATACAAAACATCAGTAAAGGCAACGGTTGGGCCGAGACACAGACCAAAGACGGTCTAAATACAGAATAGTACTTAGTCTGCCGACTGTAAGAATTATGATTATGGTTGGTCAAGATCGTGGCGGCCCACACAAACTTTTGAGACGCTTCAGCCGAGTTCAGCCGAGTCAGGGATTACTATTTCTTTAAAAAAATATCTAGACTGTGTTTAGAGATTTTCTGTAATTTATGTACCTATCTCTTTTTTTTTTCCGAGACGGAGATGGCGGGACGGGACGCATTGGATAAATTTCTGGTAGGCTGTGTGGACGTGGCACAGGATCGTGATGTTTGGAAGGAATGGGGGGAGGCCTTTGCCCAGTACTGGGACACACATGGCTGAAAATAGAATGGTTCTCTGCCGACCATTTAAAAACCAACAACTCCAAAGCCGGTCTCGATCACCAGTCTCCTCTCAACTCGTCAGCATAACATCTTGTAAAAACTTGAAACTAATTGACGGTTGAATGAGTATGTGCCACACAATGTATGGGAAGTTAGATAACACACTTCCTATACTATACAAGGGTTTTTTTAGCTTCTGAATGCAATAGTATTTTCATTTTCTATCGTGTCATTGGTAAGCTAAACTCCCTAACAGCCCCGGATCTAGATTTTTTCTAACCGGGGCAGAAACTTGATGTAGCGCCCTCTGTCATCAAGCGTTTGAATGGGGGTTAAAAATTAAATGAACAGCCAGGTAAACTATGTAGGTGGACCATATGCTGTGTAACAATCGATAGCACGACGTGCGCCGGATGCCAAGAACTTTTAGAAAAAAGTTTATTTTTCGAGCATATGTTTATTGAAGAATTTGGCGCCCCCTAAAATTACCTGCCCAGGGTTTGCCCTCCCCCTAGATCATGGGCTGGGACGTGGCTTCGTTGAGGTCATCCCTTGTGCAGGTGGTACGGTACAAGGGACAGGAGAGCGGATAAGACAGGGACTGAATGGGTGCTCTGCAGTCGCATTCAGTCCGGGAGGAGTCTCGTATGCCCCACTTGCACAGCTTTGTCTGAAATAGTGGTTTGAAATGCTTCATGCTAACACCGAGCCTAAAAAACCTAGGTTTCGACTTTTGGATGTAATTACTATGACTAGGACCAATACAATATGAAGCATTTTTTTTTAATCCAACAATAAGTGCAAGTCTGACTCATGCACGTTGAGTTATCTAAGCACTGAAACTTTTAACTTGAACAGGGATACCCATTTGTGGGCTTGGTATATTTATTTACCTACTTAAAATTAGGTGGACAGTAGTTAAGCTGCCGATAATGATACTAGAAATATTTATACCCTGTTCTGCCTTTTGCATTGATGGGCATTTTAAAATTTAATAAGAGACTGTGTAACAATTCCGAGGATAATGTATTATTATTAGTAGTGTTTTAAGAGTAGATGTGCCTCACCTTCATTGCCTTCACCACATGTAACTGTCCCTCAATATCACATCTGTTTTTAGCATAGAAGGAACATTGTTTTAAGGAAATTGGATCAGAATATACACATCAATATATATATTATTTACAAGTATATATATATAGTTTTCCTTGCTTTATAACAAATGTTTGGTGTCACTAGATTGTGAATTTAGTAAGAGTGATAAGAATAAACGTTTTGTTTTGCAGTGTTCGCTATCTAAGTAAGAAAACAGAGGACAAACCGCAACGCACGCACTATCTTTGCAAAACAAACATGATAGACAAACATTACTTATTGTAATCTTATTTTTCTGTGATGGAATTACGATTTAATTCTTTAATTTCAGGCACTTACGGTTCTGGACTGTATTGAGCGCCTCCGAAGAAGCCGTGGCGGTCCGGCTGTGTGGTCACCGAGGAACATATCGATGTCGTATCAGCCTGCTCACTCCGATCACCCCCTGCACTCTTTACACTCTTTTGCAGCGACATTATAACAAAAATCCCCAATAACTACACTCCAGTTTGTACCATCACGCACGACACACCAGCACGACGCTAAATAAACACTGTGGGCGTAAGAATTAATTACAAAACATGAAGTTCGGAAATTTACACTCTGTGTTAGAATCCTTCAACAGCTTTACAAAACAATTGGGAATACGTTAAGTTTAGTGTGCACATGCCGCGAAAGCCGCCACATAGTCGGGGGCGATAATTATGGATAGGAAACGTGCTCAGAATGAATACAAACTATTATTTTTCTTATCATAACTCGATGAGTGGGTGCGAAATGAACACACACAGATACGTCATTTTTTAGTGATGTGCTTCCGCATCTACTCGTTTAGTCGTTCATTTCGTTGTACTGTTTCTGTCTGTCTGTTTGGGTGTCGTAATCGATGTGGTGCAATTAAATTCTCGATTTTCAACATCATTCGATTCGAATTATTTCGATTATCATTTAGCTTTCCATTGCGTTTTTTCCATTGCATGATTCATTCTCAGTTCTGTTCTGACACTGACAATAAAATTTGAAAGAGAAATGACTGACTGGACTGACTTGACTTTGAATATATTTTAGGTTTAACAATTTTAGGTTAGAATTGTATACAAAAAAATATTGTTTTCTTGCAAAATACATAGTCTGAAGCTGTAAGATGAATGCCCTGCGCAAGACATTGGCGCTACCACATCTATGTCGGTTACAATCAACAGCATCTGCTGAATTTGTAAACCGGAATCCAAGAAACTTGGAAAGACTTCGTATCGCCAGGAAACCTGATGGATATCATCTCGAGAATCCAGGCAAGAAGTTTTGGCACAAGTAAGTCCCGAGATTCATACATTTGTAAGGTTTCCTATTTTAAGTCATCGTGATTTAGCTAGCAACAGCTTGGATAAATTTGGGCCTAAATTATTTAATGTAGTCATTAACAGGTGATATTTTTTTTATATTAATGATTGGGTACAGTAGCTGATCTGCCTCTTGATGTTATGTGGTCACTGTCGCATATTGATGCCTGTAACACTTGTAATATTAGTGTGGATAAATGATACTGTAGGTAGACATTACTAATTATTCTATCTATGTGCTAACAGTATGTATTTTCCACTTTTCAGGCTTGTCATATCACCTAGCAACAGAACAGTCACAGCGGAAGTAATACACTACCTCAACGGCACCATAATTGAAGCCAAAACATCAGAATGGGCTCTCCGTAAACAATTATACAGCCCGACAGATACCTGCGCCTACATCACATTAGGCAAAGTTCTGGCGCAAAGATGCTTAGAATCTGGTATCAATGAAATTTACTGTGACATTGAAGCAACAGAAGGAGGGAAAATTGACAAGTTTTTGAATGAAGTAGCAAATGGGGGGATCAAATTAAAGGAGCCAGATAGTTACAAGAATCCACAGCCTTGGGATCGGTACAGACCTGAAAAGCCATGGGAAGTGCATGAGGAATAGTTTGTAATCTTTAGGATGTTGTTTAGATTAGATAATAAATTATAAGAAACAAATTTAAGATTGGCTTGTCTTTATTCTAAGTATCAATATAGTATAGGTATTCTAAGTAGGAGTGTTGTGATAATAAATAAATAATGCTGGACATTGCACACAATGCCATCTAGCCCAAACTAAGCAAAGCTTGTATTATGGTAACCAGATAACTGATAGAATACTTATATACTTTTTTTTTGTAAATACATACTTATAATACATAGAAAAATACCCAGACCCGGAACAAGTATCTGTAGATAATGCAAACATTTGTTCCGCGGCGGGAATCGAACCCGCAACCTCCTGCGTCTCAGCCGGCTATTCGTCCACTGCACCACAGAGGTTGTCAAAGGAAAATAAGGAAAGGTACATGGTGAAATCTATTTAATTTTTAAAAATGTACACAACACCTTTTTTCTTTACTATTTAAATAAAACCAATTAACTATTTTAATAGTCTAGTGTGGTGCGTGTGAGCATTATAATATAACAGAACAGATATGTGTCAATTTCCCTTCCAGTTCCAGCAATTATTTAGACCGCGAATGTAATGTGCCCTCACATTACATACATTCTCAATTTCGTTTTAAAAAGAAAAAACTAGTTCCAAGTAGCGTAATAGATAGCGCTGTCTGGAGATGCACCAACAAAAAAAAACGAGTGAGGCCACATGACTGATGTAAAACTTCTTTCTCAAAATATTAAAATTGGTTAAGAATGAAATGAAATTACGAAAAATAATCAAACAAACTGCTGACTGAGATATATATATATATATATATATATTTCATGCACTGGCTATGAGAGGAAGAGAGAAAGAAAATGTGCGCGCGCACCTCTCTTGATCCTACAGTAATATACGAAACGTAATTCTCTTTCTATCTTCACTGACTTATATCTCCCTCTCAACTTCCGTTCGCACTTTTCATACCGCATTCACCAGCTTACTCCCCAAGTCAAGCGTGCGTAAAGAAGTTTTACTACAAAAATATGATTTATATGCCAAAATCTCAAAGACACTATCAAAAACTTCGTCAGATAAACAAACACAAATGTTTGTTTATTTTTATTTCAATCAAGTTCTACGGAAATTAAACTTATCAGAGCAACGCCATCTGTTAGCAGAAATCTGTTAACATGGCCGTGAAGACCCCATGAGTCGAGATTGGTAAAATCACGATTATAAAATTTTACCCGTGGAAATTCATTTTCGAACGGTATGAACTTTGACTTCCTGATTGTCAATTGTAATTTCTGAACGAAATCATTTTCTAGTACAGGAAGTAGTTACTAGACTTATTTTTGTTTGTTTGGTTTTATATAGATTTGGTTGTATTAAACATTTCGTAAAATCTTTTCTTAAAAAATAGTGATAACAAATATATGGGTTTACTATAACAAGTTTGTGATTTTTATACATTACGATAATGAAAGGTTACTTTTTGCTGAATCGAAAATGGCGGAAAGAGTGATGGCGTCTATTTTTTTTTGTTGTTGAGTTGACAAACATCTGTTTTTCTCTTTTGCGCTCGTGGAATTTGCCGTAAAGCTTCTGGGCACGCGTAGTGATCAATATGTCCACGTGATCTGTCTGTCGTCACGTCAGACTTGTAATTGCAAAATGCACAGGAAAGAAACGTTCGTGTTACAATGAAATCCTAAATGTTTTGTTATCTAAAGTTGTAGTTAGTGTTATTAGTTGTAAAATGCCTGCATCAATCGGTGTAAATTTGCGTGTAACTGGGCACTGCAGTCAAGGCGGGAGAAAGTACATGGAAGATTTGTTTTCGGTTGCATATCAACAAACCGAGGATGAAAGGGATTTGGAATACGCTTTCTTCGGGATTTACGACGGCCACGGCGGAAAAGAAGCTGCTGCTTTCGCGAAAGAGCACCTGATGGATTCTATTGTGAAGCAGAGGCAGTTTTGGTCAGACAATGACGAAGATGTCCTAAAAGCCATTAGAAATGGTTACATGCTGACCCACCTAAACATGTGGAAAGAGTTAGGTAAACATCGAGTTTCACTCATGCTGGTTCTGATTTCTTTGTAACAATAATTATAACCAAGGCGAATTTTAGGTGACTGTAAAATTGGTTTTGGATTGACCTTGTTTTGTTAGACCAAGATTTTTTACTTGAGTGGTTTGACATTGAGTCTACAAAGTTTTTCGCGTGTCGAGTGACCATTGTATTCTGTATGTTAGATAACATATTTCCCAGCAGCATATCAAGTTTAATTTACACAATTTTTGTGAATCCCACTCTCCAAAGAGAAAGCTGTCTTACCAGTTACTTTTTCATTGGCCGATTTCCACTTACAAAAATGCTGTAAGGTCACACTATTTGGCAGAAACATGAGAATATGTATGAGAAAAGATACTTTATAATTTTTAAAGTACCCTTACCTATATTGTTAGGTATAATTTTTGTAATAAGGTATGAACTAATACTACTTAACAGGTAGTCTGTATATTTAAGATACATTAAACCTCTAATTGACAAAAACATTCCACCAAAGGTTGATAACCATCTTGTAAACCATCTTTCAAATAAAATGTATACAATTATTTACAAGACACAAAAGAAACTGTTGAATCATAGCTCCAGATAACTACCAGACAGAAAATAAAAAATGGTACATCCATTGAGCTATGTCGCTGCAGTCATACATACAAAGGCTTCAAAGTATGCAGCCCTCTTTGTATGGGGGGGTTAAAATTAATAGAATTCAAATGCAGATAAAGGGTTATTAACTATATCCTTAAGGAAAAGCCCATAAAATATTTAGACTGTCAAGTTTTAATTCAAGGAAAACAGGAATAGAATGATATTGAAAACAACACCAATTATTCGTCATTATCATCCACTGCCTGATTTCACCCACTGCACGGTCATAGGCTCCAAGTCCATGCAGAGTAGTATAACACCAAATACCTACTATCCTCTTCCAATATAATTATAGGTATTAGACCTAATATTGTTTATTTGGCCAAACACAAAATTCCCAAACAACTTTTTTGAACTCCGGGCATATGCCTTTAAACAACCTCAAATTTTTGATGAAAAAGATAGATACTCCTAATTGTTATACTTGTGGGGTGGTGGAGGATGTATACCACCTTTTAACGGAGTGTGTTCGGAGTCAATCTATGAGAGAGGAGTTGTACAGAGCTCTGAAAGTGAACCAGATCAATGTGGACCTGTTTCAGAGTGTGTTAGCTGAACAAACATCTGACTCTGCTAACATGCTCTATCGGTTCACATATGACCTGATGAAGGAGTATGCTTTGTAGTTGTTTATTACTGTAGAAAATTATAGAATTGACGCAAGTTCCCTAAAAAAATTATTTAAAAAAAATCTTTGATGATCTTGATCATGACGAGTTCACAAACACATTTAAGTATTTTCTGTCTGTTAATCTCATCATCAATGATCTCATCCTATTTGATGTTTGGGTATTATTAACAATGTATTTTAGATTTTTTCTTAAACTTTTATCTGCTACTTGTTGTGCACTTCCTACAAATATATATATGTACTAGCTGACATGCCTCCGGCTTCGCACGCATGATTTGTTAATAAAAACATTCCTTCTGCGCAGTTGGGTAAAAAGTAGCATATGTTATTCAGGGATAATGTAGCATTCTAATGGTGAAAGAATTTTTGAAATTGGACTAGTAGTTTTTGAGTTTATTCATTACAAACATACACACAAAAATACTAATCTCTTTATAATATTAGTATAGATTTACAACATTACACAAAGGTTTACTGGAAGAGAATGCTTGCTAGCATTAAGTTTGTCTATGTACAGATATATTAATTTTCGTGCAATAAATAAATATTGCTGAACATTTCACACAACGCTATCTAGCCCCAAATTAAGCAGAGCTTGTACTATGGGAACTGATAGAATACTTATATACTTTTTTTTGTAAGTACATACTTATAATATATAGAAAAACATCCAGATCCAGAACAAATATCTGTAGATAATGCAAAGATTTGTACCGCGGCGGGAGTCTAATCCGCTGCCTCTTGCGTCTCAGCCGACTATATGCCCAATGCGCCACATCAAAAAAGAAATTAAGAATTTTTCGATCAATCATTGGCAGCTTAAATGATACTAGTATTTTTCAAACTTTCGCGATTACTACATAATTATAATTGAATGATACTGTTGGGTACAAGCCCCCTTCCTTCAAACGCCACTGCAACTGACCCTCTGTTATTCAGGTCTTACCCTCTACGGTCTCTATATAGTCCACCCTGGCTGGTAAGCCAGGCCTCTTATGATTTATTTGTCTTGGCCAGGGCCACCACCTGTAAGACACTTTCTCTTATTTAGAAACTAGTTTTTTAATCACAATTAATTTTTTTTGCAGAAAAATGGCCAAAAACAGTTACAGGATTACCCAGCACTGCTGGGACGACTGCCAGCGTGGCCTTCATACGCCGTGGGAAGATATACATTGGCCATGTTGGAGACTCCGCTATTGTACTTGGTTACCAGAAGGAAGGTCAGTATGCCTATCTCTTTTCAAATTTTTTTTTGTTCCACGTTTTATCTGCAATCAGTTGAACAACTATGAGCAAGTTGTTTGTGGATTTTGTTTCGTGCAGAGTGCACTCCTATATCTCGCTCTAGTAGGCACTCTTCATTCGTTTCAGTCACCAAGTAGCATGTCATCTTTTCTTTTCAGGCTTTGTGAGTTGTTGTGTGAGCTTGTTTGGGTGTATTTTCAGCTTTTTCTGGTAGGCTTGACATTAGCTTTGATCTCATCAGAGACTGTTGATTCTAAGTAGGTCATGCAGCTCAGTATTTCTGATAAACTGAAAACCACGTGTGGTTTGTCAATAAAAACATTATCCTCCCGCGCAGTCGGGTAAACAGAAGCCATGTCTCAGTCCTGGTCATAATCCATACCTACTAATATTATAAATTGGAAAGTCTGTCAGTCACTCTGTAACGTTTTCACGACTGGGACACGACGCCACACAACGGCTGGACCGATTAGGATAAAAGTTAGTATATAAATAGATTGAAACATCGGCTACATTTTACCCGACTGCGCAGATGGTAATGTTGTTATTGACAAACCACGCGGGCGGGTCAGCTAGTTTATATAGCAAATTTTATCAAAACCGGTCCAGTGGTTAGTCATGAAAACATCATAAACAGACAGAGACAGAGTTACTTTCTAATTTATAATATACTACCTGACCAATCCGCAGCTTCGCACGCGTAGTTTTTCAATAAAAACATTACCCTCTGGAAGCGCCAGGGAGCCAAAAAAAGGCAACTTAGCGCTTACACATTTTAGCGAAAATCGACCATGAAGGTATGGGCTGTTAAATTAATTTTTAGCCCGTCCAAACCTCTAAGGGTTGGAGCAGTGACTCGGCACCAGACTCGGCAGGCTATTCGAGTCTGCGATTCTGCTTTAGGTAATTTTTGTCTGAAAAGGTTTGCTGTGTAGGAAAACAAGGGTGTTGTAGGAGTTGAAATGTATGGGCGGCGTCCTACCGTTTTTCCAATATGGCTTTCTGACGGTCAGGTGCGAAATTTTCTTCGCGCGGTTTTGTCGGCTTGGCCAGCCAGCCACTATGACACCACAAATTCACACTTCGTTTTGGTCCTAACACAGCACCTTTATAGTCTTAAAAAACACCAACAGATATGCGATTGTAATTTAATTCGTATTTTTCGTCCTCTCACGACACCGGTCAAAAGCGAACTCAATAATTAAAAAATATGCGGGTATACTCGAAAAAATGGCTATTTCACCTCCTTCCGCTTATGTTGACGGCGGACGCTGATAAAAGGGTAAATAGGACAATAGCAAGGAATTCAAATAACCACAAGCCATATTTCCAACGAGCAAATAGCCTTTATGCGGCGATCCGAAAATATGGCGATAACACCCTCCTTCTGCGCAGTTGGGTAAAAAGTAGCCTATGTCACCCGGGGATAGTGTAGCTTCCCAACAGTGAAAGAATTTTTTAAATTGGTCCAGTAGTTTTCGAGTTTATTTATTACAAACATACCTACACACAAAAATACAAATCTTACCTCTTTATAATATTGGTATAGATGACCAATCCGCAGCTTCACACGCGTAGTTTTTCAATAAAAACATTACCCTCCTTCTGCGCAGTTCGGTAAAAAATAGCCTATGTTGCACAGGGATAATACAGCATTCTAATGGTGAAAGAATTTTTGAAATCGGAACCGTAGTTTTTGAGTTTTGTCGTCTCAGACATACAATCTTTCCTCTTTATAATATTAGTATAGAAGTATTGTAATGCTTCCTTTGAATAAATAAAACAAATGCACAACAGATGTTATAAATTGTAAATTTTATGACCCTTGGGTTTTGTTATTTTCTATAATATAAAAATGAATCGCAAAATGTGTTGGTAAGCGCATAACTCAACAACGCCTGGACCAATTTGGGCAATTTTTTTTTGTTGTATTTCTTATTGTCAGGAGAAGGTTCTTTTGAAAGAAAAAATTAAGAAAATTGCGCGCAAAATTAGAAAATTTAAGAATATTTAACCACCACATAAAATTATTCCTTAGCGCTTTTATAATGTAACCTTATGACGTTTGACATAGAATTGACAGAATGCGTGCTGCAAATATCGTCAAAGAGGGTGAAAAAAAAATGAATATCGTTTGAAACAGAGTTTGCTTCGGTAGGAGTTATCCCGAGATATATTGTCTATATATATAAAAATTAATTGCTGTTCGTTAGTCTCGCTAAAACTCGAGAACGGGTGGAGCGATTTGGCTAATTTTGGTATTGAATTATTTGTGGAAGTCATTCATTTTCTCATACAAAATGATGGCCGGGGACAACAATTGACAATTCTACCAGGGTGACGTATATTGACAGCCCGCGTTATACCTATGCATGTCAAGCCGATACGAAGTTCGGCGGGACCACTAGTCTTGCAATAGATTTGTCTAATAACAACTACCCATTGTTTTCATAATGTGTCTGTTAAATTTTATCCATAACTGAGACAATAGGGAAAGAGTGATTTAGTTATCAGTACAAACTTCCCTAAGAAGCTAATTAATAATAATCTATCTGTTTTTAAAATATAATTGTTCATTTTATGTTATTTACAATGAAGGTCTAAAAATATTTAATTTGGCATAACATAAATGCTGAAAACCTTGAAACAAGTTTAGTCATAATTTAAAATAGCATTCTAGAATCTTACAATATTTAAATTCACCATTTTTGGCATTAACATTTTTGGTATAGTAATTAAAAGATTTATTTGACACGATAAAAAATATAAAACAAGAAACATAATTAACAGAGTAAAATTAAACACACATACAAAATATATCTAAGGGAACGTACCCATACTACGTGACCTTTATGATTTTTTAAACAATTTTACCCCCCCCCCCCCCCCCCCCCCACTAGTTTTCACGTGGTAATTCATAAATTTGGTTTAAAATAATTTTTTGGAAACATAAAGTAAATTTGGCTCATATTTGTGCCTAGAGGATATTGACTACGTGACGAAAACCACCCCTCCCCCGCCCCTGTGACAGAGCGTGGTATTTTAAGACCCCCCCCCCCCCCTGAACAGGTCACGTCGTATGGGTACATTTCATAATACCAACAATAGAAAGCTCCATAATGTTGATGTACAAACAAATATCTTATTAAAACATATAATTTAAATCACGAAGTGCAATCAGCGGTCTTCTAGCTATGGGTTTTTAGACCAGTGTTTTTCAATCGTTTTGAATACGCGACCCCCCCTTTAAGGTTTGAAAAATTCTGGCGACCCCCCCTCCTGGGCCATAGAGAGACAAAAAGTTAGTAATTTAAAAGAGTACGCTTATGATTTTCTCTATTTTGGTACCCATTATTCATTATTAAGATTCATTCTGCAAGAAGCCGCGAAAGCTTTGAAAGCAAGTACGAGGTAAGTCGGTAAGACTGCGTGCGGCTTCTATTTGGACGCATTTCTGCTTTTGAAAAATAAACAAGCCCATCCTTCTCACTGAAATTGTGTTTTCCTTTTGCCGGCGACCCCCCCCCCCCCCCCCCCGAGTATGGCTTCGCGACTCCCCTAAGGGGCGCGACCCACAGGTTGAAAAACACTGTTTTAGACCACCTTGGTTGTTGCGCTAATCGATAATCGATAAGCTTATGTTATCTATAAATTAAGAATCTGTGTCGTTTTATTCGTGACTAGTTAAACTGGTTAGACTGGATTTAGTTTTCATTTTGACGCCCATAATTTTGTCTTAGTATATAAATGTTTATGCTAGGTAGGAATTAGATATTTGTTTTCGGCGTAAAATATGTTTTTCATACTAAATCTGCTATTCAATAAATATTACTGGACATTTCACACAGCGCTCTCTAGCCCCAAACTAAGTAGAGCTTGTACTATGGGAACCAGATAACTGTTAAAGTACTTATATATAAGTGCTGTTTTTGTTTGTAAATATATACTTCTAATTTTATATAGAATAACATCCAGCCCTGGAACAAATATCTGTAGATTGCGCAATAATTTGTTCCGCGGCGGGAATCGAACCCGCTACCTCTTCCGTCTCAGCCGGCTATTCGCCCACTGCGCCACGGAGGTCGTCGTATTATAAATGAATAGTATAAATTCGAAAATAACTCTGTCTCTCTGTTTGTTTTATTTATTAGATTTTCACGATCAAATTTGGTAACACACTGATGATTATCTAAGGAATTAATGATCTTTTCATCCCCCCCATCTCGGAAAGAGTATTTTTGCTCTTTGATATCTGAGTGCAAAAGCCGTTTTTAATCCGGTAGATGATCAAGTAAATTGAATTTAGAACATCGTGTGCATTAAGTTTGTGAATTCAAAACATCATTAAACCTATTTACCATACAACATACGTGATTTTTTGCCGTTTTTATAGATTATGGTACGGAACCCTTCGTGCGCGAGTCCGACTCGCACTTGGCCGGTTTTTTTACTATTCCTAAGAAGAAAATATAGCCTAGCAATGGCTAGGCTATATTTTCTTCTTAGGATAAAAATATTGTTTAGTACTAAATAACAATATTTGTACTTCATTCGACTAGGTGATTCGCTCTATGGGGCCAATTCCCGTAACTTAAAATAGTAAAATTCTAGTGTCGATCTAGTCTTGTTATGTTAAATGTCCTAAACGGTATTCACCTAACTGACAATACAATGATTGACTGACATGTGATTATACACTTTATTTATATCAAGCTAATATTGTAATATTAATGGAGCAAAATCCCAAAATATATTCAATTCATAATCCAATCTCATTTTCAATTCAAAATTGTATTTTAAAAATTCAATGAAAGTTGACCCAAAGTTATGTGAATTGGCCCCCTGGTGAACTAAGTCCACCGCCCCGTATTGCGAAGTTGCGAGCATGTCAGCTAGTAGCCAATACATAAATACTTGATCTCTTTCCAGACTCCGAAGAATGGTCGGCCAAGCCCCTCACACTGGACCACAAGCCGGAATCCACAGCGGAGATTGAAAGAATACAACGCTGCGGTGGAAAAGTTATATCGAAAGCTGGAGTCCCTCGGGTAGTATGGAACAGACCACGGTTAGGTCACAAAGGGCCTATTAAAAAGAACACCCCAATGGATGAGATACCGTTCCTGGCTGTGGCGAGGTCACTGGGTGATCTGTGGAGCTACAACCCGAGGAATGATGAGTTTATCGTCAGTCCAGATCCTGATGTGGGTGTGTTGACTATTGACCCAGCTAAGTTTCGGTTAGTCTAAGCTTGTATATTTGTGATATAGTTTAGATTTAAGTCAACTGTCAGTTGAGACATAGCACAGAGGATTAGCAAGCTGAAATGGCAGTGGGTAGAGCACATAGAATTAGGTATTATAATCATTCTGATAATCATAAGTACCTACACAATTAATAATCAGTGTTTAGATGCATAAATGTAATGTATACAAAATGCTTGGCTGTTTCCGGCACCTCCAAAATTATGATGCGATGAGCTACTTAGATGAATGAATGAATGAATGAATATTGCTGGACATTTCACACAGCGCTATCTAGCCCCAAACTAAGCAAAGCTTGTATTATGGGAACCAGATAACTGATAGAATACTTAAATTGTTTTTTTTTTTGTAAATAAATACTTATAATATATAGGGAAACAACCAGACCCGCAACAAATATTTGTAGATCATGCAAACATTTGTTCCGCGGCGATAAACGAACCCGCTACCTCCTGCGTCTCAGCGGGCTATTCGCCCACTGCACTACGGAGGTCGGATAAGGCATGTAATTAATTAAGTAATATTATTGACGTAACCAAGTGTTCTATTGTGTCCCTACAGTTTGAATAAATGAGTATGAGTATAGCTTGAACTGACGGCCGTTGGGGCAGAAAGGTTCTCGAGTGGAAACCACGCACGGGAAAAGACGACGCGTAGTACGACGGGCGCCTAGTAGATGGGAAGACGAGACTGCTGGGAGCCGTTGGGCGCAGGCCGCACAAGATCGGTTGCTCTGGAAATCTATGGGGAGCATGTTTAGCAGTGGACGTCCTGTGGTTGATATGATGGTGATGATGATGAAGTGGTTCCTATCCAAATTAAAACCGATCCCATCACTGATGTTCAATACATTTGCCGGCGTTTTTTTTTGAGCAAGGAAACACAGTGGCAACCTGGAATAGCTTCACGGGCAAAGTAGAGGGAAAGAGGCCACGATAATACGTTGGTCAGACTAGATTTGTACCAGTCTCGATTCTTGAAGTTTCATGACGCAATACATGACGTATCGTCTAAAAAAAGGAACCCTTATAAGATCACTCTCTTGTCCGTCTGTCCACCAATTTTCTCAGTAACGGGCGGACCTAGCAAGTTGAAATTTATACCAGATACTGAGTCTATAGTCCCTATTAGGTGTATAAAAATCAAGGTCCTGAGTCAACATGATACAAAGATATAAGAAAACTTGTAAGTACCAAAATGTAACTTAATTTTCAACTTTTGTTATTTTTCGGAATGTTCCCTTTACTTGTGCTATTAGACCTTGCTTTTAACCAAAATTGACAGTTCTAGGTCATCCGGAAGTACCCTATAGGTTTCGGGTCGAAAACCTACATATATGGTGGTTCACGTTGACCTAGAATCACAAAATTTGGCAAAAAGCAAGGTCTTACAGCACAAATAAAGGAAAAATTCCAAAAAATAAAAAAAGTTGAAAATTAAAGGGTGTCCCCCTACATATACATATATATACAGTGTAAACTCTATAAAACGACACTCAAGAGACTGAGCATATTTTGACGTTATAGAGAGTTGTCGTTAAATGGAGAGAAGTAAAATCTGTATTAGAAAAAGAAAACGTTTATTTCTGATTTGTCTTGTTAAATAGTACCTACAATAAAAATCTGTTTTAATTTGAACGCTATTGCGTTTTACAGTTTATGTTTACAATTTGAAAGTTTGTGAGCTACTAAGAATATGGCAACGTATAGATAAAATCCATCACTTCTACTAACAACAGTCTGCAGCTACACATGCAAGCAATCCCATTTTGTAAACAAAAGAACGGATTTCTTAGAAAGTTTGGTGTGTATGATGCCGACAGTCGAGTTTATTATGGCCTAGGATAATAAAACGACAAAAGGATATACACAGCTGCGCAGTTTTTACTAATTTGGCAACTTAAAAAGAACTTTTTATTACAAATTGTTGTCGTTATTGAGAGTGGGTGTAATGCTATACAGAGTGTACCATTGTATGCAAGACAAGCTAAACCAACCAAAGCCGAGTGATTTCGACGCTTTAGAGAGTTTGTCGTTAAAACGAGTGACGTTACATGGAGTTTACACTGTAGTTTACATTAAGATTTGAGGACTAAGCTTAATCGGCACCAACCTCAAATAAGGTAAATAAATAAAATTGTGCTATGGAATAAAATAAATATTTAAGTGGGGCTCCCATACAACAGACATGATTTTTTTGCCGTTTTTATAGATAATTTTACGGAACCCTTCGCGCGTGAATCTGACTCGCACTTGGTCGGTTTTTTTAGTTGTGGCTCGGAATGAATTGATTTATCGATATGTTCCAGGTGTCTGATCTTCGGCACGGACGGGCTGTGGAACATGATATCGCCGGAGGGCGCTGTGACGCTAGTGCAGGCCACGGAGCGACATAACGAGGCGGCGCTCGTGGCAGGGAATGGTACTCAGCCTAGGGACTGGCTCAACCCTAGCAAGAGCTTAGTGGACCACGCTCTAGAGAGGTATTCTTTTACAATTGACAATTAACATTTAGTAAGTCACTTGGCTTTCAACTAAGAAAACTGTATTGGCTTATGGAACGTAAATCCAAACTGACCCTGGACAATGAACTCATCCTTTACAAATGTATCCAAAAACCCGTGTCGTCTTACGTAGCCGAGTTGTGGGGTACAGCAGCGAACTCAAACTTGGAAATCTTTCAACGTTTCCAATCCAAAATGCTAACTTATGCGACTTAAGCAAAATGCATGATAACGAATGCACCATGGTACATCACTAATATCCAACTGCATCGCGACCTAGAAGTGCCAACGGTACAAAAAGTAGCTAAAAAACATAAATCTTACGCTAAACAAATGGAGCATCACCCAAATGAGCTTGCCAATGAGCTACTGAAAAAAACCACAATCTTTAATAGATTAAAGAGGACAGCCCCTCAAGACCTCATATAGCACCTAAATGGAAGATGGTAGTGCCACTAGCCTTATTCCATACATGCCCAACGCGTACTATTCACCAAACTCTAGCTCAATGCCCTGATGGGCAGATTGCAAGAAAATAAGGAGACTAAAAAAATATTAACCAGAATTAATTTGGAAGTGAAATGATGCAACATTGGAATATCGTTCTGTCGAAATATTGATCCCGGAGTAACTATCGAATAACCGCTTCGAAAGTTATCCTTGGACAAACAAACATACATACATACACACGACGCCGATTTGCCCAAGTTGACTTAGAGATCTCGCTTTGCTGTATCAATAATCAACTATCTTCATCTTGAAAGGTTTGCTGGAAGAAATCTCTTATTAGGGTTAAGTTCGCCTTAGTACATGTCCATTTTGTAAGCTGTTTCGGTCTGTAATCTATTTGTGTACAATAAAGAATAGAGAATGAATAAATGATGATGTAATAGATGGCTTACAGCCCTTGCTTGAATGTACCTGCTATTACATAAGGATTCTTTCATAGTATATCGCCACTGAAGGCTCATTTTAAGTTGTCTATTTCAGATGGTCCAACACACGCATGCGAGCAGACAACACCTCCGTGGTCACCCTCATGCTGGACCCGCCCGGGCCGCCGCGCGCCACCGTGCTCCGCTCCCGGACCACCGCACCCAAGTGCACGCCGGCCCTGCCGCCCGCAGCCTGTACAGCGCCAGAAACCGACCCCAAAGCTGTCCCTCAGAACGGACTGACCATCATGACTCGTTACTCGGACCCGGACAGAGCGCCTGTCCCTGAGCCGCCGGTCCCGACCCTCCCGGAAGCCCCTCCGGTCCCCCCAGAGAACGAACAAACGGACGATTCAGACGCCATGACTAACTACGGCAACCCAGCAGAATCCTACTTCATGGCGAGGTTACTGAACCGCACTAGTGTCGTCAACACCTTGGCAGCCGTGCTGGAGGAGCTCGCCACCGAGACCCCTGAGCTCCGACCCGCGCCGCAGCTGAGAGAGAGTCTGCCGGCCACGATCGTGCCGGAAACGGTAGCGGAGCCCGATGTGCGACAGGCGTCCCCCCCTACCGCACCCCCCGCCCCTACGCCCGCCGGGGACGCGCCCGAGCCGGAGGAGCCGAACGTGCCGCCGGACGACGGCGGTATACAAATCAACGAAGTGTCGTCCAGTTCGCCGACCGAAGCCCCGCCCAAGACTCGCGGCCGCAAGCCCCGCCTGGAACAGCGCAAAGACGCTCCGGTGAGGCCCGACCGCGTGCTGCGCTCCCACCACGAGCCGGAGCCGCCGCGACCGCTCACCAGGCAGACTACCGACCGACAGACCCGCGGCAAACCCGCGCCCGCTCCCGCTCCCGCCGCGGACAGGATGGTGATCCTCACGCGGCGCGCGACGCCGCCCGCGCCCGACTCCGCCAAAGCGGAGGCCAAGGTGGAGCGCGCCCCGACCGCGTCGGTCAAACTCGAAAGGACTCTAACGGTTAGAGTGGAGCGGGCGGCGTGCGCAGAGTCGAGCCGCAAGCCCGAAGCGGAGGAGGAGAAGAAGGTCCGAGCTACCAGATCCCAGGCGGCGGCGACGCCGCTCGCGCAGAAGATCACCCGGAGCATCGGCGCGTACGCGCGGGAGCTGCGCGGGGCGGCGGCTGCGGTGGCGTCCAGCGCTCGCTCGGGAAACTCTATGCGCGGGGCGCGGGCGGCGCGGCGCGGCCCGCCGGCGCACCGCTCCAAGGAGAATCTGGCCGCGCCGCGCGCCCGCGCCCGCGCCGCGCCCGCCGCGCACCCGCGCCCGCCCCCGCCGCGCACCCGCCGGCCGGGCAGCGCCGAGCCGAGTGAGGTGCACTCCACCACCGCCGAGGCGTGCGCGCCCGTCGCGAGCCCGCCGCCGCGGCCGCGCGCGCTGCGCTCACGGAACGACGCGGCTCCTGCGGCGCCGGCGGCGGCTGCGTGCAAGCGGGCGCGCTGCGAGGACGGCGGGGGCGCCTCCGCCAGCAAGGCGGCGCGGCTGAGCGGGGGCGAGCGGTGCGCGCGCGCGATAGGCAAGCGCGCCTCGGGTCCGTGGGCGCCCGCGCTGGCGCTGCGCAACCGCCTCCGCCGCCGGCTGGCCAAGTAGCGAATAGACAACACTAATCAGTTCCCGAACGGTGCCTTCCCCGTACTGCCAGGTGCGTGCTGTGCGCGCCCGACTCTCCGCAGAGTAGGAACTATAGTACAAACGATATATTTACTCGTAAGTTTAACGCGTGGACCAGGAGGATTTAACTAGCCGTAGTAGATATTTATTTTCTCTATATTTATAGCTTCTATCGTATTTGCATTTAACTAAGGACGGAATATGAAAATCTGATTTTCATCGCGTATCAGAGGCTACATAGTAACTTCCCAGAACATATTCGTGATTCCATGCAGACAGATTTTAGAACACTTAAATTTTATATACATACTGTTATCGTAGGCGATACAAAATCTCTATTGAGATACCTAGAAACTTTATTGACCGAGAGTGCTTTTGAGAAAATTAATTGAGTGCTATTAATCCAGATTTATATTAAATTAATGTACAGAGAAATATGTGTACAGTTGGTTATCACCAAAATTTACATTTTGAAATTGTAAAGAATATTATTTTCCTTTGTAAATCTAAACAAATGTTAAACGAAAGAAAAGTTATTCTTTTGGGAAAAGAATTATTTGTACTACCTTATAAGGGGCCGTTCAAGTATTGCGTAAGCAGATTTATTACAATTATTTACCCCCCCCCCCCCCCCCCTCCCCCCCGGACAAAAGTAAGCAAAGCTCTTACACCCCCCTCCCTGTTTTTTTATTGATTCATGAGCAGCAGATATAATTCTAGAAATAAGAAAATAAGCTTAGGATAGAGGACGTCAACGCACATAATATCAATTTAAACAAACTTTATTGACACGGTATTCAACATAGAGTAAGAAACAAATACCTATTATTATCCTAAGTAATATTACGAACAAAACAAACTTCTTTTGAATTTTTGGTATACATATTAATTCCAATTAACAGTCACCCGAATCCATGATTCTTAGGTTTTCGATGACATTGGATGTTGAACTTTTGCAAAAGTGGATCAAATCGTCAATCGTACCGAAACGAAGCAATAGATTGACGGAAGATATTTAGACAATTTTTAGTAATTCGCCGTAATTAATTTAGCACGCGGTAATTCCCCAACTCGGTTCTAAGCGATTACCTAAACGTATTCACTATCTAAGGGAATCCCCGAATATGCGTTTTCAAGCATAATAGACAATGCATAGAATAAGTACTGCTGACGTAATCACCATCTAGACCCCCCCCCCCCCCCCCCCCCCCCACCCTCCATGTCATCAAAAATAAGCAAAGTATAGACCCCCCCTTCCCCCTATAGTGCTTACGTAATATTTGAACGGTCCTTAGATTAAAGTTATTTGATTGATTATTTGTTGCTTGCGATAATTGACATGCTTCTTGTATTAAAAGTTAACTACAAATGTAGAAATATGTATCTTTACTACGGATGTAGAATATATATTATAATTTACAAGGCGAATGATTTTGCTAGATTATGAACTAGTTTCCATTTTTTACCTTCCAATTGTTATGTTGTACCAAAAGTATGTGATTATGAAACCATTGATGTTATGTTGCGGAAACCAAAAATGTTGGTTTTGTTATGTTGTGAAATGATTATAGTAACATATGTATACAACTAAGATAACTTAGATCCGTTACGGAGACAGGGCAGTAAACCTTGTATTGTGTAACGGGTTTAAGTTTACAACGGACTGAAGGATCTTATGCAAACCCTTTAATTAAGTTAATACAAGTCCAAGTGTAAATAGTATGTAATTTAAATAATAATGTGCCTCATTTGTTACCGAATACACAAAAAGATAGTGTTCTTCATATTTGAGATATGTATTTTTTATTGAGAATAAAATTTATGCATTGTAGTTAGCTGTAAAAGAGGATTCTAATATAATTTGTTAAGGTTTAGTGAAATTGGGATAGGATAGAGCAATAATAATGAATTGAGTGGGTGCGAACGTATCGTCTTGAATGTATGAAACTGCGCTCGCAAAGCTCCAAAGCTCATGGAATGTCTGAAGTCAATTCACATGGGGCCAATTCTCGAAAAGAAATTTTTAAAATATAACAGTTGACCCAAATCAGATTGAATTATGAATTGAATATATTTTGACATTCTGCTAATTAATATTGCAATATTAGCTTGATATAAATAAGGTGTATAATCGCATGTCAGGCAACTCATACCATTGTATTGTCAGTTAGGACATTTAACATGACGAGACTAGATCGATACTGGAATTTTACTAATTTAGGTTACGTGAATTGGCCCCCAGTTAATGCATCTGCTCAGAAAAGTAAGTGGCACATTAACTTATCTGGCGCAGCGGTAACTTAGCCCCGCAGTTGATGGTGAGCCGGTCAGTTGTCCTTGCTGGCAGTTATGTAAATTGGCCCGTACCTCTTTATATATTATGTTGGAGAATATCTTCATTGTAAATGATGTTTCCCCAAATGTTTGTTATAAGTTGAACGTTGAGGGTAAAATGCCTTGAATGAGTGACATTGAGAAGCTAAAACAGATTTTACTAAACGTAACTGAGAGAAAGGTTTATTGTAGATTTTATTTTTTGATTTAAATAAAGTTTTTTATGACATATTTTGGATTTTATTTTAGTAGATTTACCAAATAAATAATGCTCGACCTTACCACATTGCTATCTAGCTTCAACAAACTAAAGCAAAGCTTTATACTATAGGAACCAGATTAACTGATATAGAACTCATTTTTTTATCATATTGTTACTTGTGCTTGTATACAGCCAGATCCGGAACAAATATAGTAAAGTATTTCTTTCAGTCAGTGCAGTGTACATAGATTTGAATATAGTAACAAATATGTATTTATAAATAATTAAAGTTGAAAATAAATACCACACTTCAGGCTGTCCGTCCACGTCAGACTTTTTGTAGGACGGATAATCGGCCAGATATTTCCTTATATGATTGAAGATTTTATTTCTGACCAACATTTTGTAGGACGTTTGCATTGCACTACTGCTATCGGTACGTTCTATTTTTCTGGCCAGCCTATAAAGTAAAAATATAACATATGTAATCTAAAATTATAAAACAATCAAGTGACTATACCTACCCACACAGTACTTCTGAATAGGGATGCAAACATTTTCAGAATACCCTTTGGTATCACCTACCAATAACTCTAAAAAATGTATGCAATTCCGCACGGTTGCACGAAAGCCGTCGACGGCGACGTGCGCGTCCGCGAACATCCCTGACGTAGTAAGTGCGTACATACGTCTGTCTGCCTGACGATGACGTAGCCCTGGCAAAGTATGCAAAACATTGTTCGATTTCTGCCACGGAACAAGTCTGATGCAGATAAAAATTACGAATTTGGTGAAATTTTATTGCTTTTACAAATAAGAGATTGTGCTTTCTCTACTTGCATGTCGTTATTGATCGAGAGAAGCGAGATCTACAAATCAACTTGGGCAAATCGGCGTTGTATGTATGTTTGTTTGTCCGAGGATAACTTTCGAAGCGTTCGTTGATCCGATCATCGTGAAATTTGATATATAGGTAGATAGTGATGGCACAATTCTGGTGTAACTAAATGAGTTAAAAATTGGGGGGACGGGGGGGGGGGGGGGGGGGTGTTAAGATACTGGGGGGTTCAAGAGGGGTATAAAAAATGAAAATGAGACTATGAGATCAAGTGGGATGTCAAATGAAAGGTTTTCATTAGAATCTGAACTTTGACGAAATTCACAGGGTACAACAGTGACCCCACAGTGCTGTAATTTGGTATGCGTGTAGCTTTAGTGATATAAATATAGGCAAAAGCCTGAAATCCAGAATAACTGCAATTTGAACCCCAAAAAAGAGTAACCATTTACATAAACTCCCGTTACCTGTAATTTGAATGAAACTGTAGGTCAAGTTGTTTGGTTATGTATTTCGTGACACTATTTTGATAAGTCAAAGATTACAAATAATTTTATTTTTTTGTTTTTATGGGAGCCTCACGATATCTCAGTTCGGGGCGAACCACTAGTTAGTAAGTGAAGGTAGGTAGATTTTCGCTCTCTTAAGTACACCGCCTATCAGAGCGCATCATAGCTTAACTTTTAATTTTAAACATACTTCTAATAGGTACATATAACAGTTATGAGCTTTCTAAAAATATATTTTGACTGTAAAATTATCTTGAGTTCGATAATAATAAGATTTTTGTCGAAAAATTACTTTTTCAAAACAAGTTTTTCTAAAATTCATAATCGGAACCGCGAGCATATTCAAATGAGCCCAAACACTATTATCCTACTATAATCCATTCAGAAGCTCCGTTGTCTAGCATCCGTCTCCATCATGAGACCACCTCCATGGTACCATATTATTGCATTGTCACCGAAGTTACATATGTATTCCAAACTTCAGCTCAATCGGTTGAGGGGAACGGGTTTAAAATTCAGTTGCAAGATTCCACCCGGACAAACATACATACATTGAATGATACTCCTTTAGAATATCATTGCATACATTGCAACTTATTATAAAGCTTGTAAAAAATATGTGTCATCGATTTTTGGTTTTGGTAGAGCTCTTTTAAGTTGACATTCGGTATTTTTTATTAAACAAGATGGAGATGGAACCATGAAATGACTCATCTGGTGATAAATGAAAAACATCTCCTGTAACAAAGCATTGCCTTATACCTATGTTGGTCACCAACGTGCCCTACGATCTTCCTAGGATGCATTGTCATGTGGCATACACTTGAGGCATACAGGTGTAAAGCATCTTGTGCCTGTAATTTCACCGGCAATCATACCCTTCAAACCGGTAGTTACAAGGGCGAGCCCTTCGATAATACTAAGAGATTTATTACTAGGTAAGTACCTATGTAAGTACAATCTTGTATAGATGTCACTTCTTTACATAGTATAAAAAGAAGTCGCTTCCGCTATCTGTTCGCTTAGATCTTTTAAACTACTCAACGGATTTTAATGCAGTTTTCAGCAATAGATAGAGTGATTCAAGAAGAAGGTGTTTAAGTATAATACATACCTACATAGTAACTGCGAAAGTAACTAAACGGCTGAATGGATCGTAATGAAATTTGGCAAGGAGATAGATTACGAGTATATCCTGGGGAAGGGCATAGAATACTTTTTACCGGAGTGCGCAAAAGGAGGGTAATGTTTTTATTAAAATACCACGCATGCGAAGCCACGGGCGGGTAGTAAATTAATAAATTAGTCAAGCAAGATAGGTGATGAACCTGCACTCTGTCCAAAGCAAAACAAAGCGGGTAGGTATGCCGCGCAAATAAAACGGTAACTACAGGACCGGTATTAACAGACCCCAATAAAATACAATAGCCCGAGGGAATTCAACCCTCTAGCCACAGAATACCCCTATACTCTCAGGTAAACAAAATGAACGCGGAAGTGTCTACCTCCCTATGAATGATCAAAACCCGCCCTATTTTTGTGACCGCGCGCAGCAGATGTTTTACATGAAACCACCCCGCTATTTCAACTAGCTAGGTTATAATTTGGGTGCGCGCTAGCGTCCCGCGCTCCCTAGCCGGTCACTCGCCGCCAGTTACGCGACGATCGTAGTAAACGACACATCTGTTCATTTCCATAGAATTTGTACACAAAAACAAACAATTTCAAAACTAGTGGATTACAGTGATTAAACATTTTTGAACGAAACTGTAAGTGTGGAGTCAAAATCGCGGTAAAAAAAAGCGGGAAACGCAGTGTAGTGCGATTGTATCGATCGGCGAACGTCCTACTGCATTGCATTGGTGCAATGAAGTTAATGTTTTATGTGTTTGTTTACTTCGAACGGGCTTTCTCGTTGATACGAAGTAGCATCGCTGCTATAAATAGATCAGGGTTAATAGTTATTGATCGCCGATGACTGAGTCGTGAAAACGCTTTAGATCTGCTTTTAGGGCAGAATAAAAACTGGCTTTTGAATAAGAATTGCCTACATGAACTGTCTAGTTGGTCAATTTAATAAGGAATGTTTTTCATATGAAAACCTCTAAATCACGCCATAATAGCTTAAAAACTATTATGAATAAATCTGTACGTACTAACAATACAAGGACCAGTTTGTTGGTTTTTACAGTTAATAATAATAATAGCCAAAAGCTAACACATTCTTCATGTTGTCGCTCAACTAGCTCTACCAGTTTTTTAAACCCGCGGCGGATATTCGGCAGAAAAAAAACGTGTTACAAATTATCCACTGTTTGTAGTAATTATTTAAATTTATTGCTTCTGAAAAAAATTGCGAGTTATCGAACGAAAAATAAAAATTTACTTACATTTTACGCGTCAGTCAACACGAGTAGAGTAGAGCAAAATCTTAATCTATGACGCAGTAGGTAGGTGATTATTTTTTTTTTCTTTTTTTTGGCGTCGCACGGTTTTGTGCATTTGCCAGTAGGGAATAAAAAAATAGGGAAACAGAATAAACACAAAAACCGGGAGATACCTACATAAAATCAGGAGAATAAAGGAATACATGAAAAGTAATATTTACAAAATTATCATTTACCTACTTTGTGATTTTGTATAAACACTAGCTGACCCGCCCGCGGCTTCGCATGCGTGGTATTTCAATAAAAACATTACCCTCCTTTTGCGCACTCGGGTAAAAAGTAGTCTATGCCCTTCCCCAGGATATAATCTATCTCCTTGCCAAATTTCATTACGATCCGTTCACCCGTTTCGTTATGAAAAGGTAACAAACAAACAGTTACTTTCGCAGTTACTATGTATGTTATTATACATAAAAACCTTCCTCTTGAATCACTCTATCCATTGCTGTAAACTGCATTAAAATCCGTTGAGTGGTATAAAAGATCTAAGCGAACATACTATACTATGTAAAGATATTTCTTTTGTTGGCGATAGTACCAAAATGACAGATTGATTTTTGAATAATTGGTCAAGTGCGTGTCGGACCACGCACACTGAAGGTCAGTACGGGGCGGCTGCGGCTGTACCTATCATAGCTAGAATACAAAGTTAATTTTGCTCAATTGAACATTATATGAACTAAGAGTAGAAGAGTTACTTGTGTTAGGGCCGGGGGAAGCACTACCACCATATCTATTTCTGCCGCCAAGCAGTATTGCTGTGTTTCAGTTGTTGAACTGATTCAATTGAGAGACGCTCATTGCTATGAGCCAAGAAGCTCATTTGCAATGATGAGCTATCAGATGCAAGCCTCGGTTTTTTATCGGATCCATTTCGGAGAGTGTGATGTGGAACTTTTAAACATGATCCTACCATCCCCATTCTATCATCGGACAACCAGACGCTCCGCGGTGCGCCACCGCTACATGGTAGATATTTCCTCCCATATGCACAAAGCCGTACTCTTCCACCTTTATAATGCGCACCGCCAAGTCTGAGTCTGTGTTTCCTGATAACTACAACCTTGGTCTTCAATTCGTAGATGAAAAGGTTTCTTCTAGGCAAGTGTGATCCATCGTAGAATGCATCATCGGTTACCATCAAGCGAGATCATAGTCAAATGCTAGCCTATAATTTATAAACAAAAAAAAAAGGTGGTCTCTGCCTACCCAAGGGCGTGATAGTAAAAAAGTATGTATGTATGTAAAAAAAATGTCGAGTGTAAGTTAGGTACCCATACTCAGCAACTCGGTACCTACCTAGGTTCTCAGAGTTCCGGAATAGTGGGTGCACTGTACACAATTGTCCAAGGCTCACCATATTTCAAAGAATCTCACAAAAGCGGTCACGGTACCTAGCTTCACGGTCTAAATGCTCTTTAGTGACGTAAATGAAAGGTATACATTATACTCTACTTGACTGCCTCTGTGTCGTGGTGGACGAGACCAGAGTTACGGGTTCAGTTCTCGCTGCGAGATATTTGCATGGTCTGCTAAATCTGCAATGTAGGGCACGTTTCTAAGGTGCGTGACATACGGGGCAGTGCTTATCTATATGCGATGCGCGATGGTTACCACTGGGCTATACGCTTGTTCCATCTTCAGGTAGTAGAAAAAAAAAGATTCCGGACTTTTTACCCGACTGTGCAGGAGGGTATTGGTTTTACTGACAAATCACACTTGCGAAGCTGCGGGCGGAAACTTTTTCTGCGTAAAGCACAAAATACATGTTATAACCAGCAATGGGTGAACAAGTAGTCCAGTGTGGATCCAGGAGAGGCTTAGCCCCCCCCCCCCTCCCCAAATCATCTGGGTCTACCCCTGACACCCCTACTTTAATAAATATTGCTGGACATTTCACACAGTGCTATCTAGCCACAAACTAAGCAGAGCTTGTACTATTGATAGAATACTTATATACTTCTTTTTTGTAAATACATAAGTACTTATAATATCCTAGCTGAGCATTCCGCATGCGTTTTTCAATAAAAAAATTACTCTCCTTCTGCGCAGTTGGGTAAAATGTAGCCTATGTCACCCGGGGATAGTGTAGCTTCCCAACAGTGAAAGATTTTTTTAAATCGGTCCAGTAGTTTCGGAGCCTATTTCATACAAACAAACAAATCTTTCCTCTTTATAATATTAGTATAGATAGATAAACATCCAGACCCGGAACAAATATCAGTATATCATGCGATCATTTCTTCCGCGGCGGGAGTCGAACCCGCTACCTTTTGCGTCTCAGCCGGCTATTCGCTCACTGCGCCACCGAGGTCGTCATTTATCTGAACTGACGGTACAACTTTCATCACTTATCCGTACCATTATAAAAGTGATAAAGCCTACCGTCAGCTGTGTCAAGTCCACCAAACCAAAATCCTGGATGACTGTGGGTTCGGATCCCGGCCGGGCATGTATCAAACGTAATGTTTGGACTTGCTTCTAGAGTAGGGTTGCCATTCGTCCGGATACGTCGGAACATGTCACCGTTATTAACAGTGGTGTGCCGACAAGCTCTAAAATGTCCCGACATACATAATCGAGCGCGCCGCGCAGGACGCGCAAGCAGCCAACAGACGACTTTTTTTTATTTTAATGCAAATTTTAAATATTTTATTTCTTCTTATTTGTGCTATTTGGGTCAGATTTTCTATTATGTATCATCTACACTACGCAATCTATCATCTATCTTGGGTATTTTTTTTCAGGTGTGTACGTTCCTTACATCTAGCTAGAGATACAGATGTGTATGACATAATTATACATACCTAGAATTTTTTTCCATGATTTATGTTACACGCTGTAAACAAAAAAAAAGGACCCCAAATTGTAAATGGATCTTGGGAAATTATGGCAACCCTATTCTAGCGCCTCTAGCCTCTAGCTAAACAGTTTTCCTATCCAAGTAATTGCGAAAAAATTGTCGTAGTGAACTTGTATCAAGTATCAAGGGGATGATTGCGGGTTAAAACCAGACTGGCTAGAAACTCTACAATGATTTTAAGTATCTTAAGGAGTTCGAATTGCAATTTTTCCGACTAGTTTTTGTCTGGGGTCCAATTCTACTAAAGCAATCGCTTCACTCTGACAATGGTATCGTAGCAAAATACCCACTATAGAATACCTTTTGGTATTCTACTGACACAATCTTTTTTAGGGTTCCGTACCCAAAGGGTAAAACGGGACCCTATTACTAAGACTCCGCTGTTTGTTTGCCCGTCTGTCACCAGACTGTATCTCATGAACCGTGATAGTTAGACAGTTGAAATTTTCACAGATGATGTATTTCTGTTGCCGCTATAACAACAAATACTAAAAACAGAATAAAATAAATATTTAAGGGGGGCTCTCATACAATAAACGTGATTGTTTGCTCGTCTTTGCTCGAATTTGATAACGGCAACAGGTAGACGCTTGAAATATTCACAGAGTACCTATTTGGTTATTTATATTCACTTTAAAAATAAATAATTAAATTAAAATAAAATAAACATTTAAGGGAGGCTCCCATACAACAAACGAACCTTTTTTAAATTTTTCTTGGTCTTAATAACGATAATGGTAGAAACTTGAAATACTTATTTACAAAATATTAAATATATTGCACAAATAATTTTTTTTGCCATTTTTATAGATAACTAGTGGACCCCCGCCGAACTTCGTATCGGCTTGACATGCATAGGTATAACGCGGGCTGTCAATACTGCCGTCATAATAAAGAAAGCCGTAACTGACAATTTTGTCAAAAATGAGTTATTACCATACTCGGAATCAGCAAAGAAAATGCTATCTTATGTTCTTACACACAAAGCTGTAACTCGTTTGAGAGCAGAGATATCATAAAGATTTTAGCCTTAACTACGACATAAATTCTGGTTTTTTTATCTGAAAAGCTTTTATTACACAATAACGGCCTTTTTTGTTAGTATTTTCATTTTGCTAGTCTGGAAGGCCGCAATTACCAATTAGGGCTTTTTAACTAAGCAAAACTTTAAAATGTACTACAAGAAAAAGCCCTAACTTCGCAATAAGGGCTTTTTATGTAAGTATTTTGAAGGTACACGTGCGCGGGAGTGGGCGCGGTTACAGTAATATTTGGTTTAAATCCGCGTCGATCAGTTCAGTTGTCTCAGTTGCCAGCTAGACCACGCGAGGTGCAGTGTGTGTTCGGGGTGACGGGGCGACGCCGATTTTATTTAGTAAATACTCTTGGTTTCATTTTAATAAGTCATGTTTACAATCGACTGACGAAGGCTTTTATTTCCTTTAGACAAAATATCTATGCTCCAAAGCCTGCTTTGAAAACTTAGTTTACTATCAAAAAAAGGCGCAACTGCACATTTAAGGCTTTAGATGCAAGGATTTCGGCTTCAGGAAGATCGAGTTCCTTCTATGAAAAGCCGTAATTACCATCTACGCAATTACGCCCTTTCATATAAGTATTTCACAATTTATTATATTTTTTTACAAATTAATACGCGTGTATGATTATAAATTAACTATATTTCAAAATAAAGCCAATATTTTTCGACGTTTTATAAAATAAGAACCACTAACTAAAATCATTCAGTAAGTCGCGGGCCTTCATTTTGGATAAAACTGCAATTATCTCGGAATCAACGTTGACGTAGTTACGGCCTTCTTTCAAATGACGGCAGAATATACGTCACCCTGGTAGAATTGTCAATTGTTGTCCCCGGCCATCATTATGTATGAGAAAATGAATGACTTCCATAAATAATTCAATACCAAAATTAGCCAAATCGCTCCACCCATTCTCGAGTTTTAGCGAGACTAACGAACAGCAATTAATTTTTATATATATATACAATATATCTCGGGATAACTCCGACCGAAGCATCTGTTTCAAACGATATTCATTTTTTTTACATCCTCTTTGACGATATTTGCAGCACGCATTCTGTCAATTCTATGTCAAACGTCATAAGGTTACATTATAAAAGCGCCAAGGTTAGATCATAAATAATTTTATATGGTGGTTAAGTATTCTTAAATTTTCTAAGTTTACGCGCAATTTTCTTATTTTTTTCTTACATAAGAACCTTCTCCTGACAATAAGAAATACAACAAAAAAATAATTGGCCAAATTGGTCCAGGCGTTGTCGAGTTATGCGCTTACCAACACATTTTGCGATTCATTTTTATATTATAGATGGTAAGGAACCCTTCGTGCGCGAGTCCAACTCGCACTTGGCCGGTTTTTTCAATGACCGCCGTTGCTATGACAACAGCATTGAAAATTTGGCAGCATAAGATAAGAACAACAATCATTGTTAAATAATGGTATGTGCTGCATAATCTTTTACACAACCAGTCTTGTTTCTTGCCTTTCTTTCCTGGTTTGTACGCGAAGGAACAACTAGTAAAATTGACGTTTCAAAGTGATCCTTGTGAATTTTATCAATAAATATTTTCATTTTGAATAGTTTTCTAATGAATTAGCAGTGTTGCCAACTTGGGGATTTTCCCCCTGAATTTGGGGGATAAGTTAGATGAAAAGGGGTATTTTTAAAAGCATACACTAGGGTTACAGTTTTTTGAAGCAATTTTCAGGAGTTACCTTTTTTGTAAGAGAATTTTGAGAGACGCTAGGGGACGCTTAGTCGAGGTTGGCAACACTGTGAATTAGCAGAATTGGGCCCCAGTCTGATACAGTTGGTTAAGATTACCGTTTCCTCGTACAATTGAGATGTGGCGAAAGCAGTTTGTTTTGTTACAAATAACTTACTCGATTTCGTTTAGTGACGCTTTATAATGTGGGATGAGCATGCGCCCCGAAACAGCAGGATTATCTTAGAGATGTTTCATTGGTGTTTCGTCGTGCAAGACTTGCACAAGCCTAGAAATTTGAACAAATTCTGCCCACAAAGTAATCATTGAGGTGTGTGGGGCCCAAAATTAAATATAATAAACTAGTGGTTCACTGAGATCTCGCGAGTCTACCATTAAAACAAAAAAATATTATTAGTAATCTTTGACTATCAAAATAGCATATTGGCTTTCAGACTTTTCCCTATATTTATGTCACTAAAGCTACACGCATACCAAATTTCAGCACCGTGGGGTCAGTGGTGTACTCTGTGTATTTTGTCAAAGTTCCGTTTTTATTATAGTTAATAACTTAAAAACTACAAGGCTTAAATTAAAAATAAAAACGGGGTCGAAATGTACTCACAAATACGTTTTATTAGACGTGACACTTGACAGACAGCATAGTCCCATTTTGTTTTTTTTTTACCCCTCTTGAACTCCAATCTCAACAATCCCCCCCCCCCCCCACATTTTTAGCTCATTAAAATTGTGCCATCACTACCTACTTATATACCAAATTTTACGATGATCGGATAAACGGTTCCAAAGTTATCCTCGTACAAACAAACGTATCTACATACATACAACGCCGATTTGCCCAAGTTGATTTAGAGATCTCGCTTCGCTCGATCAAATATAATATACTTTATTGCACACCATAAAACAAACAATTCAATTAGAGCAATGTAAATCTATGTCAATGGGCAGTCGCTAAATATATACCTATTTGTTATGATAAATTCTTGGTAAGTACATTGAATAACACCATTTAATAACATTAAAATGGACTTAAAGGCCTAACAATAATAATTTTGAGAAAGCTCGTTTGTTGGTAAACTCGTACATAAGATCTAAAATATCGCCGTCCCCAGTGAATAGTGTCGTAATCGATATAACGACAGAAGTGTTTTTATTTGAAATCATTAATCTAGAGTTCATATTACACCTTGTGAATTTTTTTTACGCAATTCCTATGCGTAATTCTCGAAATAGCCATTTTGTAATGGGCGTTTTTTTCAACGTAAAATAAACGCACTGTCTGTGCATACAATAACATAATATCAAGCTAGTACCGACCCTTCTGTACCTACTTTATCCGCTAAACTGCTTTTACGATAGTATTCGCGTAAAATTATATATTAGTAATTTTTGGTATTGTATGAAACCATGTTATACAGGTAACAACGTTTTGCGTTACAGTAAAGTTATTCGCAATATAATTTTATAAAAAGCTGGAATGGTTATAACCAATTACTGTCCTACAAGTTTGTATTTTGTATACGTAATCTATGTGGCGATAATAGACTATGATAATTTGAAATGGTAATTATAAGTAATTTTTGGTATTTAAGTGATCCCATTACGTATAGTGGTTTAGAAGATATTGAGACAATACGGTTTTTTATTTCTCTTGCACAATTTGAAACAGTCGATTACTACATTATTCGCCTAAAACAGCGATGAGATAAGATAACTCTTTATTGTACACCGAAATAAAATACAGAACATGATTCTTACAAATAGATTTAGTACAAAGGGCGGTCTTATCGCTAAAAGCGATCTCTTCCAGACAACCTTTGTATGGACAGGATTATAATGTATCATATGACGGCGGTGCATCTATATACAATTAAAAAACATACCTGCATACTATAAACCAAAAATACTAGTACTAACACAAATTTAATTTCATTACAATTAGCAATTATAAAAATGGTTATGATGAAATAACAAGCAGTTACAACTTCAACACAGGGACAGATAATGGGAGTGCACTTTTGTTTTAAAAGTATGCGATAAGTGCAGATGCCTTTGCAAATTGAAGAGTAGTTGATGATTATCTCATGGATTCCATTATCACGTCATCCTGACCAAATCTAAAGAGATAATCCATGATTCCCTTTCTAAAAATAATAATAATAGAATTTGGACACGTGGTAAAGACTGTCGCTGAACATACCTACCTCCTTTTTTAAAATCGGTTTAAAATAGTCATTGTCAATAAAAAAATATTGTATTTAATTTTGATTTACAAGAATTTATAGGCTCTTACAGAAGCTTATGGTCGCTGTAAATAGAAACTGTGATTCCAAGCGGTGCTTGTCATTGCAATGCAGTGATTGCGATTTGCGCGGTGGGTAACGAAGTGCGCATATTTACTCCATAAACTTGTTTTTAGTAAATAATTCGGTTAATTTTATAAAAACAACCCTTGGTATTTCATTTAATTTTTTTTTGAAGTAAAACTTTTTTACGCACGTTTCACTTGGGTAGTAAGCTGGTGAATGCGTTACGAAAATTGCGAACGGAAGTTGAGAGGGAGATATAAGTTAGAAAGAGAATGAGTTACGTTTCGTATATTACTGTAGGGGCAAGAGAGGTGCGAGCACACATTTTCTTTCTCTCATAGCCAGTTGTTTTGTCGCATATCTCCTATCCCAACTTAGCCTAAATTATACAAACAGCAAATATATATATACATACATATATATGGAGCTAAATAACGTTTTTATTTCATATAAACTTTAAAAAGCGATTTTCTTGATAACACGTGAAATATTTAATCATCATAGTTCCCTAATCTCTACATATTTTAAATTATGTTACAATACAACGTAAAATCGTGTGTTTAAAAAAATAAATATATTAAAAAGAATAAAAAAACTAATTATTGTTGTAACAATTAAACACGACCGTATTTTGATTCTGCACTTTTTTTTTTAATGTTAAAAGTGTTTTATTTATATATAACAGAACTGTTCGTCCAGCCAGTGGTTAAATACTCATTTCCTCATATAAAGGATACATATTTGAAAACTAACGTGAACTGAACATTTGGAGTGAACTTACTGTGACATATACCCAAAGATAAACTGTGATAAAAGCTGTGTTTATTAGCGATTAGCTAAACGTTATTTGGAAGACCATGGGTAAGTTTTTTTAATAAATTAATTTGCAAAAGTCCGCATACTGCTTTATGTAAGTTTGTAGGAGGTAGTAGTTTTAGTTTCTCCTTATTCCTACAATTTACAATGTGTGGTGAATAATATTTATCTATACATACTATATCTATTCTAATATTATAAAGAGGAAAGATTTGTTTGTTTGTATTGATTAGGCCCCGAAACTACTGGACCAATTTAAAAAATTCTTTCACTGTTGGGAAGCTACACTATCTCCGGGTGACATAGGCTACTTTTTACCCCACTGCGCAAAGGAGGGTAATGTTTTTATTGAAAAACTACGCGTGCGAAGCTGCGGATTGGTCAGCTAGTCTATACTAATATTATAAAGAAGAAAGATTTGTATTTTTGTGTGTATGTTTGTAATGAATAAACTCAAAAACTACTGGTCCGATTTCAAAAATTCTTTCACCATTGGAAAGTTATATTCACCCTGAGTAACATAGGCTACTTTTTACCCAACTGCGCAGAGAAGGGTAATGTTTTTATTGAAAAACTACGCGTGCGAAGCTGCGGATTGGTCAGCTATTAATATTATAATGAGGAAAGATTTGTTTGTTTGTATAGATTAGGCCCCGAAACTACTGGACCAATTTAACAAATTCTTTCACTGATGGTAAGCTACACTATCTCCGGGTGACATAGGCTACTTTTTACCCCACTGCGCAAAGGAGGGTAATGTTTTTATTGAAAAACTACGCGTGCGATGCGAAGCTGCGGATTGGTCAGCTAGTCTATACTAATATTATAAAGAAGAAAGATTGTATTTTTGTGTGTATGTTTGTAATGAATAAACTCAAAATTTACTGGTCCGATTTCAAAAATTCTTTCACCATTGGAAAGTTATATTCACCCTGAGTAACATAGGCTACTTTTTACCCAACTGCGCAGAGAAGGGTAATGTTTTTATTGAAAAACTACGCGTGCGAAGCTGCGGATTGGTCAGCTAGTAATATTATAATGAGGAAAGATTCGTTTGTTTGTATTGAATATGCGCCGAAACTACTGGACCGATTTAAAAAAATATTTCACTGTTGGGAAGCTACACTATCCCCGGGTGACATACCTAGGCTACTTTTTACCCAACTGCGCAGAAGGAGGGTAATGTTTTTATTCAAAAACTACGCGTGCGAAGCTGCGGATTGGTTAGCTAGTCTAGACTAATATTATAAAGAGGAAAGATTTGTATTTTTGTGTGTATGTTTGTAATGAATAAACTCAAAAACTACTGGTCTGATTTCAAAAATTCTTTCACCATTGGAAAGTTATATTCACCCTGAGTAACATAGGCTACTTATTATCCAACTGCGCAGAAGGAGGGTAATGATTGTATTGAAAAACTACGCGTGCAAAGCTGCGGATTTGTCAGCTAGTTGTTCAATAAATTCAATAATCGATTGGATTGAATTTGATAGTAAGTGGTACCTAATAAAAAGAGTTTATCCTTTCACAGATATTATGTGCAAAATGTTATATAGATAAACATTTCATACAGTACATTCCTACTTCTATTATGTTTTACCTAATACTAACATTAACTCAATATATTTTCCCATAGACGCTTATGCGCAAGCCTTGCACAAGCCCAGAAAATTGAACAAATTCTTCCCACAGAGGCTTATGCGCAAGCCTTGCATAAGCCCAGAAATTTGAACAAATTCTTCCCACGGAATCTAGCGCGAGCCTTGCACAACCCTAGAAATATGAACAAATTCTTCCCACGGAATCTAGCGCGAGCCTTGCACAAGCCTAGAAATTTGAACAAATTCTTCCCACGGAGGCTTGCGCAAAAAGAAATCGTTGACGTGTGTGGGGCCCATAATGTAAATTAATAAATAAAGAAATATTGCGGCACATTTCACACAGCGCTAACTAGCCCCAAACTAAGTAGAGCTTGTACTATGGGAACCAGATAACAAGGGCTAAGTATATTATTCCAGAGGAAGTTTTAAAGTAGCCGCAGTAACAGAAAAGTTGAGGAGTTGACTAGCGTAGATATATGGCCCTTGATAAAGGAATGAAAGTAAAGTAGAAGAGTGTTAGATACAACTGATGGATAATGATGGTGTTGTGTACCTAGATGACGGCTGATAGAGGGATGAAAGGAAACCTATTGTGTGGACGTTTCGAAGCTGCATCACCTACGAGCCAATACTTTGTTATAGGCGATGCCTTTATCACATAACATCAGGTGGCCCATATGCTTCTGCGGAATACGGACAAGAAGATGATGATTGTACTTTACCTAGACGACCTCCGTGGCGCAGTGGGCGAATAACCGGCTGAGACGCAGGAGGTAGCGGGTTCGATTCCCGCTGCGGAACAAATGTTTGCATGATCTACAGATATTTGTTCCGGGTCTGGTTGTTTCTCTATGTATTATAAGTATGTATTTACAAAAAAAAAAAGTATATAAGTATTTTATCAGTTATCTGGTTCCCATTGTACAAGCTATGCTTAGTTTGGGGCTAGATAGCGCTGTGTGAAATGTCCAGCAATATTTATTTATTTATTTATTTAGAATAGTACATGCAGTATGGAAACATGCTGTAGACCTCAGACCAAAAATATTTTTTATTAAAAATTTGGCGCCCCCTTGAAATTGCCGCACGGGCCAGGTGCCCCCCCCCCCCCCCCCATATCCGGAGCCGACATATGCAACTTGTTATTCGGGTATCACATAAACAAAGCCGTGGGCAGACGCATTAGGGCCTGATTGCCTGACCCGAATATTCGCCAACGCGCATGCCTAACACCTCGCCATTCATAATTCAAGTCGACCGCTTAATATTCCAGTGCCAATTGGATTTATATGACTGTTTCTAGTAATTGCGAATTCTGCGCCGTGTTTGTGCTAGATAGGAGAATAAATTTGAATAAATTTAGCTTCGGAACGCACAAAAAATAGATTTTATGATTTAGGTATACAAACTTTTATGTAAATACGTAATTAAATTACATAGTAATATATACATAATTAGGTAAGTACATAGTAAATACATAGGCACAGATTTAACATCGCGAGTGAATAGGTTTCTTATAGGCAAGCGTGTACCATCGTAGACTGGATCATCGCTTACCATCAGGCGAGATCGTGGTCAAACGCAAGCCTATAATATATATATAAAAAATAGGTAGGCCATTAGACTTAGGATTACATTTTCTTATATAACGTATATACAAGCTTGCGTCAGTGCCTTCGCAAGCTTTGATTCTCAATAAAAAGTTTGTATATGTATGAATCCAGGTCATAATCTATCTACCCACCTTTCATCGTAATCGGTTCAGCCGTTACAACGTGATTGAGTAAACAAATAAACAAGCATCCAAACTTTCACAATTATAATATTGAGATGCGCACATGCTATCCCTCCTGTTTAGTAATCTTCGCAACCCTCATCTCCCAGCTACCTCAGAGAGCGATTTGCGTTCGTATCAACTGAGGACAGAGCTGTGCGATCGTCTCGTCGTTTCCAATTGATTACTCCACAGCATAACACGGCTACTTACTCTGACTCATACACCATAACCGCTACTCGTCTCTGGATTAATATGCCACCAAACTATTTCGAGGCTACTTCAGTGGAATCATTCAGATTGAGAATCTATAGGCACCTTCTCGGTCAAACCGACCAAAAATGAGCAACTTAATCGTTCTTTATCACTTCTTCTATTGTTATGTATGTATGTATTTTTATTTGATATTGGTATAGTTTAATCTATGATATAAAGTATTTAAGTAGGTTTATTTAAGTAGTATGTACCTATGCTATTTTTATTAGTCCTCCTGTGCACTACCTACTCATCTTTATATACAATACACAATGGTTATCTGGAAGAGAATACTCGCCTTTGTACTAGTTTTAAAAGTGCAATAAAGTATTTTCAATCAATCAATCAATATTAGTGTGTAAAACATTCCTATTCAACGTTACAGTAACTAAAATCATCGCAAGTTTATGTCACTTTTTGACAGGTTTCAGGTAAATCGTCGTGTCTCTCTAGATAGTTTATAAACAGAACCAGTGTGGGTAAAGTATTATTGAGCCGCTTGCAGGGAGGCATCTTTCATCGTCACTATACTATTTCCATTTCCATATTTTCTCGATGACAGTTCTAATTTGATAGTTGTAGTGTTGTGACCAAATAAGTAATTATATCGATCGCATATATTTATTATATTTTGAACAAAGACAAATACAACAAAAACATTCAAATATATTTTTTCAAGGTGGGAACACTCAATGGCCCACCGCCATTTTGTATTTGTTTTAATCTGTCTTTCGCAACAAGACGGTCGTGCTAGTCACTACATCTCTGTTCGCTGAGTTTTTTCAATAAGTTGGCATTATCAATCAAGAATTAATACGTGTAACATATTGTAATGAAGTATAATATTAGTTAATAAATTTGTACAAAAGTATCCGGCAGTAGTTTAGTTTCTTACATTTTGTAAAAAAATATCAGGTCTGTTATCGTGTTACGTTTATCGACAGCTCCATCCCTATCAGTTTCGCCGACTCTGGTATAACCTTGTACGTGTGTAAGTGTCATATTTTTATAAAATAATGCATACATAATGTAATAAAGACGCTCGTTCAAGTTTTCACAGGAGCTGTTATCGAGAAAATAAAGAAATGGAAATAGTATAATATACACAAAAACTATAAGGAAACTCAAATTCAAATTCGTTTATTACTCCAGAAATAACATAACAGTTTACAAAAACCATAGCGTTATTACTAGTACCTACATAAAAAAATAAAAACAAAATTATAAAATAAAAAAATAAATTTATAAGGACACAACAGAAATAAAAAGTAAGTTTTATATAAAATTAATTGGATCGAGGATCAATTATAGGATTAGCTCTAATCTAATCTCTCGCAGTATTCTAGACATACTTGCGCCAACTTCGGTATAAGATCCGCAAATACATCGGCTTCAGGGTACAACTTGAGCAGTGTGCTAAGTTGGCGCTGCGCACGGCAGATAGGCGAATTTTGACGTGCCACAGTATGCGCATGGCTCAGCTCGAACAGCAGGACTCCCAGGACGAAATCTAGAGCGTTGCTCAGGCACGCACATCCGACTTGCCTCGCTAACCAAATCAGGGCAGTCAACCACACCACGCAATAGATGACACACAGTCATAATTTGGTCATTTATTATACGCGTTTCAAGAGAGTTGAAACCTAGTGTACCCTGTAGATATTTCGTGGGGTACATGAACGGATAATAATTGTAACTCTTCTTATACATAAAGCGAAGGAACCGCTTTTGAACCTTCGTGAAATGAACACCTGCATCGGTTTCTTGATTGTTTACATACTTCAAGATTATAAGGAACATCAATAAAAAGCATAATCTATTATTAGTACTGACAGATGTTAATTTCGCATAAATTATGCCATTCAACACCATCGATTTCGATAGAGTGCGTTTATGTCATCGTAATGGACACACCTACACACCGTCAATTTTACTACAAGACATCAGACATCTATCTTTATATTAGTGTTTCGCGAACTGAGATCTCGCGTAATATTTGACTATCAAAATAGTGCCGCGAAATATATATCAATTTACCTTGACCTACAGTATCATTCAAATTACAGGTAACAGGAGTTCATGTGAATTGGTTATTTTTTTTTTCAGTTTTTATTATGGCTAATAACTTAAAAACTACAAGGTTTTAACTAAAAATAAAAATGGGGTCGAAATGTACTTACAAAGATCTTTTATCAGACGTGGCACTTGACCGGATATTTCCATTTTGTTTGTTTTTACCCCTCTTGAACCCCAATATCTCAACAACCCCCCATATTTTTAGCTCAGTCACACCAAAATTGTGCCATCACTACCTACCTATAGGTATATCAAATTTTACGATGATCGGATCAACGCTTCGGAAGATATCAATAAAATGATGATAAAAATCTCGTGTCACGGTTTTAGTAGTCGCACTCCTCCGAAACGGGTATTATTTTTAAAAATATATTTATTTGGTAGGTATGAGAATAGGTCGTAAAGTATTTTTCACCCTCCCTCCCATTTTTAGGGTTCCGTACCCAAAGGGTAAAACGGGACCCTATTACTAAGACACGGGCTGTATCTCATGAACCGTGATAGTTAGACAGTTGAAATTTTCACAGACGATGTATTTCTGTTGCCACTATAACAATAAACACTAAAAACAGAATAAAACAAATATTTAAGGGGGTCTCCCATACAACAAACTTGATTTTTTTGCTCGGTTTTGTTCGATACTGATAACGGCAACAGGTAGACGCTTGAAATATTCACAGAATATTTAGTTATATATTCACTTTAAAATAAATAATTAAGTTAAAATAACATTAATATAAGGGGGGGCTCCCATACAACAATCGTGATTTTTTTGCCGTTTTTATAGATAATGGTACGGAACCCTTCGTGCGCGATTCCGACTCGCACTTGGCCGGTTTTTTTTAGAATGTAACGTGTATTGTTCGTGTTTATTATGATGCAAATGGACGGAGAATGTCTTAGATGAACACTGATACAAAGTTAACAACAGAGAACGAATGATCCCTGAGATGAATGAGAGGTAACATTTCTGCCTCATGTCTCTGGCCCTCTTTTGAACGAGTGTCAGTCGAGTCAGCTTCCGGCGCTCACACATAGAAACTTACGCCGTGAATACGGCGGCGAGTAGCGGATACCATTCATCCAAATAGCGTTTAGGCACCCTGACACACCTGGCATGTCTAAGGGCAGTGTGTGGGACACGCTATATCGTCAAGCTGCCGCGACTAAGCCATGAAAGAACCAGGGCAAGAAACAAGGCTGGTTATTCTTTTTAATTTAACACATTAGATGATAACGAATAAATAAAATAAAATAAATAAATAAATATTGCTGGACATTTCAGACAGCGCCATCTAGCGCCAAACTAAGCAAAGCTTGTACTATGGGAACCAGTTAACTGATAGAATAGGTAGGTAATTGAATACATTTTGTTTTTGTAAATATATACATTACATAGATATAGAGAAACAACCAGACCCGGAACAAATATCGGAATAGATGTGCACCTCAGGAGATGATATACTCCAATTCGTGAGGGAGAGCACCCAGGGCCGGATTACAGGCACGTTCCACATGTCTCTCCAGCGACTGGAGTCCAGTAAGACTACTAACTTCTAGTCCTACACTCTCCAGATTCTGGAGAAGCATAAGGATGTGTTACTTGAATCGGATTTCTTGCCAGTCGTTTACAGGAGCTACAAAATCCCCCAAATAAATATAAGTGCTAGTTTTAAGTTTATTGTTTTATGTATGTTAGTCTATGGACCTTGTTATCATATTTTGTATGTGCACATTGTTGCCTGAAATAAACGTTATATTATTATTATTAAAGGAAAAATGCAAAATTAATTTCATCTTTTTACATTAGAATTTAGAATTAGACAATGATCAATATATATATATATATATATATATATATATATATATATATATATATATATATATATATATATATATATATATATGTTATATTTCTCATATATATATTCTATGTATTATTATTGTTATATCAAGTAGGTTTATGTATTTATTCTAACTGTAATCGGAGTTTATTGTTATTTGTGTTTCTTTTGTTTTTTTTTTTTAATAAACATTAATATTGTTAAAAGTTAGCACGCCAACCTTTTTTGTTACCTCTGAGGTTGGCAGGTAGAAAATGTTATTAGCATTAAGCCCACCTTTTGTACATGTAATTTGTATTTTTGTGCAATAAAGTATTAAATAAATAAATAAATAAATCAATTAGATAAAAGGACCCATTGTCCTAAAAAAACATAAAACCATACTTAACCTACTACTTAGTACTCAGTAATTATCTATGTCATTGCCCACGTGACATTAAATTCAATTATTTCGCTTATAATGATTTATTTACGATCAGATTTCAATCGACAATCGATAACAACTCGTAACAAGACTATTTAGAGTACAAAATGCTAATTTTGATGTTGATTAAGTGCAAGTACCGATTGGTCCTTCGTATTACATTGACCTACATTTGAGTGAACTAACGAAATACTATTTAGTATTTAGGTACCTAGGTGGTTAGTTACCTAGATTTTTGTAGTAAAATTTCTTTACGCACGCTTGTCTTGGAGAGTAAGGTGGTGAACGCGTGATAAGAGCGTTACGAAAAGTGTGATCGCGCGAGTCGAACGGAAGTTGAGAGGGAGATAAGTTAGTTAAGATAGAAAGAGAGAGAGTTACGTTTCGTATATTACTGTAGGGGCAAGAGAGAGGTACGAGCACACATTTTCTTTCTCTCTTCCTCTCATAGCCAGTGCATGAAATATATACACGGTGTCCTTTAAATCACTGTTTTCCCAGAACAAACATTGCTCAGACCATGGTCTAATAACTGTTTATAGCATCAAATAAGAAAATAAAAAAATAAAATCTAGACCTTCTCAAAATATAAGTATAAGTTTGTTCAAAAACAAACCGCGACATAAAGTTCCCATGAACTTACGCTAGCCGTAGCGTATTACCTACTCCTTAGTTAGATAGGTACCTTGTAGCTACCGGTCAGACCGCTATGTTGTAGGGCGTAACGTTAAAATAGACGTTTTAAGTTCGCAACTTTTTATATTTTTCAAAGACCGATTTCGTTTTTTGATGTTATAAACTGTTAGTAGACCATGGTCTGAACAACGTTTGTTCTGGGAAAACAGTGATTTAAAGGACACCGTGTATATATATCTCAATCAGTAGTTCGTTTGCGAGTTTGCTAGCGTTACGCGAACGCTGATTACTTGATTATTTTTCGTAATTTCATTTCGTTTTTGAACAATTTTACAAATTAATATTTTGAAAAAGAAGATTTACTTGAGTCGTGTGGTTTAAAGCACACTCGCTTTTTTTATTCCTTCAATTAGAAAAAGTAATTAGTCAGCTAGCAGTAGGTACTTACCACTCAAACCCTCCGTCGACCGAGGCACGTTCTCGGAGATCCGGATGACGAAATCACCACCGCTGACGCGGAGGAGAGTCATCTACATTAGACAGAGCAAACGCTTCATAGATACACCGACCTCGCCGGTGAGGTCGACGAGTCCCTTCAGTCGCCGCCTATATGATACAAACATGTACTCGCGTTTCTCTCCTATCCCCACCCTGGCAACAGCCCAAGCCGAGGTTCGTACCTAAGTGGTGCCCTTGCGCTAGTTGCCTCATCAAAAAACTTACAGGGCTGAGCGCCTTCTGCGCTCGCCAAAAGTTCGGTTAAGCTGCAACGGCCTCAGAGGCCAACAGCGAGAATAGTACATCCGAAAAAAAAGAAAAAAAGTTCTTACCAGTTACAGTCACCCATTCAAGTCGGAGCAAGTTACATGCTCTTTGAGCGCTTCAAGCGAAGTCTAGTGTAGGATGACTGTAGGTAAGGTTACCATATCAAATGACAAGCATTTACCAAATTTTGACAAATACCACTCGTAATTTTCGTGGTAGTTTTAGGTATTGCGCTACGAAGTGTTGGAACAATATCCCTCCACCTCTATGTAATGTTAGTACAGTGTGACTCAAAGCTGATATTCTGTCAATACAGCTAAACCAACCGCAGCAGTGGCAGTTGCTGAAGCTCTCTTTCTCTCTCTCTCTCTCTTTTGCTGGTCTCTATGTCTAGTCTAAAATATACCAGGGAAATGTTCTTAAGTGTGATAGTTTTTTGGATTACAAGTAACTTTTAAACATAAATGTATGATACTTCATATAACAGTAAATACCAAACTACTCTACCAGTTTTGATGAAATTTCCATGGGATCAATCTAAAAGTATATCTTTTCAAATAAAAACTAATTTTCCAAATCGGTTGATATACAAACATAACATAAAAATTAAACAAATTTAAGACATATGGTTTTCTCATGGATGCCATTGTCAGAACTGGACTAAATGGAAATGTGTGTCCTATTTCCGGGAAGCGCTAGCTTTCAAATAAAAAAAAGAATCATCAAAATCGGTTCACCCAGTTCTGAGGTAACCAACATAAATAAGTACATTCGAATTGAGAACCTCCTCCTTTTAAAACCCACTTCAAAAAAGGAGGAGGTTCTCAATTCGACTGTATTTTTTTTTAGTTTATTTTATTTTGTTATTTTTATTAGAAAGGATATACTTTTAGATTGATCCCATGGAAATGTCATCAAAATTGGTAGAATAGTTTGGTTTTTACTGTTATCTGAAGTCGGTTATATTTTTGTTAAAAAGTTACTTCTTTAAAGTCGCTTATAAAATAGGAGATAGGTATTAAATCGTCTTAAAATAAATAAATAAAAATAAAATTCGTTTATTGCAGGCACAAAAAATACGACCCATATCACATACAAATATAAACGAACATAAATAAAATACGCTACATACAACAGAATTGAGAACCTCCTCCTTTTTTGAAGTTGGTTATAAATACAGAATATGTAAGTAAGTATGTATTTAATATGGTTTGCTTTGAATTTAACAATAGTTGTGTTTTTTTATGAAGGCTACCCTTGATCAAGATGTACGTGAGGTAATGTAAACTGGACTCAGCGGAAGAGCAGCGCTGCGGCATATTAACATGCCGTTGCATCATGCTGAGCTGAGTACCAATTCATCTCCACACAGAGCTTTTAAGTTTGTTAGTGCTTAGGTTACATTTTATTGTTGTTGTGTTTTATGTATTGTATTATCTAAGTAGGTATATTTTTTTGTTTGTTTTTAAATTGTAATTTAAACTTGTACTATCTCATTTACGCCGCCTTCCTTATTTGTTCACATGGATCCTGCCCATCCAAAGGTTGCCTGGAAGATATCGCTTTTAGCGATAAGGCCGCCCATTGTACCTACTATTTAGAATTGTTTTTTGCTGTCATATGTCTATATTTAATGGTGTGCAATAAAGGAATTATATATCTATGTTTCTTTATTACTGTGTGGTTTTTGAATAAAATGTTTTCTTTCTTTCTTTCTACTTATTGTAACTAGGTAGGTAGGTAAGTAAGTAGGTACATATTACATAATAATTAGATAACTTTTAAACTAAAGGTAGTTTTTTAATGTGTTTTATCAGTTTTTTACAGACAGGACTTTTTTATGAAAAATTATGCATTATGGCACATTAGATAGGCATCCTCCATTTTGAAATGGTCACCTTAGGTGTAGACTACCATCAAAGTATCAATGATTCTAAGATTTGGTTAGGCATACTTGGACTCTTGCGACACAGTATCCTGTCGAATCGGATGTATTGCGAAACCGCAGTCTGCAATCCAAACCTGTCCGATGAACGTAGGCGTAAGGGGTTACGCACACGCCAAGGGCTAGAGAATTGAAAAATAAGTATTTGTAAAATCTATTGCTGTCGCGCAGTATGGCGCAGTGCCCGAACAAGCGCGATAGAGACAACTGCAGCTTGGACGGAAAATACCTATTAAAATTACACAAAATCAACGATTCCTAGTTCCCTGATTCCTTCTCCAAAACTTTTAACTACTTTTTCATTATATATTAAAGAAAGGCTTTGACCGTGTTCCTATGTTTTCCTTTTTTTATATAATCTAGTCAAATTTATTTTCTCGATGTATGAACACAGCGGAAAATTATACATTTTTGAATGTTCATATCTTTTTTAATAATTAATGATTCATGTCGGGAAAAGTTTAGGGATTTAGGTATTATGACAATGACCGGAGAGTTTATACTACAGAATGTTCTATATGTAAGAGAAAACATTGATAAAATGACTAGAAATAAAGATGAACATAATTATAACACTCGAAATCGAAATCGTCTTGTCTTACCTAAAACAAGGTTAGCCAAAATTTCAAAGAGCTACTACTGTACAGCAATTAAATTGTACAATAAAATACCGCACAATGTAATATGTATGTCAGATAATTCATTTAAATCATTTATAAAAAGACATCTTATTTGTAAAAGTTATTATAAGTTGGACGAAGCTTTTGCTGATAAAACAATATTTAAATTTGATGAATTGTAATAATTACCTGACATATATAAATTTATTATTTTTTTTTTTTTTCTCATTATTATTTAATTATTATTTAAAATTTGACGATGCTTTTGCAGACCTTATTTTAAGTTGTTATTATTTAGAACTGTTACTTTTTTTTATAAAAATTATTATTTATAGGTATCTTTATGTATTATGGATTATGTAATAATTACGTAGGTAACATATTTTAATTGTTTCATCTGACTTGTCCAAGCACATGTAATTTGTCGAAGGATATGAATAAATGAAATGAAATTTATGAAAAAAAGAAAAACACAGGGACATGCCAATAGTGGCCATAGATTTTTGAGGAAAAAAAAATATTGCTGTACTGGCATTATCCAGGGAGGAAACAGGGTACTACGTTTGTATGGAAGAACGGCCCTTGTGTTTCCTCTTAATCGCGCTGACGACGCGCAGATGACTCGCGCTGACGCGCTGCAAACGCGATTTTTTAATGAGGGTTTTTCAAGGCCAAGTTTGTATAACTGCTAACAGATGGCATTGCTCTGTCATACGCTGATTAACAAAGGAAATTGAATTGTCAATGTCAATTGCCGTGTCAACATTATTTTAAGACGAACTTCTTCTTTCGTGTCAATGGCTGTTTGACTTTTAAATTTGATTAGCCCAATAGAGAGCAACTTCCACACCCCTCTCTGTTGCCTGGTACAAAAGTCTTCGTAAGGGCATAGAGGGCATGAGAGCAGGTGGGCCATTGTTTGTATGGTGGCCCCGCAGTGGCACTGGCTCCGTAATGTGTCGATGTAGCCCCACGTGGCTAGATTGTCTCGGCAGCAGCCAACTTGAGTGCGCAACCGGTTTAGGGACTTCCAAATTGGCCACTGCAGCTTGTAGCCGGAAGGAAGATGCTCCGCTGGTGGAATGTAATCAGGAGGGGCAGTGTGATAGGAGGACCATAATTCAAGTCTCGCTACTGCCGGGCTTTTGTCCGTGGTATTGGTGGAGGAACTTGAAATAAATAAAATACCTAACATTTGTGTTTGTATAACTGACGAAGTGAGATTGTTTGAGATAAATTTTGATATTATGACTTTAATTTTGGCATATAAACCATATTTTATGCCGATGAATCTCGAGACAGTGCCATCTATTACGATAGTTGGAACTAGTTTTATCTTTTATAAAAATGAAAAGGCCTCATTAGGTACCTATGTTTTTTTCGGTATATACGGCGCAGTGCGTGTTTACGCGAAACGTTTCAGTTTCCGTGAAATGCGCGTCGTCAGCGCGTTTAAAATACACCGCGTGTATCTTATCTACTACATAATGATTAGATACTTAAATGTGATGTGACGTAAATTAGTAGGTAGGTATTTACTGTCAGAGGGACAATTATGCTATCACAGTTACATAGGGGCGGGGCACATAGCTGAAGAAGTTACCATAATCATACTTAATAGATTTTTTTCCCAAGTAGGTATTTGGGTAAGTGGAATTTCGCGCCGACTCCGACTTACCCGGAGAGACAACGTGTGAAGTGAAACCAGAGTCCGGAGACCAAACGTGGACGCAGACAATATCAGCTATTTCAAATTCTATAACTAGGGGCGACATAAAAAAAAAGTTCCGATCACAAATTATAGGCTTCGTGGCTGCAGAGAAACTGAAGCCGCAAAAGCTACTAGAAAGATAAATAAGGGTAGAGGGAATCTGCACTGACGTCCCGTATTGGGGTGAATTGTGCATTAACCCCCTTCTAACTTGACCCCAGCCATCCTAACTCCTTGAAGTAACGGAGCAGGTCTTTGAGTTGTTCGCAGCAGCTTTCCAGGGTCCCCGTGGATGTTTATGTAGTAGCTGTTTTGATGGAGGATGAAAATACGATGACCCCTTGCAGACCCGTTCTCAGTCTGGCGTCGTTTGCGGCAGTGAAGTATCACGGGCTCCACAGTCTCTTCCTCCCGAAGCGCGATAAAGCCCACTGTCCGTGGCCCCGGTCTTCAGGAGGTGGCGCTAGACCAAACGTGGACGTTGGCAACATCAGCTTTAGGAGACCCCGCTCATTTCCCAGTCAAAAAGAAAAAGTTAAATTAAATGAGCCGAATAATACACTAATGTATGAGTTTTATTGCTAATCATATAATGACAAAAATTACATACTGGATTCCAGTTCTCTTGAGCCTGGGATCGCCCAGTGGTCAAAAATAAGATTTTTACAACTTTCATGTTGATTTTTGGGGTTCCGTACCCATAGGGTTAACGGGACTCTAGTACTAAGGCTCCGCTGTCTGTCTGTCTGTTCGTCTGTCACCGGGCTGTATCTCATGAACCGTGATAGTTAGACAGTTGAATTTTTCACAGATAAAGTATTTCTGTGGCCGCTATAACAACGAATACTAAAAACAGAATAAAATAAATATTTAAGGGGCTCCCATAGAAAAAACGTGATTTTTTTTGCTCGTCTTTCCTCGATATTGATAACGGCAACAGGTAGACGCTGGAAATATTCACAGAATATTTCGTTATGTATCATTTTAAAATAAATAATTAAATTAAAATAAAACAAATATTTAACGGGGGCTCCCATACAACAAACGGGATTTTTCTTCTCGTTTTTGCTTGATATTGATAAAGGCAACAGGTAAACGCTTGAAATATTCACAGAAAATTTAGTTATATTATTCATTTTAAAAATAAATAATCAAATTGTATGTATTTATTACTATTTGTATGTATTTGAGTTTATGTTTATTAGTATAATCAATAGGTATTGTTTATGTCTGTACTCTTACACCGCTGTCTTTTGATTTTGTTTATCCTGTCCATCCAAAGGTTGTCTGGGCGATAAGACCGCCCATTGTACCTTTATTTATTGTTTATTTCCATTATTACTGTATTTTTGTTTGGTGTGCAATAAAGAGTATTTCATTCATTCAAATTAAAATAAAATTCATATTTCGGCGGGCTCCCATACAAAAAACATGATTTTTTTGCCGTTTTTATAGATAACTGTACGGAACCCTTCGTGCGCGAGTCGGACTCGCACATGGCCGGTTTTTGAACTTCTTCCTGTCCTTTTCCCACATGACGCGGGGTCGGCACAACATGTATTCCTCCTCCACATCTCTCTATCAGCCGTCATCTCCGTTGTCACTTCCTTCCTACCCATATCATTCTTCACACAGTCCATCCATCTCTTCTTCGGCCTTCCCTTACTTCTATATCCATCCACACTCATATCTAAAAAATCACATCAACTAAAAAATACGTACCTAAGTAAATAGAAAATTTAAGTTCAGGTAAGTTGGATGTATGTTTGTTACTCAATCACGTCGTAACGGCTGTACTTACCGATTTCGATGAAATTTGATAGGTATATACTCGTTTGTAGATTATAACCTGGATTAACTTAAATATAGGTTACTTTTATTGACAAAAAACGCGTACGAAGCCGCTGGCGGAAGCTAGTAAAAATAAGGTTGAAATAATATTAACCATATCGACACGAAGAAGAAGAAAAAATAAGTTTAATATTTACCTTTAATATTCTTGCCAGAGTCTGTGTTTCCAGATAACTACAGCAACTATTTTTAAGTCGCGAGTGAATAGGTTTCTTCTAGGCAAGCGTGTACCATCGTAGACTGCATCATCGCTTACCATCAGGCGAGATCGTGGTCAAACGCAAGCCTATAATGTATAAAAAAAACCTATGTTTAAAATTCTTAGAGCACCGACACTAGTGCCCAAAACAAGGGACTTATTTGCAATTAAAATTTATTTATTAAATAATGTTTCAAGCAACCTAGCAGAGTTCCTTGTAAAAGGGCTCGCCTGCGGAAGTGCTACCATCATACCTAATTCTGCCGCGAAACAGCATTGCTGTTTCGGTTTGAAGGTAGTTGCCGGTGAAATTACAGGCACACACATGAGGCCTCAAGTTGCATTGCAGGGCAATGCATTGTAGGGCACGTTTCTAAGGTGCGTGATCTACGAGGCAATACTTTGTTATACGCGATGGTTACCTCTTAACATCAGGTGGGTCATATTCTTGTTCCATCTCCATGTATAAAAATCCATTATTATTATTATTGTTAAAAGCCCGTAGGGACTCTACGGGCACTGCAGGGCAAAGGTCTCCCTTCCCTCTTTCCACGAATCCCGGTTATTACCTAGCTAATTGGGGCCACTCTTTCTGGAATGCATCCAGTTCATGCCTCCATCTCCTCCTGGGTCTACCATGAGGCCGCCGTCCGTTTGGAATCCATGGTAATAAAAAAATGTTGTACATTTCACACAGCGCTAGAACCCCCCCCCCCCCCCCACCCCCCCCCCCCCCCCCCCCCCACCCGAAAAAATATCATGCAAACAGGTGTTCCGCGACAGAAATCAATCCCGCAACCTGTGTCTCAGCCGTGCCACTGGGCCACGGAGGTTGTCATTTGTTCTTCACCGTTGTCTCCGAGTCGCTGGGTCGTGAGTGGCCTCGTGGGCAATAATCATAACTGGTTTACAATGCATTTGTTTATTTGTTTCCCCTTCTAAACCCACACGTCTACCCCAAGATGAGTAATGCACTCGCTAAATCTTATCACACCCACTTGGAAGTTGACGCAACCGAAACACCACCATGTTTTCGTTAGTAACATCGCACCGAGCGCGCGAAACGCTAGCACGTGATTTGAAAAAAATATTTAATTTTGTTATCAGTCTGATAAGCGTAACGGCCAATACGCCTACTTTAAAAATAAAAAAACTGGTGTAATTACAGAAAGGAATTATAAGTTCGATTTGAAATTTGAAGTGTGGTTCGCGGAATAAATTCGAGTTTTGAATTTGAAATTCGAATGTGAGTTTGTGTTTGGGTGCGTTCAGCATTTGATAATTATTCTTCCATAGTGCCCTAAAGGCACTTACAGGTTTGTAAACTATTGATTTGTTTTAGAAATTATTATACCAATGACAATATGAGTACTCTGGGCTCTTGATTTGATATCACTGACTAATCATTGTCAAAGTAAAGATAGAGATCTTAAACATTTCAAGCCAAAATGTGGACTATCCTAATCTTCTGTTCTGTTCTTTCTTGGTTACACTGCTTTGTGACACTGACCGGCTTGAGGCAATTGGTTAGGTACTTATAGGTATATTTTGACCCTGAAATAGACCTATGGAGAACGGCCAAATAAATCTGTACTTTACCTATGTACTGGTTCTTTAGTTATTTACCTAATATCTTAGTTATAGGTACCTAGGTAAGTGGTTTAGACTGGCACGGAATAGGGAAATCGGGATAAATAGCATAGATACGTACAAACATTATAAATTCGTGGAGCATTTTTTTGCAGCTGATGAATCTAGCCCCTGATTGCGTTTGATCCACGACTTTTTGGCCACCCTGTAACTATATTCTATCTGTTTCAACTTAACGTCTGCTTGATTTGTAAGTTATTTAAGCTGTACGCACATGTGTTTATGTTACAATCCAGATCAAAACAGCATTTTTGTAATCTTCATAAATTGTAAGTGGTTATAATGTGTTTTGTGCGTATTTTAATAAAAAAAAAATCGAAAGTAACTCTGTCTCTATCTGTTTCTTACATTTTCACGACTAAACGGCTGAACCCATTTCAATGCAATTTGCTTTAAGTATAAATAGATTATGCCCAGGATTGAGACACAGGCTACTTTTTACCGATCCCCTTTAATACTACATAAACAGGAGGAAAATTCTAGAAAGTTTGAAAGATGTGACTGTGTTTCATGATAGCTGTAAACTAGATATGGTTTTTCAAGTCAACAAGCGAAGGTTTGTTCTAAGCGAGCCTGTTCCATCGTAGACTGCATCAACACTTACCTACTACCATCAGGCGAGATCTTGATCAAACGCGAGCCTATAACATAAAGCCTTCACTGAAAGTGAAAACGTCACATAATCACATCCAGCCCCGGATCTAGGGCGGGGCAAACCGGGGCAGCTGCCCCGGGCGGCGATTTCAGGGGGCGCCAAGTTCTTCAATAAACTTGTTACAAAAAGCGCTTGGCATCCAGCGCATGTCGTACTATCGACATTGCACTCCCTGCCCGTGGTCCACTTACATAGTTCATCTGGTTGTTCATTTGAATTGGAACGCTTCAAAATTTAACCCCCTCCCCGCCCCTCTCAAACGCAGGAGGAGAGGGGGCGCCATATCAACGAGCTCCGTGGTGCAGAGGGTGAATAGCCGGTTGAGACGCAGAAGGTAGCGGGTTCTATTCCCGCCACGGAACAAAGATATACAGATATTGGTTCCGGGTCTGGTTGTTTCTCTATATATTATAAGTATGTATTAACAAAAAAATATGTATTCTATCAGTTATCTGGTTCCCATAGTACAAGATCTGCTTTGTTTGGGGCTAGATAGCGCTGTGTGAAATGTCCAGAAATATTTATTATATTTATTTATTTATCAAGTTTCTGCCCCGGTTAGCATAACTTCTAGATCCGTGGCTGCACATTACGGGGACTTTTCACTTTCTGTGGTTGTGATTACTCACTGATTATAGCCATTGAGAGATAACGCAAGCTATTCAATCAACAGACAGACGTACAACCGCGTGGGTAGTTGCAAGTGTTGCAACTTGTTCTAGATATGGATCTCGCAAGTCGCGACGATACGTCTTGATGTGACATTCGTTTGCTTTCGAGGCTCGGCCGGCCATCGTTTAGAAAAGAGGTTCCCAAACTTTTTTTCATAGACTATTTTCAAAATTTTGCTGGTTCCGGTGGACCTAGGGTTGCCATAAATCCTCAGGGCCCCGTCGTGACATTTACAATTAGGAGTCCTTTTTTTGTATACAGCGTGTAACATGAATCATGGAAAAAAATTCTAGGTATGTATTATTATGTCATACACATCTATATCTCTAGCTAGATGTATGAACCTACACACCTGAAAAAATTACCCAAGATAGATGATAGGTTGTGTAGTATAGATGATACATAATAGAAAATCTGACCCAAATAGCACAAATAAGAAGAAAAAAATATTTAAAATTTGCATTAAAATAAAAAAAATCGTCTGTTGGCTGCTTGCGCGTCCTGCGCGGCGCGCTCGATTATGTATGTCGGGACATTTTAGAGCTTGTCGGGACGTCGGGACACCACTGTTAATAACGGTGACATGTCCCGACGTATCGGGACGAATGGCAACTCTAAGTTCTTTAAGACCCCCCGTACCAATAGACCTCAGAAACTCTCTGATGACACCCTTAACCTCATGGCTGAACGACGTTCTTTGCAACTGCAGTCTCCCGATGATGCTCAGTCACATAGGCAGCTCAATAGAAAGATTTGGAAATCCTTGCGGCACGATATTCGTACCTTTAATACATCTCGTATTAAAGATACGATAGAGCGGAATAAAGGCTCCAAAGTGTTCGCGAGAGATAATTCTATTGGGCAGAGCCGCATGACGAAGCTGAAGAGGGAAGATGGCAGCATAACGTCAAGTAAAGCGGAAGTGTTAAGGGAAGTTGAAAGGTTCTATGGACGGCTACATTTCTACCATATTACCAGTTGACAAAAAGGCCAAAAAGGCCCCATGCGGCTACATTTCTACCATATTACCAGTTGACAAAAATTGTGAAGATTAGATCTAACAATGGTAATTTGCGTTGCGGCTGAGTTCAAACCACGAGCTTCTTAAAATAGTATCTGCCTACATTTTGATAGGTGTCAAGCCAACATTTTAGTTCTTCACTATCGAAACCAGATAAATTTTCTGTGACGCTTACGAATGATGAACCCCCATTTTTTAGTCAAGCCAACGTAGACCCCAGTCGAGTCTCCCGTGGGCCGCTGGGGGTCCACCTGGACCACTTTGGGAATCAATGATTTAGAAGTACACATTACCTAATTAATAGCACAGATAAATTTATACGTACATTTAAAACAGGGTCCTTAGACTTAGTTCTATTTTTATTCCGGTATGCCATATCTACGAGAATTTCGATTGACGCTCTAGAATATATATAGATATTCTAGAGCGTCAATCGAAATTCAAGCGTAGAATTTTTTACAGATTGCAATGAAAGAACTGGGGGCCGATTGACGTAATAAAATTTAAAAATATAGCAATCAACAACAAAGAAGATTGGTTTATAAAATGAATATATCGAGCCTGATATCGAAGAACATCGTAAGCGACATTTACCAAATATTACAGGAGACAATTTTTTGATTTAAAAATTGTGGTTACGATGTCGATCGTCAACTAAAATAAAATATTGCAAAACACACTAAGCTTTATAAGTTACTACTAGTACGACTTCGTTCACGTTACACTACTAAATGTGTAGCTAACCTACCTGGAAATAAAGCTAAACTTGCTGCTGCAACTTGACACCCCATTTTTATCCTATGCGACCCTATTTAAGGAATGAAAAACGAGTGTTCTTTAGACCACACGACTGAAGTAAAACTTCTTTTTCAAAATATTAATTTAGAAAATTGTTCAATTACAAAATTGTCCACACGTCTGTAGGTCGATCTGTCTATGTTCATTCTGGGCAGACGCAACTCGCACATTAACATTTAAAAATATACGAAACGTAACTCTCTCTCTCTCTTTATATCTTCACTAACTTATATCTCCCTCTCAACTTCCGTTCGCACTTTTCGTAACGCATTCACCAGCTTACTCCCCAAGTCAAGCGTGCGTAAAGAGTTTTTACTTCAAAAAGTGGCTTATGTGTTATTCCAGTTTATAATCTAGGTAGGTACATACTAAATTTCATCGAAATCGATTTAGCCGTTACGACGTGATTGAGTAGTGATTGACAAATAAATAAACAAACAATCATCCAAACTTGACTGACCTCGCATTGTGTAGGCTTTTCGTAGAATGAGAGGTCAGCTTATATTGGAAATGTATAGCTTGATGTGTAGCCGTGTGTACTAACTTTCTACTTATTTGAGATTATTGTCGCTTACGATTTTTATCTCTTAAATATCATCCCATTTAGCTATGATAAATGTATGTGTAATGTAGAGACATGTCAATCCTACTAATATTATAAACGCGAAAGTTTGTATGTATGGATGTATGGATGTTTGTTACTCTTTCGCGCCGGAACGGCTGAACTGATTGCGATGAAATTTGGTATGTACGTAGATCATAACCTGGATTAACACATAGGCTACTTTTTATTGGCAAACCACGCGTGCGAAGCCGCGTATTGGTCAGCTAGTTATATATAAATGTCAGTTTTGCCCTCAAAACCCTTAAAACATTGTTTTTATTAGCAACGCTTTACAAGCGCTCCTTGTAAGGGAGAGTCGGTTTAGGATATCTCGAATTATCCTCATGCATTTTGCTTACAAATTGATTATTCTAATGAAGTCATACATGTAGCCAATGGCAATGGATACAGCTGGATCACTCAAGCAAATTAATTTCATCATCATTACAGTTATGACCAATCTTGCTGGTCCTAAACCTAACATACCTAATCGTAGGTAACTGCCGAATAGAGGCAGTGGACAACTACGTTTATCTTGGACACTGTTTATCCTTTGGCTCACTTTCCCAGAGACAAGAGATCTCGAGACGAGTCCAGCTAGGATGGGCCGCCTTTAGTAAGTTAGAAGACGTCCTAAAGTCTAAAATCCCTCAATGCTTCAAGACCAGGGTGTTTAACCAATGTGTTCTGCCCATTCTTACTTACGGTTCCGAGACATGGCCGCTAACGGGCAATGGAGCGCGCCAAGCTCGGTATATCACTCTTGGACCACATCTCTCTCTCTCTGGTCGGTCCTTCATGACTGAAGATCGTGGCCATGGTGTGATTTCATACGGGAATGGATGAACTGTCTCCAGCGACCTCTGTCGGTAGCAATTTTGACGATTTGATAGAAGGTCGTTGACCACATACCCAATATAGAAATCCGACGTTGCACAAAGGTTGTGGACTGGGACTGAGGATCGCAGAGCTGCGAAGTGTAGATGGGCTGGACATTTGGCTAGGAGGGATGACGCGTACTTTTCTGCCCCAACGGCCGTCAGTTCTTCGAGCTATGTGCCTTGCCCTCTACCACTTCAGCTTGCTAATCCTTTGTGCTATGTCGGTGACTTTGGTTCATCTATGCACCTCCTCATATCTTTTTAACAGCTAACTATAAGCTAAGCCACGGGCTATCCACAGAGAGGCATCAATTTTGTAACTGACTGCCCCAGCTTCGTACGTATTTTATTCGCGCTGTGTGAAATGCCCAGTAATATTTATTTATTTATTTCATGTTTAATAGAATTAAAATATAGCCTACTAGCTGTTGCCAGCGGCTTCGCCCGTGTTGTTCTGGGGTGCAAAAATACATATAGAAACTTTTACATCCCATTTTTATCACATGGGAACTGATTTAAGGGATAAAAAGTAACCTGTGTTAATCCAGGTTATAATCTACGTAAATACCAAATTTCATCGCAATTAGTTAAGCTTTTTTGACGTGATTGAGTACCAAACAAACAAATGAATAAACAAACATCCAAACTTTCGCATTTATAGTCTATTGTTTCGCCCCAAACTGAGATCTCGCGAGTCTCCCAAAACACAATATTCTTTAAAAAAAAATATTCTTAGGGCGACTCGTGCAACGAGGCTTAAACGTATTTAGTGGCTAAATATGATTTAAGGAGTTGTCAAATCACACAAATACGTAATATTTAAACATGTTTAGTCGCTAAATACGTTTAGGGATCGTTGTGCAAGCCTAAAATAGTGCCACGAAATGATTATCCAAAAAACCTTGACCTACAGTTACATTCAAATTACAGGTTACGGGTTAAGTGGTTAGAAATTGCAGTTATTCTGAATTTCAGACTTTTCCCTATATTTGAGTCACTAAAGCTACACGCACATCAAATTTCAGCACTGTGGGGTCACTGGTGTACCCTGAGAATTTTGTCAATGTTCTGTTTTTATTATAGCTAATAACTTCAAAACTACAAGGTTTACTAAAAATATAAACGGGGTCGAAATGTACTCAGAAATAAACGTGCCATTTGACCGGATAGTCCTATTTTGTTTTTTTTACCCCTCTTGAACCCCAATATCTAAACAACCCCCAACATATGTAGCTCATTTAGTCACACCAAAATTGTGCCTTCACTATCTACCTATATACCAAATTTCACGATAATCGGATAAAAGCTTCGCATGATAACCTCGGACAAACAAACACATACAACGCCGATTTGCCCAAGCTGATTTAGAGATAGACTAGTGTAGCTGATGTCTTCGGAGCTGTGTTATTTTATTACCTATAATCTCAGTAATGCGTTGGTATTGGAAGTTTTTACCGCAAATTAAGGTTAATGACCATTCGTTTTGATTGTGAATTTTCCACATGTATTATTGAGGATTTCATTTTGTAAATTTCGGTCAAGCCCGTGTGAAATCACGCACAGTGAAGGGATTTGTTGTTCAGTACCGTTGAATCTTAGTCATAACAGGACCATATTAATATTATTAAAATGACCACGTTGAAGCTTTTTATTTTGAAAACGGGCTCCTGTATTATCTTATAAAAATATTACGAGCAATCCTTTATTTTTAGAAAACCTATTCAACGACACCCTAGACCAGAGGTTCCCAATTTTATTTGGCCATGGAACCTTAATTGATTATACTTTTTTTGGCGGAATCCTAGCTTTCTATTTTGATAACTAAATTGTTTACCTTGTAGTTTGAATATATTCATGTTAGACTCGAAGAATGAACAAATTATAAATGAAAATAATTATTATAAGTATTGCAAATAATTTATTGTAAAAAAGAAATACAATGTACCTAGGTAATAATTTATTATGAAGGATGAAATTTTTTCACATTATTTAATTATTCACTTATAATAGCCGTAAAATTAGGCTTTATGTCTGACAATTGAACGCAAACCAGTCTCGCATCGATAAGTCTTCACAAACTGAATCAGAACCAGGACAGCTTTCTCAACGATTGCCGGGTATTCATATTTAAGTACAATTCAAATTTAACTCTCGGACAGACCGCGGAACCCCCGTGACCCATCCACGGAACCCCAGGGTTCCGCGGACCACCTTTTAGGAATCACTGCCCTAGACGACAGGGTGCAAGAGTAAAAACTAATCACCATAACTTCCATAAAGATTAGGTACCCTAAAAACTAGTATTTTTTTAGTTTTTAGAAGCTTTTTATTAACTTACAATGTATGTATGTTTGTCCGGGGGTGGAATCTTGCAACTGAATTCCCATGAACATGTTCCCCTCAACTTTTTAAGACGTTTATCACGTCAAAAACGAAAAACTACAGATATGTACAATGGGGGCTTAAAACGATTTCTTCCAGACAACCTTAGAAACGTAACGTTCAAACTAAAATAACCTAAATATACCTAAAATAACAACCAAAACTGTTGTTTACTCTCTGAGATAATAGTTTTCCAATGTCGCTGGTAATATATGCGTAAGATTTTGATAAGAGGCTGATTAGGCACAGATAACGTTTCAGAGCAAGGTTATGTGCGACATGGTACAAATTATAGGGTTTTGAATCAAAACTAATCTTGTATCAGAGATTTTTCTGTTTTTTTTTAAACTATATAAGTAGGTCTATGTTTGACCACAATCTCACCTGATGGTAAGCGATGATGAGGTCTAAGATGAAGCGCGAACATCTAGAAGAAACCTATTCACTCCGGATTGCATTCTTTAGGAAAAACAGACCACGGCAAAAATGGCCACGGAAAAGTCCATACCTTATCTGTACGCATCAAGAACGTAGAGTATCAACTAGGTACGGATGGTACTGAGCCGTGCGCCAGCTCGCCCTTTGATGGAAAGGATATGGCGGAATCAGATCGTAAAGTTCTCGGGCACATTCACCGAAATGTATTCTGTAAAAGATCGATAGGCTTACAACTTTACGGCGGTGTTCGAGACTTTGGGTCTTAGTTTCCGCCATATATTGCTCACCTAAAAGCCTAAAAGCCCTACGTTCTATCGATAAGTTCTGTTGATAAGTTCTCAAAAAGTAAAAGGACGAAGAATCACTAACTATTTATATTATATTATTTAATTTAAATGTAACTGTAGGTCAAGTTAGTTGGTTATGCATTTAGTGGCATTATTTCAATAGTGAAAGATTACAAATAATATTTTTTTTTGTTTTTATAGGAGACTCGCGAGATCTCAGTTGGGGGCGAACCACTAGTTAATAAAGATTATACTTATCAACCGAAACTACATGGGTAAAGCCGATCACGGAACCCTAAAAAAATCGTGGCACTCCGGGAATGCCGACAGAAGTGAAAAACTTGAACAATTACGAGATACTTATGTACAGAGGTGTCGGTACCGGTAACAGTGTCGCGAGTTCAATGATTTTTTCCTGTGGTTTTTACCCATCTCAAAAAATGCCCAACGCGCCTAAAGAAGTTTTCACTTCATATACATAGGTGTCGGTAACTATAACGGTAACAGTCTCGCGAGTTCAATGGTTTTTTCCCCATCTCAAAAAATGTCCAACGCGCCTGAAGAAGTTTTCACTTCATATACATAGGTGTCGGTAACTATAACGGTAACAGTTTCGCGAGTTCAATGGTTTTTTCCCATCTCAAAAAATGCCCAACGCGCCTGAAGAAGTTTTCACTTCATATACATAGGTGTCGGTAACTATAACGGTAACAGTCTCGCGAGTTCAATGGTTTTTTCCCCATCTCAAAAAATGACCAACGCGCCTGAAGAAGTTTTCACTTCATATACATAGGTGTCGGTAACTATAACGGTAACAGTTTCGCGAGTTCAATTGATTTTTCCCATCTCAAAAAATACCCAACGCGCCTGAAGAAGTTTTCACTTCATATACATAGGTGTCGGTAACTATAACGGTAAAAGTCTCGCGAGTTCAATGGTTTTTTCCCCATCTCAAAAAATGTCCAACGCGCCTGAAGAAGTTTTCACTTCATATACATAGGTGTCGGTAACTATAACGGTAACAGTTTCGCGAGTTCAATGGTTTTTTGCCATCTCAAAAAATGCCCAACGCGCCTGAAGAAGTTTTCACTTCATATACATAGGTGTCGGTAACTATAACAGTAACAGTCTCGCGAGTTCAATGGTTTATTCCCATCTCAAAAAATGCCCAACGCGCCTGAAGAAGTTTTCACTTCATATACATAGGTGTCGGTAACTATAACGGTAATAGTCTCGCGAGTTCAATGGTTTTTTCCCATCTCAAAAAATGCCCAACGCGCCTAAAGAAGTTTTCACTTCATATACATAGGTGTCGGTAACTATAACGGTAATAGTCTCGCGAGTTCAATGGTTTTTTCCCATCTCAAAAAATGCCCAACGCGCCTGAAGAAGTTTTCACTTCAAAAGTCCAAGAGCTTGTAGGTAGTCTGAGGTCATATTACTTTGTTGAGTTCATTGACTGCACCAAATCCATTCCATTGCAATAGAAGGGTGTTGTGGGTGGTACCAGGTGGTATTGAGCTAATGCCACAGATTAAGATGGTACGGTTCCTATACAGATATTCACTAGATAGCTGAACAGTACAAATGTCTAAACATATGACGACCTCCGTGGCACAGTGGGCGAATAGCCGGCTAAGATGCAGGAGGTAGCGGGTTCGATTCCCGCTGCGGAACAAATGTTTGCATGATCTACAGATATTTGTTCCGGGTCTGGTTGTTTCTCTATGTATTATAAGTATGTATTTAAAAAAAAAAAGTATATAAGTATTCTATCAGTTATCTGGTTCCCATAGTACAAGCTATGCTTAGTTTGGGGCTAGATAGCGCTGTGTGAAATGTCCAGCAATATTTATATTTATATTATATGTGTATCGAATTAGTTACGTGTGATTAAAGTCGAAAAATCAATAAAATTGCACACTCGTTTTCATAAATATGATGATGATGATGATGTCATCCAGGCCGATTTCGGCTACGGCGACATTGTTCCTGCTTGGTTCCGTTGATGCCCCCTTTGATGACTAGCATAGCCAATTTTGACCTTATGTGCGCGAACATAATGTGTATGTCAGAGCGCCATTTATGTAATTATAGTGTCTGTTGGCAGGTGGTTTATTTTTAAGATGATCACGTTAATTGTCTAGATCACACCTGCGCTCATCTTCAAAGTTGTAGACACTTTGTTGAACCAATCGTCTCCACTCTGGCCGATTTTCTGCCAGTGATTCCCACTGAGAGGGTTCAATCTTGCACTTTTTCATATTTCTCTTCTGAGCGTCTTTGTATCTGAGCAGCTGGCCACCACTCTTTCGCTTGCCGTCCTGGAGCTCTGAGTAGAAAGTGTGCTTCGCCACCTTGTCGTTAGACATACGCGTTAGGTGCTCGCACCACCGCAGTTGTCGGCGCATAAAATAAGGTTCCATTCCGCAGATATTAGCTCGTCGAAGAACATCAGTGTTTCTAACACGATCCGACCAATGAATATTCATAATATCACAGAGACACTTGAGGTGGAATCTATCAAGGGTTCTTATATGTCTGGAGTACAGGCACCATGTTTCAGCGGAGTATAATAAGTCAGGTAAAACGATCGCCAGGTACACCTTGATGTGCTTAGCTTGGTATGGTGTGAGCGGAAAACTTTGACCCTAAGTTTTCCAAAAGCAGAGGAGGCAGCATCGATTCTATAGTTAATTTCACAGTGAAGGTTGGTTTTTGATAATATGCCTGCCTAAATATTTAAATTTCTCCACCTGCTTTAGAACCCTTTCGCCAAGAAGCAGATTTGGCGGAGCACGATCTTCAGCATCCATTACCATCACTTCAGTAACGCTTATTTTAAGACCAAATCTACAACATGTAGCGTCGAGTTTCCCCATTAAGTTTTGTAGGCCTTCAGAGGTATCGGCCACAAAGCACAGATCGCAAGCGTACATTATTTCTGTGATTATATCGTATCACACTTTGGTATAGGCTTTGAATCGGGCTAAGTTGAAAATGCCACCGTCTCACTGTGGGACGTATTTCAAGCTTCCCTTTTATAGGATTTTTGAAAATGATAATTGTTTTAGTTAAAAACAGACCTATTTTAGATACATTTACCCCGTATGACAACATCGCAAAATACGCATTTTTAATTAATTCATATCTTTTATACCGGACCATCCGTGGTCAAAGTCAAATGTTATATTGCTTTATTATAGGCCTGGTAACAATACCTGAAAGTTTCAGCTTTACCGTGCAAGACCAAAAGAAGTTATGAGGAAAAGAAATTCCATTTTCATACATTTCAAATGTTCAAATTTATATTTAAACGGTTTTTATTAAATAAAAATCTCGAGGCTGCCAGATTATTGATTTTTTTCATGTTTTTGACAAAACTGCATACTTAGAACTGTATAAAACTCAATTATCATTTTCATAAATCCTATGAAAGGGAAGCTTGAAATACGTCCCACAGTGCGTCTGTGCGAAACCTTATACGAATGCCATCTGTATTGTCATTTAATGCTTCTCTAACAACTACTGAAAAATATAGAGCAAACAAAATGGGTGCTAAAACACAGCCTTGTTTAACTCCACAGATGACAGGAAAGAAATTAGATTGCTGTCCATTTGCGAAAACGCAGCAAGACATGTTGTCATGAAGAAGCCTGATAATTTTAATAAACTTCTCAGTACATCCAAGCTTATCCAGCACTATTCAGAGGGTATCTCGGGGAACGCTATTAAATGCTTTCTCGAGGTCCACAAAACAGATATACAATGGTTGCCCCTGCTCTCTACTTTTTTCTTGTAACTGGCGCAGTGAGAATATTGCCTCGCAAGTTCCTCGGTTTGGCTGAAACCCGAATTGTGTTTCAGGTAGTATACCTTCAGACAGCTTCATGAGACGACTTAGGAGTACTTTCTAAAGTACTCCTACTTAGTATTACTACTTCATAAATATATTAGGGTTGCCAACCGTTTCCCCAGGACATGTCCTGCTTTTTGGGGTGTCCTGGGCTGTCCTGGATAGTTTTTAAGTAGCGTCCTGGGGTTTTAACGGGTCCTGACTCCTGTGTAACTGAGGCGCCATTACTGTCTCCTATCGTTTTGTCACTGGGTCCTCGCCTCGCGTGTGAAGGTCGTCGACACTTTTTAAAACAAAGAAGCAATGTGGAGGTGGTCCTCAATTCGTCGGAATCTTTTTTTTTAGGGTTCAAAGGTTAGTAGGTACATTTCAACCTCGTTTGAATTTGCAGTTAAATTCCAAAATATTTTAATTTTGATGGCCAATAGAGCTAAAATATGGTGGTAATGTGGGGGATATCATATCAATGAGATTGATTCACACATTACAATACTTTTTTTATGTACATTTTTGGAGTTTTGATGGAAAATGACGAAAAAAATACCTACCGAATATGGTTTTGCAAATTTCCTAAACTACCCAGTAGCGAAATAACTGGAAATGTGGAAATATAGATAAAATATATAGAATTTATTCTGAAAAGACTTTTACTGATTGAAAGCTACACTATCCATGAATTCTCTAAGCTGTAGGTATTTTATAAATTGATAAAAATCCGTGTAAAGCCGTACGGGTCGGCTAGTTTGTTATTTTGTCAATGTTCATACAAGCTCTTTTCATATGGGCAAAATCCCTTTAATATTAGAAAGAATATATACAATTATTTACATGACTAAAATACAGAAGAAAAACAGTTGCATCATCTAAAGACCGTTGTAAACGATCTATAGAAAGCTCAACTGCTCCAACTACAATGCGGAAGTGTCCGCAAGACACTGGCTGCATTGCCCCGCTGAATTGCGATGCTTATGCGTTGCGTTGATCCAGGTAAGCGACAGCTCCCGGATCACACGTCGCTTCGACCAGACGCCCAGAAAGAGTTTTGAAAAATGATGGGCCCCGGTATCCCATGGAACCAGGGTCTCGACCCCAAATCAGTGCCGGATTAATATTTTTTATGAGTGTAGGCCACTTTATTTCCGCCGCCCCATGTACCTACCTTTCTAAAATATTAATTTACCATTTGTATTAACAGTAGGTACCTAGGATTGATAATTTTCGATAGGAATTAGTTTCTATAGGGATTTAACGTATTAGTCTAGAAACCATGAGAAAACCAGTGAACTTATTAGACTTTTATCCTCTGAAATCTGCCGCCCCTAGGCCGCGGGCTATACGGCCTATTGACAAACAAAATAAATAAATATTTCTGAACATTTCACACAGCGCTATCTAGCCCCAAACTAAGCAGAGCTTGTACTATGGGAATCAGATAACTGATAGAATACTTATATACTTTTATTTTTGTAAATACATACTTATAATACATAGAGAAACAACCAGACCCGGAACAAATATCTGTAGATCATGCAAACATTTGTTCCGCGGCGGGAATCGAACCCGCTACCTCCTGCGTCTCAGACGGCTCTCGCCCACTGCGCCACGGAGGTCGTCAAAACAGGCGCAAGTGTCCGCAAGACACTGGCTGCATTGCCCCGCTGAATTGCGATGCATATGCGTTGCGTTGATCCAGGTAAGCGAAAGCTCCGGATCACATGTCGCTTCGACCAGACGCCCAGAGAGAGTTTTGAACAAGCGATGGGCCCCGGTATCCGATGGACCCAGGGTCTCGACCCCAAATGGCTCAAATACGTAAACTCTGTCGATACTTCTATACCTATTTGCTTCGATTGAGATCTCGTTGGATTAATATTTCTAATTAAATTCTGCTTATTGCGATTGTTGGCATATAATATAAATAAAAATGTTGGAATGTCAACGGGTAGTCAAATTTAAATGTCACAGTACGCAAAACTCCTTTATTTTGCATAAAATTGTGATTATTATCTTGATTTTAATTAAGATCAAGCTTAAAATACCTATTCCAAAATGCTCGCCGTGCGAAGATCGAGAGAATACAGGTTTATTGTGGTAGGTACAGAAAACTACTAGTGGTTCGCTCCGAACTGAGATCTCGCGAGTCTCCGAATAAAACAAAAAAATATTATTTGTAATCTTTGACTATCAAAATAGTGCTATGAAATAAATAACCCAATAACTTAACCTACAGTTTCATTTAAATTACAGGTAACGGGAGTTCATGTAACGTGTAAAGTAGTAAAGTTAAAGACATTTAGGACAACAGCACAGTAGGTACAGACAAAATAAAACAGAAGGCAATAAAATAAAATAAAAGATTGAAATAGACATTAAAAATAACATTATAAAAATGGTACCTACCTACCTATAAAAACGCAGAAAGGCATAAAAACAACAGAATTAAAAACGGTCGTTATAGGCAGGTATTACCCGTGCGCGATAAGTTGGGACCTGAGCGCGGTGACGTCATATTGGCGTGTTTGTACCGCCCGCAAAAAAGCGAACATAACAAGCAGCCGCCCGCGGTTTCGTCTTAGTTTTTTTTTAACCTAATTTATTATGTTACTCAGGGAGGACGCTGCTTTTTATCTAATCTTTTTTAAACTATTTGAATAAAATAAAAATACAATGTTTAAGTTTATACATTTATTTTATCTATTATTTACATTATCTCATCTTCGTCACTATTTAGTGGATTTATGCCTTCTAGAGGTTGTTCTTCGTCTTCAGTCTCACTATAATCACATGACGAAGAGGTATCCGATAAATTTACAATTAATTGCGATTCATTCGTCTCTTGTAAGAGGTCATCGTCCCAATACTTTTGTCGAAACCTGTCCACGTGGTTGACTTCTTTTTTCCAGACAACAAAACAATAACACAAACGAAAACTAAAAGAATTCCTGAGCGCGTCGTTACGTGACGTAGGCCAGTACGATACTAAAAACCCTAGTAAAAAATAGTGATGCGAACGGTACAATACGGGCGCCATCGGGGAAGTGCAGGGGTAGCGGTCGGGGAGTCGCATTCCTAGCAGGTCCCAAGTTATCGCGCACGAGTAATACACGCTGTATAGAAAAAAAAGGACTCCTAATTGTAAATGTCCCGACGCTACCTAACAAGAGCTACATAAATACGTGGGCGCTAAAAGGTTCTGTACTGTGTGGTGCCCCAAAAAGGATCAGTCTCAGCTTTGTGTTGGTCCACGCTTGGTTCCATTTTTTTGGGGTACAAATTGCAGTTATTGTACATTTCAGATTTTTGCCTATATTTGTGTCACTTAAGCTACACGCATACCTACAAAATTACAGCACTGGGGTTACGGGTGTACCCTGTGAATTTGGTCAAAGTTCAGTTTTTATTATGGCTAATAACTCAAAAACTATAGAAAATTTACTAAAAATAAAAACGGAGACTAACTTTACTAATGAGGACCTTTCATTTGACGTCCCATTTGATCTAATAATCTCATTTTAATTTTTTTCCCCTTTTGAACCCCAATATCTCAACACCCCCCCCCCCCCTCACCCCTCCCCACATTTTTAGCTCATTTAGTCCCACCAAAATCGTGCCATCAATACCTACCTATGTATCAAATTTCACGATGATCGGATCAACGCTTCGAAAGTTATCCTCGGACAAACAAACATACATACAACGCCGATTCGTCCAAGTTGATTTGGAGATCTCGCTTCGCTCGATCAAAGAATTCAAAGGAAATGTCTCAGATTATTAAGCTATCGTCATCAGCCTGGTCGTTCTGGTCTGAGTTATGAAGAGAGGTGTCATACTTTGGAAATTCGTCGCACATACTTCGATTTGATATATCTGTATAAAATATTACACTCCCTAATCGATTCCCCAGCATTATTGTCGCAAATCTCCTTCAATACTAAGTTTAGTGCTGGTAGATGTAACCGAACTAATATTTTTGCTTTACTAAAAACAATATTTCTTATTATAATCCATTCTCGGCAGTACAATGAGTTAGCAAAGGCGAATACAGAGCTGGATATCTTATAAATTTGTCACACAAGTTACGACTCAAGCCAGATAAAATTGTTATTTTAGTTATGTTATATTTGCTTGTAATGTGTAATGTGTGCCTTATAAAATAAATAGGTACGGGCGGTAAACATTACCCTCCGGTATCCAGCAGTCGGGTAATTAGCTTTATCGATCCCTTATCGTACGTCGTCCACTTATCATTGATAGATAATAGTATTTTAGATATCATAGCAGTTGCAATACTTGCAATAGAGAAAACATACAACATTATAATGAGCTCTAATGATTTGAGTGGAAATTCTGTGAAAAATCAAATGTTCCAGCAAGTCGTGAAAAAGGTCTGATAAATTAATTACCTAAGTGTGTTGTGTGATATGGCTGTGGGTAGAATATTCTGATAGCAATGGGCCACTAACGTACATAATCAGATTCCATTCGATATCAATAGGTTATTCCATACTTCTTACTAATATTACCACTATACAGGGTCTAGTGGGTGATTAGTCTCGACAGAATAACAGCGTCAACTGCTAACCCAGTTGACATAATGCTGAGTCGAGGCCCTTTTGCTGCTATAGCACACAACATATAGGTATGTTGTGTGCTATAGCAGCAAACCTCATGTTTAAAGTTAATAGTTATATTATATTGTTTATTTGTGTCTGTTTTGCATGTAGGTACTGTTTAATGGTTATTTTTATGTTGATTATTTTAAATAATTTTTTGACTATGTATTATGTGTGCTATTTTAGACTTTTGCCTATACATATATGTGTCTTTTAAGCTACACGCATACCAAATTACAGCACTGGGGTCCTTGTGATTTTTATCAAAGTTCAGTTTTTATTATGGCTAAGTAATAACTCAAAAACGACTTTAAAGAACTTTACTAAAAATAAAAACGGAGTCTAAATGTACTGATGAAGACCTTTTATTTGACGTCCCACTTGACCTAATAGTCTCATTTTCATTTTTTTTACCTCTCTTGAACCCCAATATCTCAACAACCCCCTCAACATTTTTAGCTCATTTAGTCACACCACAATTGTGGCATCACTACTTAGTACCTACCTACCTAGTATCAAATTTCACGAAATGATCGGATCAACGCTTCGAAAGTTATCCTCGGACAAACAAACATACATACATACAACGCCGATTTGCTCTAGTTGATTTAGAGAGCTCGCTTCGCACTATCAATAAACGCGAAAGTATGGATGTATGTGTGGATGTTTGTTACTCTTTCACGTGGTAAAGGCTGGACCGATTTCGATGTAATTTGGTATGTATGTAGATTATAATAACCTGGGTTAACACTAGGCTACTTCTGGTTGACAAACCACGCGAGCAAAGCCGCTGGCGGAAGCTAGTAATGAATGAATGAAAATAATTTATTCTACACTTCAATAGAAACAGACTTAAAAATAAAAAAAACACAAAGCAACAAGTACAATGGGCGGTCTTATCGCTTAGAAGCGATTTCTTCCAGACAACCTTTGGATTGATAGGACTTTTGTGACATTACAATAATGGAGGGTTGTGTACCTACATTATCAAAACAAAAACTAAATTTTAATAAAGCACTGAACACTTAAAATAAAATAAAACAGTACTTATACACAAAAATATACCTACAACAAATAAATTAAATAAAAGAATATAAGTAAGTATTGAATTAATAAATAAAAAATTAAAAAAAATAATAGTAATAATATAAATTCGAAAGTAACTCTATGTTTGTTACGTTTTCATGACAAAACGGCTGTACCGATTTCGATGAAATTTGGTAGATATAAATAGATTGTGACCGGGATTGGAACATAGGCTACTTTTTACCCGATTGCGCAGAAGGAAAATGTTTTTTTCGGTCTCGAATATCAAATACTATTTACAAAATATGGCCATTTGTACTTTGATATTCGCAAATAAATCAAAACCCGTGACCTGGAATCATGAAATTTAGCAAAAAGTAAGGTCTCACAGGTGCCGTGTGGTCCCGGCGTAATAATAGGGCCACCCCTTCTCATCCCGCGGGAGCCGTGTGAGCCGGCAAAGGGAGTTGTTCCAGGGAATGGGCAGCAGCATTCTTCTGTGTACTAAACACCAACCACTGCGATCACCAAGCCGCCTGCCAAGCGTGGTGATTATGGTAAAACCCCCCCTATGACAGACACAACAGACAAACGGCCCCCAGTCCCCGGCGGCTCCGTCATCCCTGGAAGTGGTAGCAACCAGGACAGTGGCGGAGCAGGGGGTGCTAAGAATCCCCGGCAGCGATCCAGCTACCACCACCGACGACTGGACCTGGCAACGTACAACACACGAACGCTCAGGGCTGACGAGAAGATTGTCGAGCTGGAAGAAGAACTGAGCAAGCTACGTTGGGACATCCTAGGATTGTCGGAAGTCCGAAGACAGGGTCAGGACACGATGATCCTTAACTCCGGTAACTTGCTCTTCTACCGGGAGGGAGATCAACTATCCCAGGGTGGTGTCGGGTTTCTCGTCCGCAAGTCCCTCGTTAACAACGTGACAAAAGTCGACAGTGTGTCGAACAGGGTAGCATACCTTATACTCAGAATTACCGAAAGGTATTCGTTGAAGGTCATACAGGTATATGCGCCGACCTTGACACACCCAGACGATGAAGTGGAAGCCATGTATGAGGAGATCTCCGAGGCCATACATACTTCCAAGACTCATTTCACGGTTGTAATGGGGGACTTCAATGCAAAGCTAGGCACAAGGAAAGACGATGAGCTGAGAGTGGGGCCATTTGGATTCGGTCGGCGGAACCGAAGGGTCCAGAGACTGGCCGACTTCATGGAGAAGGAGGGCCTCTTCATGATGAACTCCTTCTATGAGAAGCGGCCAGCCAGAAAGTGGACGTGGATAAGCCCCGACGGTTTCACTAGAAATGAGATAGACTTCATTATGACGACCAAGAAGCAAATATTTGATGATGTCTCTATGATCAGCAGGGTGAAAACCGGAAGCGATCACCGCATTGTTAGAGGCACATTGAATATCGATGTTAAGCTTGAAAGGGCACGTCTGATGAAGTCTGCGCTCCGTCCAAATCCTGCCCAAATCCAAAACCCCGAGAGCTTTCAGCTAGAACTGCACAATCGCTTCCAGTGCCTAGCCAGCTGCAATGATATTGACGAGATAAACAACGGGTTGGTGGAAACTGTCCAAGCGGTGGGATCTAAGTTCTTTAAGGCCCCCCGCCGAACTAAGCACCAGAAACTCTCACATGAAACCATTAAGCTAATGGAGGACCGGGATGAAATGAGATTGCAGTCTTCAGCTGATATGTCGGCATACGGCGTGCTTAATAGACGAATCTCGAAATCTATGCGACACGATCTGCGTACCTTCAATACATCTCGTATTAAGGTCGCAATAGAAAGGAACAAAGGTTCAAAAGTGTTTGCAAAGCATTCGTCTATAGGGCAAAGCCAAATGACTAAGCTGAAGACCGACAGCGGCACTATCATTTCGTCGAAACCGGAGATTCTGAGAGAGGTCGAAAAGTTCTATGGTCAGATGTACACCTCAACACAAAACCCCGTTGGTCAGTTGGCTCAGGACACCAGAGCCAAACTAACCCGACACTATACCGAAGACATCCCGGACATCAGCCTGTACGAGATAAGGATCGCTCTGAAACAGCTTAAAAACAACAAGGCAACAGGTGAGGATGGAGTTACGACAGAACTTCTGAGAGCGGGTGGAAAACCGGTACTTCAAGTCCTCCAGAAGTTATTTAACTCCGTCGTCCTCGAAGGAACCTCGCCAAAAGCGTGGGATAAGAGCGTGGTGGTGCTTTTCTTTAAAAAAGGTGATAAAACCTTATTAGAGAACTACAGGCCCATCTCGCTCTTGAGCCACGTTTACAAGCTGTTTTTGAGAGTGATTACGAACCGTCTTGCACGCAGAGTACGGAACCAATCCAATTGCAGAGAGGCGTGAGACAGGGAGACGTAATTTCTCCGAAACTGTTCACGAACGCATTGGAGGACGTTTTCAAACTCTTGGTCTGGGACAGACTTGGCATCAATATCAATGGCGAATACATCACTCACCTTCGTTTTGCCGATGATATAGTCATTATGGCCGAATCGCTCGAGGAATTCGGTACCATGCTCAACGACCTCAGTAGGGTCTCCCAACAGGTGGGTCTTAAAATGAACATGGATAAGACGAAAATCATGTCAAATATCCATGTTGCGCCCGTACCGGTAGTTGTTGGGGGCGATACTCTCGAAGTTGTCGACGAATATATATACCTAGGACAAACTGTCCAATTAGGTAAGCCCAACTTCGACAAAGAGGTCGCACGAAGAATCCAACTCGGCTGGGCAGCGTTCGAGAAACTTCGTGATATCTTCTCGTCCAAAATTCCCCAGAGCCTGAAAACTAAAGTCTTCAACCAGTGTGTGTTGCCAGTGATGACCTATGGCACTGAAACGTGGTCCTTTACTCATGGCCTCATGACCAAGCTCAAGGTCGCTCAACGAGCTATGGAGAGGGCTATGCTCGGGGTTTCTTTGCGTGACAAAATCCGCAATGAGGAAATCCGCAGAAGAACTAAAGTTGCCGACATAGCTCTCAAAATTAGCAAGTTGGAGTGGCAAAGGGCAGGCCACATTGCTCGTAGAACCGATAACCGTTGGGGAAGAAAGGTTCTCGAGTGGAGACCACGGACTGGAAGACGCAGCGTAGGCCGACCCCCCACAAGGTGGACCGACGATCTAGTAAGAATCGCGGGGAGCCGTTGGGCGCAAACAGCTACCAACCGCTCGTTGTGGCGATCTAAGGGGGAGGCCTATGTTCAGCAGTGGACGTCCTCCGGCTGATGATGATGATGATGAAGGTCTCACAGCACAAGCTAACGAAAAAATCTGAAATTCGTTAATTTGTAGCTTATATTTAAACGACATAAAAAAATATGTTTACAGAACCTTGGGAGCGCGAGTCGGACTCTCACTTGTCCAGGTTTTTAAGTATATCGTAGCATCGATAGGCATGCTTTGTCTTCATAGAGAGAAGTTTTTACTAAGGTAGGTAGTACATATTTTTTTTAACATTTCTTGTTTTTTTTTTCAGATCGAGGAGGTAATGCAACAAAAGGCGCCTGTGGTGCCAAATAACGTCAAGCCCCAGTAAGTGTTTATTTACATTCTAAATTATTTATTAACTTTGCAACAATCAAAATTTTATAATAACTGTTTACAATGTATAGGCTGGTACTGTTAGCGCCATCTATGATTATCAAGTAGAACTATACAGTAACATGTGGATGCTTACGATTTCAAGTATTTGTAGCACTGTTTCACTCGCGACGTCAGAGGGGATATAGCTCAGTGGTAGAGCATTCGACTGCAGATCGAGAGGTCCCCGGTTCAAACCCGGGTGTCCCCTGTAAACGTAGTTTTTTGTGTTTGCAATCCTTTTTTGTTCATTTTTAGGCAACCCACCAGCTCTCGGATAAGGACCAAGGCATTCTCGGCGAACTTCTTCAAGGCTACATTTAGCTCGCGCAGCAAGGCGGTACCTACCACCCCCCCTTCTTGGAGCTCTATCGAGGAAACCACCAAAATAGGCAGCGCAGAGACCAAACCTATCACTAGAAATAGGCCTCGGACAGGTAATTTTTTTTTGTTTTATAACAAATTCTTCGTTTTATCACTATCTCACCTGGTAAGCGATGATGTGGTCTAAGATGAAGCACGAAGATCTAGAAGACACCTTTTTAAAACCCGGATTGTTAGTAACATAATAGCAAATGTTTGGCGTTTGATGCGTTCCAAAATCCAAATTAAAAAGTAGGTAATTCTGTCTCTCTCTCTCTCTGTGTTTGTTACGTTTTCACAACTAAACGGCTTGAACGATTTCGATGAAATTTGGTAGGTATGCAGATTAATTTATGACAGAGATTGGGGACATAGGCTACACCCGATTGCGCATGAGGGTAATGTTTTTATTGACAAACCACGCGTGCGAGGCCGCGGGCGGGTCAGCTAGTTCAAAATTAAACCTTTTTTTTCAGTCCCGCCTCAAGAAACACCAAAATCAAGAGTCAAGCGAACAGTAGAGTTACTAAAACCATCAGTCAAACGGCTTGATCCGCCAACCGTCGACCCCGAACGACCGTCAAGGAGCAAACCGACAACCCTAGACCCTAGGGAACCAAAAAAACCTCCCGTAACCAGACAGGAGTCAAGGTCTTCCAATGTAGTGTTGCAAATAGTGAAAAAGTCTCATGCACCAGCAAAACCACCAGCTCCAAAGGAAAGCGATTTGCCGCCAACTTTGAGGCCGAAGATAACGGAAAGGAATTTGAAATTGACGAAGAACATCAACAATAATGACGTTTGGACGAAGACTAATGAGGTCAAGAGTTATCGAAAGAGGATTACCTCGCTACCAGTCGCTCCAATAAGGTAAGACTTTTATTAATATGATGTTAAAACGATAATAATATTTGGAAATAAATAGGTATGTAGGTAACATAATTAATATAGTCGCTCGTTTGACTCGTACGTATCACTGATCGAATAAATTATAATATTGCGCGCCATAACCTGCCTCAAAAATTATGTCACAAATTAAAACAAGTCTTAAATCAAGGAAATACAGTGTATTTTTAAACCCGGACAACTCCCAATTGAAATACGTGACGATCAAACTTTTTGTCTATACACCTGTCCCATTCTACCTTATTTTTCTCCTTCTTAACTTGCAAGTTAGAGAGGGACAGAGCGCTATAACCGATCTACTTACACGCATGGACAGCGTTCCACGAATTGCTAACTGGATAAGTTGCAGCGGTGGTTTAAAGTCCGTTGTCTTGAGGTATAGAATGGCTTTTAAATTCGGTTGCCCTAACGTGGTAGATTTTGAATCGCGTTATTCAACAGTTTATTTATCAAGCGAGTTTGTTTGGTTCGCTTGCCAGCGGATGTCGCGTTCGCCCCTTCTCCCGGTTTCAGTGCTTTCTTTTTTCGAACTTTTTGTGTTTGTGACAAAAAGAAACGAACTTTTTCGAAGTTTAAAATGGTGTGTTATTGTGCTGTGTGTACCGTGATTGAGATTTGGTTTTGTTTCTATGGAGGGTCTCTGGTCTCTGTTATTTTTTGTGCAACGCGAAGAAACAACAAAAATTGAGCGACATACCTACTGTACATAAATTTCTCTTATTGGTCACTGACATCTTGTAATTGAAGATTGAAGATGATCTGTGGCCGATTGGTTCTTTTTTTCTCTAAACTTGCTGATCGATATTTTATTTCAGAATTTACCATGATGTTATTATATTACGTCGTGCCTAGCTATTAACTTAATTAGGTAATTATTCATGTATAACGTACAGCTGTAGGTAGGCTAGGTACTTACTTTACTTGCTCGGTTAGGTAGACCTAGGTAGATATAATTTTACGTAGATCAATCAGTATTCAGTAGTGATGTTTGTATGTAGATAAAATGCTTTAGTTACTAGGTATCTTCCTACCATTGCTTATCAGAATTCCAGGGACCAACATGACTTCATGGCATAATTTGACCTTTGAGGAATGTCCAAATCCCAGTAATACCTACAGCTAGACGATATTCTTCAAAGTACCTACCTACCTAATGTAGGTAGGTACGCAAGAATTTAAAGAAGACAAACTACCTAGGTTGGTACTATTGGTAGGTAGACCTACCAAAGACCACATACGACACATACCTGGATGTAACTTTCTAAGGGGCATGTTTGAGTAGGTAACTAGGTAAGTACCTACCTACCTAATTACTTATCCCTCGTATACCTACTTAACTACTAAGACGACAATCACTGTCCCGTCTGTGACCTGAAGGTCCCTAAAGATGCTTGCATTTAGAATTAAATGGAAATTTCCGCGTCTTCCGGACCATTACAAATTCGCCTACCGAGCTTAATCTAGGTAGGTACGTGGGACAACAAATTATCACCTATAGAACCATTGTTTTAAAATATTTGCTCACATCAGTCATATAATTACATAGCCCTGACTAGGATTCGTCAAGTGGGTATGGGTATCAGGTACTATGGATTCTCTTCGTCATACCTATTTCTGAACAATAATAAACATAGGTACTAACTAACCTAACCTGTGAAATCTTCCTAATCTACTGAGAAGTATCCACAAAGGGCTAAATTGGAAATGGTTATCATTTGCAGCTCCATGTTTTACTTGAAGGTTGAGAAAGTCATGGTATGGCTTTCATCCGAACATTAGGTACCTACCTATCTATATATAGGTATCTCTCGCGAATTCGCGATATGCCCCCAATTGTATGACAAAATTTTATTGTCAAGCTTTATGGTGTGCATTCAAGTATTTTCTATAGATCTTTGTTTTGTTAGATCCAGCCAAAATCAAGAAAATCAACATCACAATTTCAAGACTCAGATCAATTTGTTAAAGTGATTATACCTCTAGGTAATCTAAAGGTACGTATTTTATATCCATGACATTAAAGAGACAATGTTCTTTTAAGTGGCTGTAAAGTTAAAAAAATCGCAACTAAAGAGGAAAAATACCACGTCATAAAAATCCACTGTCCTCTGTTAGAGACATAGAAAAACCTTAATTAATTCTTAGAATTCTTAATATCTAGTCGCTCAACCAATCTACCTAAAAAGAAGCAGCTAACGTAAACAATGTTGCTGTAAAATCAGGTAAACCAGTTAAATTTATATAAAAACAGAACGTGGCAATACTTAACAGCTGCCATACAAAATAAGAGGAAAACTGGTTTAGATAAAATGCAACGCATCCGGTAGCAAAATGACGATCGATGGATGGAAACCAGTGTAGGTAACAACGTGACGGTAAATAAGCCATGATGGGAAAAGGGCAGGAAGAATAAGTGTACAATTAACTAGCAATTCAAGTTGAAGAGGCTTTAATCTTTTTAAGGATGCATCCCAACATTTAGAGCTAGAAAACGAAACTGCGAGTTTATCGAAAACACCTTTTTAGGTAACATACGTTATGCAAATATCTGATTTGCAGAGGAAATAAATCAGGGTCAAGAAATAAGTCTTTCTTGGTATAAATTATTTTGACCTCCTTCTGTCTGTGGCGTGGTGGACGAGTAGCTGGATGCGACGAAAATGTTGTGAGTCCGTTTCCCACTTTGGGACACAAGTTTGCATGACCTGCAACACTTTTTTTTTGTTTTGATACCCTCTCACGATACAGGGAACTCTAGTGTGGAGTCACTAGTATGTGTTGAGAGTTGGGGGATAGGTATTTTATGGAAAGAAAATGCCACGAAACGATGAAGGATTTTAAACGGAGGCTGAAAATTATCTAATTCCACTTCAGCCATTTCGACATCAAACACCTTAATTGAAAGAATGTGCTGATGTTTTCACTTCCACGAAGCCGTCAGCCCGTCACACACATATGTAGAGAAGGCATCGACTGTTATGAGTCAGCTAAATACTATCGGTGTCAATTTACAGACATACTTACAATGGTATTACGATACTTGCAACATGTTTGGTTTGTCTTTAAGTATAGAAAAAATCGACTACCAACTGTGAAAGAAAACGCGTTGTTCTTTGTTATAAAATTACTATGCATAACCTCTAGATTCTGCAGTCTATAATCATCACTAGATAATGACAAGCAAGATCCACTTCAAACCTAAAAATGTTCGATAAGTTGCTGCCCAGTAAAGTGCATACCCTGAAAATGATGAAAATTTCATTTATAAACAACCTTGTGAGAATAAGAAAAGAATTCAGTACATCTTGCTGAAGCTCTTATCTTGGACTTAGATTATTGGATGTCCACAAGTTAATTAAATTAAAAAACCCAACTGAAGTCCTTAAACAATATCTTCGACAAACATTGGATAACTCATTTATGGATAACTTTGAACTACTTTGAAGTTTATGGATGGGAACCACGATAAGATTGTAAACATTAACATCCGTAACTATTTCTCGTGACAAAACTCCTTACTACAAGAAATAATGCTTTGTATATCCAGATAGTTTTGATTATAAAAGATACATGGAATTTTAAATATTGCGGGCAACTTTGAAATGTGTCCTTGGACCGGAAATGCCAAGTAAAGGGCCTAAACTATCATTCAAAGAACTCACCTTTATTTATACAAACATGCAAACTATCTTGTTTGTACGATAAGAAGTGTTGGTGACTTAAAAAATCACATTTGTGTTGTACAGGACAGAGTACAGAGTTCGTTAAATTATGTAGTTAGTTACGATTCTATGTAATTAGTTATATCTTATGAAATAAATAATGCCTTGTATAATATGCTACTTCCAGTGTATTTTGGTTAACGTGCATGGTATTTGCAATTTGGGGGCAAACTTTTAAAAGTTAGGCTGAAGCTGAATAGAAGAATGAAGAGGTATGGAGGAAGAAGATATGTTGTGCCTAGCCCAACCTACAAAATGGGGAAAGGATGATGCTGATGGCAAACTTTTAAAAGGATCTTTAAAGGGTAACTTTGAGTGCCGAGTAAAGAAAGCTATCCTTGAAATAACTCGCCTTTATTTAAACTAACTTGCAAATTATCTGTGTTCGAAACATAAGTGTCGTTTGACTCTATTCAATTGTGAATTAGATGTTCTCAATTTATTGTATTGTACAGCTGACTATAGAATTTGATACATAGGCTAGGTACGATTCACTTACTATTATTTTTATGTGTGAAATAGGTACCAAGCATTCTAAACACATAAGTAGACAGACCATCCTTGCGTCATTCGGCTTAAAATTCATGCGAATGAGCTGGATCGTATAGCTATTTGTCCAAGTGTGAACCAAGGATTTTGTCTATTGTTCTTCGCGTTACATCAGCAAGGTTACACCACTGAGCTAATTTGTTCTATATGACATCTTGTGGGCTGGTGTGAATTTAATTCGGTGGCATTGCTCGAGTTAGTCACATCACACGGCAAAGAATACACAATAGTACTAAAGTATTATTATGATTTGCAAAGTTTGTTTTTCTATCGGTTTTTCCTGTTGCTCCTAACAGAATATTTCTATAGTTTTTAAGGTGTAAACAGGAAAAATCTAACTATTAGGCTTGATTCTTGAAGCGCAGTCTGTCAATGATCATTGGTATTGATCATTGTTACGGTATACTTATGTGAAGTGTATGATGTAAGGAGGAGGTGAACATGTTAAATCATCTTTTATTAGTTATCTTTAGGGTGTATTATCGAATCTCTGTAACATTAAATTAAATCTTTGAATCAGAAATATTCTTTCGAGAATTTCTCTAAATATTCATTTGTATTAGGATGTTTACCTACTGCTAAACTAAAGATTACAAATAGTGGTCCCTCCGTTCGTAAGCACGTAAATCCCATTTACAATAATGCAACAGTGTATTCTCTCACAATACAGATTGTATGGCAATTTTAGTAGCTAGGTATATGATTAATTGTGTTATTGTATTCGAGTAAGGCGACCGGCGCCGGTGCGATGACGCCTCTTTGCCGCCGGGGGCTAAGCACCTTGCCCTTCCATGAGTCTCGGTTTTATTATCATATTCCTTTTCAATGCGTGCACTGGCTGGGTGCCCGTCGTGACTTAGCATGACGATTCTATGATATATATACCTTCTGCTCCGAGAATGGGTGAAACTTTTTTTATGCTCCATTTTCTATAGGTATTAGGTACTGGCTGGACGAACATACAATTTAAGTGGTCAGTACCACAAAAATTGTATGTCCAGATACCGTTGACGACAAAATCTAGGATGGTCAATAGTCATTCATTATACTAAACCGCTAGCAACGCAAGGTATTGCAAAATATTGTACTAGCTAGTGACTGGGTACTTTATTGTGTAACATACTTTTTAAAACGTTTAACACTTAAATAATAAATCTTACTAATATTATAAACGCAAAAGTTTGTATTTATGGATGTTTGTTACTCTTTCACGCCGGAACGGCTGAACCGATTGCGATGAAATTTGGTATGTACGTAGATCATAACCTGGATTAACACATAGGCTACTTTTTATTGGCAAACCACGCGTGCGAAGCCGCTGGCAACAGCTAGTTATATATATATATTTGTAAATCATCGAATGAGATAAATATTTATCTAGCTAGTCTGGGTTGCCATAAATCCCCAAGGCCCCGTCGGGATATTTACAATTAGGAGTCCTTTTTTTTTTGTATACAGCGTGTAACAAAAATCATGGAAAAAAATTCTAGGTAAGTATTATTAATTCTAGGTATTATCATACACATCTGTATCTCTAGCTAGATGTAAGGAACCTACACACCTGAAAAAAATACCCAAGCCAGATGATAGATTGTGTAGTGTAGATTATACATAATAGAAAATCTGATCCAAATAGCACAAATAAGAAGAAAAAAAATCTTTAAAATTTGCATTAAATTAAAAAAAGTCGTCTGTTGGCTGCTTGCGCGTCCTGCGCGGCGCGCTCGATTATGTATGTCGGGACATTTTAGAGCTTGTCGGGACGTCGGGACACCACTGTTAATAACGGTGACATGTCCAGACGTATCGGGACGAATGGCAACCCTAAGCTAGTCGCACCCACCACTAATGGGGCTCTTAGTTAGTTACGAGCAAAGCCCTGATGTAGACGACCAAATTTTTTGATGGTATTTAGTTATTACTTATGTCTACGCGTCTTGCCTCTCTTATGTATGACTTTCAAGACTGATAAATTGAAATGTAAGTATGTTGCCGCAGGGTTTCATGAACATGAATATATTGGAAATCGAAATATATTGACAAGAACAGTTGCATTGCAAGTATTGCAACATTCCATTTAGGTTGTTAATTGCACATTCTAGTTTTGGTATTTGGGTTGTGGCAAAAAACCTACAGCGATAGGGTTTGCATATATTCGAAACTGTAGTATTCGGTTAATTCGAAACTTTTTAATGCCAATTTTACTAGTTTTTACTATAGAAAATCACCACAAGACCGTTTAGAAATACTCCAAAAAGGCTTTATGGTGAACCCTTGTTATCAAAAGTACCTACTAATCAAAACTAAAAAATGTGTCAAAATGGTTTTAAGAATAAAAAACGAAAATTAGGTAAGTAGGTTACTATAGTATTTTTGCTAAGAAAATCAAACAAAACAGTGAGTCTAATAATCACAAATAATCAAGACACTGATTGTATGGTGTATCAACCAAATAGAATCATTTTCACAATCATCGGTAGACTACGGCTAAGCGGCTTACACTCATACTTAAAATTATGTATTTGAATGTTCGAAATTCGAATACGTCAATCACAAATATTCGAATAAAAAACAATTCGATTGCAATCCCTAAGCGAGACCGATAGAGAATATTTTTTATATTTATTACTATTATTAAAAAATCGAATACGGAGTAAATTCCTGACATTTGATGAAAATTCCTGACTTTCTTGTAAATATAACATTAATGTCGTTAGCATCGTGCATGTGAATGAACGAAACAAAATATTTGGTTTATTTTATGTTTTATTTTACTCGTTACCTACTAGAAATAGACTACTAGATATTCCGAACAGTTTATGATTCCCTCCGCATTCCGTACAAAGACCTATATTACCGGACATGTCTGGAAAATTCCGGACGAATGGCAACCCCTACCTACCAGACAGTTCTCTGTTAAATGCGATGGTTACCACTTAACATCAGGCCATATGCTTGTTCCATCTCCAAGTCATACAATATAAGGTAAATTAAAAAAAATTAACTGCAAAGCTTATTACACCTTTTTGCCACATTCCTTACACCAGAGGTCCCCAATTTTATTTGGCCATGGAACCTTAATTGATTATACTTTTTTTGGCGGAACCCTAGCTGGCTATTTTGATAACTAAAGTGTTTACCTTGCAGTTTAAATATATTCATGTTAGACTCGAAGAATGAACAAATTATAAATTAAAATAATTATTATAAGTATTGCAAATAATTTATTGTAACAAAGAAATGCAATGTACCTAGGTAATAATTTATTGTGAAGAATTAAATTTTTTCACATTATTTCTTATAATAGCCGTAAAATTAGGGCTTTATGTCTGACAATTGAACGCAAACCAATCTCGCATCGGTAAGTCTTCACAAACTGAATCAGAACCAGGACAGCTCTCTCAACGATTGTCGGGTATTCATCTTTAAGTACAATTCAACTTTAACTCTCGGACAGACTGCGGTACCCCTGTGACACCCATCCACGGAACCCCAGGGTTCCGCGGACCACCTTTTAGGAATCACTGCCTTACACAATTGTTTACAAAGACATTGTACCACAATCTTTTCTTCATGCCAATTGTAGAGACCATGCAATATCAAATAATTCCGCTAGAACTAAAGCGCGAGTAGAAACTGTAGGTGCTTGGTTGAATCAATGCACTGGGCAAATGAAACTGGTTTCAGATGCTCTGTAGAGAAAGTATGATATCTCACGGCACGGAGCTATGCGAAATACTCATTGTTGTATGGATAATAATATCATCTAATTCAACTTTCTTTAAGATGTAACTTTAATTTATTATTTTTATATGCATGAAATTTCACCATTATATGCAAACATGCAAATGCCTACAAAGTTATCGTTTTCAATTAGTTTACCTTAAGATTTTTATGAATTCTATGATGCAGGCCGGATGCATGCGGTGCAGACATCTCGCCCTATATATACATATAAATCCGACTTGCTGTTGATTCGGACAAAATATAATATTAGGACGCAATGTCCCAATTGACACTTTTATTTTTAATATTTTTGTTACTGTTGATTCGGATACCATTAAAAATAGCCGCATTGTACAGTCAGTTAAAAAAACAGGTTTTTACCGAGGCGCGGCGACGGCACAGCAAGATGACGAAATAGATGCATAGCAAGGTCACACTCTCTCTATCTCTTTATTTGAGATATTTTAAGTGATCATTATATAGATACCTAAGTATACAAGATGTTGATTTATACCAAATATACGCTATGAATAAAACTTGTGGTTTTATTTAAAGCATTAATGTAAGTCACCACACGCTCGCAAAGCAATTTGATTAGCTTTCTCACATTATATTATATTTTGCTTAATCATTTTTTACACCTGACTATACTCAACAGCTTCAATAATTTGATGGTGTCCGAACCGACAGTAAAAAAAATATTAAAATTAAAAGTGTTAGTTGGGATACTGTGTCCTAATAAATTTTGTCCGTATCGTCAGCAACTATAAATCCACGTCTTGTCATTTTATTTAACATGTTCTGTAGTCTTACCAATATTTACGGCTTTTTCCATGATTAATGATCTCAGGAAGAGAGACCAAAAATAATTTGTGGCACAAAAGTATTCAATACCGTCGTCTGTTTTCGAGTCGTACAATTTACGCGTTGTATTATGCTCTATTGTAAACAATATTCACACTCGCAGTCTATAATATTTGCTTTGTAGTAGTGTTGCCGAAATATCGATAGTTGACGTCATAAATCAGTTACACTATCGATTGTTCTATCAATAGTATCGATACTATCGATAGAATCGATACTATCAATAGCGTGATATGAGGCAATAGTATCGATTTCGTTCAACGTCAATGGTGACTAAATTATCGACAGTATCGATACTATCGATTGCATAAAAACTATCGACACTATTGATAGTATCGATACGATCGATAGTTGTGTACTGTCGATAGTAGCATATATTTCGATAGTAATTGTGTTTATATACAAGTTGATATCTATCAATAGCTTACAACTATCGATACTATCGATAGCATTGATAGTTTTTACGCAATACTATCGATAGTTTCGTCACCATTGAAGTTTAATACTATCGATAGTATTGGACGAAATCGATACTATTGCCTTATATCACACTATTGATATAAATATAAATATTGCTGGACATTTCACACAGCGCTATCTAGCTTCAAACTAAGCATAGCTTGTACTATGGGAACCAGATAACTGATAGAATACTTATATACTTTTTTTTTGTAAATACATACTTATAATACATAGAGAAACAACCAGACCCGGAACAAATATCTGTAGATCATGCAAACATTAGTGTCGATACTATCGATACACCTATCGATACTATTGAATTTTCGTGAATGTCGATAGACTATCGATCGGCAACACTACTTTGTAGTGTTAGTAACACGCCATATGTGGTACAATTCAAACAAACCAGTTTGATGCAAGAAAGCGACCTTTCTAGGTCGTGCTCAGTGCAGCTAACTCATAAATCTTTCTATTCACACACTTCTTTTCCTTTTGATTCGTTTCCTGTTCTAACTGTTAATAACTGGGCTTGTTCGTTTTATTAGTTAATGGCGTGTTGGTTTTATTAATGTTGCATAAGCTGTCTACGTGCATAAAACTGTCGTTTTAACTGTTTTGATTTATTTGTATTGAAGGTGAATGTACCTCTGTTCCTTGCTATTCATCCCACATGGTGGCGGGGTCAGCCTTCCTGCAGTTTTTCCTCCACTTCGCTTTATCCTCGACACATTCTTCGGAAATATTGCATGCCATCATGTCTTTGCGCAACACCCCTGTCCACGTCGTCTTGGGTCTCCCTCTGAATCTTTTACCGCAGTCAGGATTCTCAGACAACGCAGTCAGGTGACCTCCTCTTGACATGCCCATTCCATCTCAGCCTACTCTCTTGCAGTTTATCGACGATGTCACGGATTCTCAGGCTGAGATTGTAAGACATGATGAAATTCAGTTTTGATCATATCTTCATCATTTATGAACCATAGGATTTCTAATTACTGAACATACGCCTCTTCCATGGATTCCCAGAGCAACGCATCTTGTACGGCCTGCACCTATCGGCTCCCAGCAAGCTTTATTTGGTCGCCCTTCATTTATTAGGGGCCGCCCTGCACTGCGCTTTCCAGTTTTCTTCTAAGTAGGTTTTCCTTGCAAAAACACTGGCATTTTAGCATTTATTGGCAAGATTTAGACGCAGGAGGGTTCGATTCCCGTCGCGGAACAAATCTTTGCATGATCTACAGATATTTGTTCTGGGTCTGGTGGTCTCTCTATATATTATAAATATGTATTTACAAAAAATGTATATAAGTATTCTATCAGTTTTCTGGTTCCCATAGTACAAGCTCTGCTTAGTCTGGGGCTAGATAGCGCTGGGTGTAATGTCGAGCAATATTTATTTATTTAATTAACATCTTCAAGAACTATTTTACATGCATTCCTGCGACTAAATACATAATTATGTGATAGTTAGTGGTCAATTCTGATGTTGGAGTTTATTGGCTCTCGAAGTTCTCTTAACAGTCATAACCGCTTCTATCATCTTCTATCTCGTCAGATGATTTCAAACATATGTGCGCCATATTGGCATGGCATCGTTATTGTACCTACTGAGGGAATACAATGTTTTGCTTTGTAATTTGTTAACTATCCTAATACTTCTTATCTTCCAATTTTATCTTTTGTCTTTCTGGGTAACTTTGTTCGAGTTGGGATTTTTGTAATCTAGTTGTTGTGGCCCTAAGAATGGCTTATACCAAGTTACCAGAAAAAAAACAAATAAAAGGACACGCACCGGGTAAATGGCAGGTCTGTATAATTAGAAAGCGATTTACCAATTCCCATGACTATGAGGATATGGTTTATCTCTTATCATCTCCCGCCCCTTTCCTTTTTACGTGGGGTCGACTAGTAATTCTTCCATATACGTTTATAATCTTTAGGCATTTAACTTAGTCTCTTTATTCCTACCCATATCATCTTTTATACAAGGGTTAGGAGCTCCAGAAAGTTTGGAGCTCCTATATTAAAATAATACATTGCAAGATTTGCAAGTCAACTGTTCAAAATCAGTAAGTTTTCAAAAACTACCACTAACATCTTGGGCCAAATTTTTGAGACTGCATGAATTCTAAATCCACAACCGCAGCAGATATTTCACCAGCCTATAAACAGTATATTGCGACCTCCGTAGGCCGCGGCCATGGCTGGTCGTTCACCCTGTTCGTAGTCCTAGCAAATACTGGTTATATTAACTGTTACACGATCTGTGGCGGTAGACTGCCTCTATAAAAACTGGTTGGTAAACTGTGGTCCTGGTTCTAAAGTGGAATCCGATCGTGGCTGGCTTGTGTGAAGTTGCTTTGCCTATGTTGCAATTGCAGTGTATTGAAATAGTTCAGCTGAGTAAGAATTTGAGTAATGATAGTGCTTAATGCGAAGTATGAAAATATCACACTACAAATAAACGAGAATATTTGGATAGAACACAACATCTATAACACTTTTTTACTGGTGGAAGAGCTTCTGTGAACGAGCTCGAGGAAGTGGGCACCACTGCCTTACCTTTATCTGCCGCCAAATAGCAGTACTTGTGCTGCTGTGTTCCGTTTAGGTGGTAATGGTATGTTCCTGTAATTACTGGCACATAGGCATAACAGCTAAGTCCTATAGTATGGCAACGTATCCACATAGAGATCAAGACAACATAATACCTTGTTTTAAATTCTTATGTGGATATCCATGGGCTGCAGTAGCCACTTAACATCTGGTGGACTGCATGCTCGTTTGCCATTTAAGTAGTATAAAAAAAACATCTTAGTCAACCATAAAAGTATAAATTACAAATAAAATTGAAACGCAAAGCTAAAAGTAGGTACAATGAACAGTCTTCGCTTTGAAGCGATTGTAGAAATGGTATCTCTTAATTTACAACACTCCTAATTCTTATAGGGGACAAGAAGGACAAGGACAAGGGACAAGAAGGTTATTTTTTTATTCGAATAGATAAACGTTAAGGTCAGTATAGACTACAACATTTTCTCGAGCATTTCTGTGTAATGTAACGTTCTTACGAATGGTACAATACAGGCAAAAGCTCAGTTTCCAAAGCATTTCCATGTAATGTAACGTTCCTGCGAATGCTCGGCGTTATGTTACGGGTAAATGCTTTTTTTTCCTTATCCCACGACATAGTTGAATAGAAAATAGTTATTAAGTATAAATAACGAGCTAATGCAATGCACGTGTAAAATCACCGTGTGAACTTGAACAACTAACGATCGCGCGGACCGCGTGCGTCGTTCGTCCCTCTTCTTCCGCGTCACCCCGCACCCGCGCATCGCCCGCACTCGTGCAAAGGCTCGACGAAATGTTACACCAATACGCTCGATGAAATGTTCACCAATAAGCTCATTGGTTTGTAGGTACAATAGGCTGTAACAAAGAGGCGAGCGTGCTTGACGTTTAGGATGATACACTAGAACATATCACAGAGCGGCTCGTTGTTCTGTTACAAGTAAATGTTGTAGTCTATACTCACCTTAAGAAAGCAGAAGTAATAAATAAATCCCAAGATTAGAAAATGAACTCATGTATCGTATCTGGTATGGCGGAGGATTGGAGGAACGTCACAGTTAAGCAGAGAAAGAAGGCTTAACACATAAATATACCCTGTTTGAGCTGGTTGGTCCTATGACAAGTTTGGTATTGAGTGTAAAACTCCCATCCATATTCTTCATCATAACTAGTGGTTCGCCCCGAACTGAGATCTCGCGAGTCTCCCCTAAAAACAAAAATCATATTATTCGTAATCTTTGCCTATCAAAATAGTGCCACGAAATGATTAACCACCTTACTTGACCTACAGTTTCATTCAAATTACAGGGAGTTCATGTATTTGGTTTTCCCTTTTTGGGGTAAAAACTACAACGAATAAACTAAAAATAAAAACAGAGTTGAAATGTACTAATGAAGAACTTTCATTTGACGTCCCACTTGACCTAATAGTCTCATTTTAATTATTTTTTACCCCTCTTGAACCCCAATATCTCAACCCCCCCCCCCCCCCCCCCCCCACACACACATTTTTAGCTCATTTAGTCACACCAAAATCGTGCCATCACTACCTACCTATGTATCAAATTTCACGATAATCGGATGAACGCTTCGAAAGTTATCCTCGGACAAACATACATACATACAACGCCGATTTGCCCAAGTTGATTTGGAGATCTCGCTTCGCTCGATCAATTATTATGTATAGCATCATATATCAGCATTCTTAGCATTCTAAGGGATAAATTAAAGACATGTCTATAACTATCGATGATAGTAATATCTTGTAAATATTCACCTACACAAAATCTACTTTGGTGTTCTTCTATGACATCGTTTCAAACCAGTTTTTAAATAAAATAAATAACCATTTGCAGTTTTACGACCATAAATATGTTGAGTACCTACATCTTAAGAAAGTTGGAATTTGAACTTACCTTTACAACCTTATATCTAGACGACCTTGAAGATTGGATCTGATTTTCTGTTAGGATTCTAATTACATTGTTAACTTATATATCTTGTCATCTGTGCTGTTAATGATTGTCAAAGAAATCTTTTAATTAGATTAGAAAATTCTTTATTGCACACCAAGAAGACAATACAGATAAAAAGAACACCGTACAACTATGTGATACAATTGGCGGTCTAATCGCCGTATAGCGATCTCTACCAGACAACCTTTGGATGGAATGGACTGTGTGGACATTACCTGCGGTGTAATGGTGTACCTAACATACTACATATACGTACTTATAATATAAAAAATAAAAATAACATAAATGAATGAACCAAGGGCGGATCCAGCTTTTGTGCGCGGGGGGGGGGGGGGGGGGGGCACAAGGTCGTGGTCAAGTCTCAAGAAGTTATAATTTAATTTTTATAATCATAGTTACAAGTAAAAAGTAGGTATTTTATTATTGTACTTGCATACTGTTCTTAAAAATACCTATATTTACTTAAATAACAAAATATTTTTTTCAAATCAAAATATTATATTAAATTAATTAAATATTTAATTACATAAAATCTATATTGTGACAAAAAATATATAATATGTTTTTTATAAATATATAAAAACATTATGTTTAACAATTTTAATTAGTGGTCCACCTAGGTCCTGGCTGGACCCAGCTCAGGGGGGGGGGTAATGACCCCCATGACCGGAGGGTCATGACCGGCGGATCCAGGGGGAGCCCTGGATCCGCCCTTGGAATGAACCTAAATAATAACTACATATATAAGAAACATATTAATTAATAAGTAGTACATAGATAATTAGCGACAAATACTCAAATAGTGTTCTCTGAGCATACGTTTAAAAATGGCAAGTCACTAGGCACACACATTTGATCGCTACCGGCAGCGCGCTCCATAACCGGGCAACCTCCAAAGTAAAGGACTTATCAAAGTAGGAGGAGGAGTGTACAGGTGTCCAAAAAATATCTTTATTTGGTACATAAAACAGTGTACAGAAACAAAATGAAAACGGTGATTCCCGCAGGAGTAAAATACTATGTCGCAGGCATCAACGCCCTCCTCCAACGTCCTTGCGCATGAAAGATTCTGCGTCTGCCTAAAGATTATTTAACCTATTAATTAATATTGCACTTAATTTAAGTAACTAAATATGAAGTTTAAGAGTCCTAGTAGAGTTTCTTGTGATAGGCTCGTCCGGGAAGATACTGCCGCCGTAGCTATTTCTGCCGCCAAGCAAGCAGCATTGCTGTGGTTTTAATTTTTCTTCTTCATTTTCTAAAATTAATAGCGTCATTCATTTTGTTGTTCAGCGTAGGAACTGTAGGCTGTCCAATATGCAGCATAAGCATTGACTTCACCTATGATAGGTTAGGTAGCTGTATGGTAGACATGACTGTTTAAGTACCCTAACATTACAATGAGTCACTGTTAAATGAAATGAAAGGTTAAAAATCTCTCGCTGATTAGATAATTGCAGTGATTGTTTCAAATGAATGGGAAAACAACTTGTTTCCTTGAAGTAGCGTATTGTTTTATTATTCACACTTACGGCCTCTAAATAATCATTTAATAACACAATGAATACTGCTATTAATTTAGAATATGTGCGTGACCTTAATTTTTTTTTTAAATCAACATTCAAAATATAACGAAGAGTTCAGGAATGGTACTTCTTAGCCGATCGCCTGTGCAAAACAATATTAATTACAGTCAATATTTCGAAGAGTAACCATCTGGCATTTACAACAATGCTACCGTTCCTAGTTGATGAGGAGTCTACACACTGATATTCAGCGTCATATTCAGAATATCGAGCGAGGGACATTACCTAGTCGACTTTCCTCCTTGTCAACTAACTGTATCTACATGAAGAGGTCTCCACCGACCGTCATCAAATTCATGACTACCGTTATTCATTATTGAGTCTGCCAAATTATGTCTGACATAGTCAGATTAGTCAGTACTTTGTGGCTGGCTCAATTCATAACAGTAGCATTCAAGTCCAATGGCACAGTGCTGGGTTGGATCTAATGCAATGTATCCAGTCCAGATACAGGTTAACTGGAGTATTAGGATGCTCAAAGGAGTCCTAGTTTGAAGTCCAAAAGGTCTGCAGCGGCTTAAATACACGCTCGTAACAACAATCAAATCACTGCATTTTATTTCAATCATAAGGTATATAGGATGTTTGATAATATACACACAAAAATGAAAGGGGTTATTAAAGCATAATAAATAAATTTGTGAAATGTTTACCATAGAAATGTGAAATTTATTTTGGCATGTCAAAACAAACACTAATAAACTTATTTTATGCTAATGCATAATGCTTGCCATCTAACCACAGATACTGTATTGGTGACATCTCGAGATATCTCTAGTTGTCCCTTTCTAACTCAAAACCCGCAGCCATTTCCGAATGAGTTATCAAATCGGCCTTTATTTTTGGATGTCGATTGCAAAAGTAGGCAGTAAGTTTTATATCGAATTAATTACCTAAACTTAGTCGATTTTCTTTAAAATTTGATAATATAACTAGTAGTTTTGTTTTGAGAAACAGTCACTTGAATATCGTCAGTATATTACCAAACATCCTTTATAAACAAGCAAGTTTTGGATTAGGAAGGTTTGTTTAGAAATATTTCACATTGAATTTGGCTGTAAAGATACCACAATCTCAGTACCATAGATACGGTACTTATGTACCGCCCCAAAATGAAATAAAATGTATCCAAGAAAATGGAACTTTGGCATTTGATAGAGAGTAAAAAATAAATCTCATTAATTAAATATACCCCCCCCCCCCCTCCTCTCCCTTGAGGAGAGGGGGCGCCAAAACAAGTTTCTGCCCCGGTTCGGACATATCCATATTCCATAATCCAGCAAATAGAATAGTGTACTGGCTATTATCTACAAGTACTGTCACAGTTCCACTTATGGCCAGCATTCCTAAATAAAGTAGGATGTGTTATGTCCGTTGGGTTGTACCGCATACTCATACAAAACAATCAATTTGCATACAAAAGTGTTGGAGAACGCACCTAGCGTTTCAGGTACAGTTTTGTAACGCAATCGGCTTTTGACGTTGCAAATTCAACTCTCTTTACGAAACTTGAGAATGAATTAGTGAGATTATGAAATAGAGGAGCGTAATACCCCATCACTAGAAGCTACTACATTGTAGGTGCCGTTAGTGGAAACATTTAAAATAATTTTTGGTATTCCATGCAGAGCCATACCATCTACTACATTGTAGGTGTCCTTCGTGAAAACATTTGAAATAACTTTTAGTATTCCACGAAGAGCCATACCTGGTCGGCATACCACCTTGCCGTACCAAACGATTTGCTTCAACTTTTCTTGTTGTAACAAGTAATACTTAGTAATTATGTAGGTGTATGTTTTTTCCGAACCAGTAGATATAATCTCGGAGTCTTCAAGTCCAGAGTGAATAGGTTCTTTCTAGGCAAGCGTGCTCCATCTTCGATCACACCATCACTTACCACCAGGCGAGGTAGTGGTCAAGCGCTTGGCTATCAATAAAAAAAAAGCACTAAATCAAACTATAAATTGTTCAAAATATAAATGGAATAAAATTGGTGCACTAAAAATCGTTGCTCTTCGTGGAATGCCTTGAAAAGAAGACCAGACAGAGTTTGGTACACCACAAGTAGGCAGGCACTAATTATTGTATTAATGGACAAAGTCGAAATTCCTTGTTTTAATGAATTTTGAATTGGCAACACACATAACTGGGCTTGCAAAGAAAAGGGTTGTGAATAAAAAAAATCTTTAAGTATTGCTACATTAAATATATCATTATAAGCATCACATAACACTCGATGAAGAACTTACACAAAGTCCGAAGGACTGGCCGAGGTTACAGTGAAGTTTAGTTATTTAAAAGTTTAGTAGAATTCAAGCTACCACTGATTATTTTGATCATCAGCCAGAAAACTTACACATTAGAACAGGCCTCATAGAACTTCATAGAAGGCATGATGGTGAGTGACGACCGTTACAATGATACCGTCCCGTCGAGTGTAGTCCTACGTCTTCCGTTGACAAGACGCTTGAGGACCTTTATTACAGAATGGTCGTTTTATGAGCTCAGTTTGTTCGTAGCTTTTTCAAAAAGTAAAACTATTTCGTGTTTTGAATTTTTTTTAAATTCCGCTTAGAATCAACAAAGGTCGAAAGCGGAAGTTTCCGACGATACGGACAAAATTTATTAGGACACAGTGTCCCAACTGACACTTTTGATTTTAACATTTTGTTACTGTCGATTCGGACACCATCAAATTATTGAAGCTGTTGAGTCAGGTAAAAAATGTTTAAGCAAAATATAATATAATGTGATAAAGCTAATCAAATTGCTTTGCGAGCGTGTGATGACTTACATCAATGTTAAAAAAAACCATAAGTTTCATTAATAGCGTATATTTGGTATAAATCAACATCTTGTATACTTAGGCATCTATATAATGATCACTTAAAAATATCTCAAATAAAGAGATACGAGTTGCTATGCATCTATTTCGTCAACTTGCTGTGCCGCCGCCGCGCCTCGGTAAAAACCTGTTGTTTTAACTGACTGTACAATGCAGCTATTTTTAATGGTGTCCGAATCAACACTAACAAAAATATTAAAATCAAGTGTCAATTGGGACATTGCGTCCCAATATATATTGTCCGAATCGACAGCAAGTCAGAAAGCGAAGGTGGTATGGCCTTCTTCCCCAAAACGTGCCTAAAAACATTACGTACAACGTACGACTCACAAGTATGCGTACACGGAATACTTAAGCAGTAACTATGTATGTGCATGCTTGGAGTCCATAAAGATAACGTAATTGTCTAGTTAGATCTGATGGTTATGTTATGTATGTGGTCGTTGGCATGGGGTTCATTCTGTACCAGCAGTGTACACACCGCTACACATCAAGCTATACATATCCAGTATAAACTGACCTCGCATTGTGTTGGCTTTTCGTAGAATGAGAGGTCAGCTTATACTGGAAATTGAGCTTGATGTGTACACTACCTACTCACGGTTCTATACTACATTCGTGCATTCATACATGTTAGATTTGTTGGAACTAAACTCTCTGCTTGTAACGTTTTCTTGTTTAAACAGCTTGACCGATTTCCATGACATTTGGTATAGAGATAGATTATGATCTTCTAGTTTGGTGTTAGCAACTTCCACACTCTCGAGTAAGTCCGGGAATTGGGAATAAACGTATGTGTCAATCTCAGTCAGTGAGCCTCGCGCCTCCTTTCAAGCACAAACAAAAAAATCCATTCATAAAACTCGATAAAAATCAATCATCTACGTACATCGCTGCATTACAATGCAACAAAGGAGCCCTAACAGTTGCCCTTCCCCTATCTATTTGCATATTCAGGGAGCGCGCGTGTCCGCACCTAGAATTATTGGATTAACTGTCTGTCGAATGTTCATTTTGTTCTGTGGCCGTTGTACATTTTTTTATTTTTATATATGATGATAGTCAAGCGCTTGACCACTACCTCAGTTCAGTTCTGGCTTGTGGCTACTGTGCCTAGGGAGTGTCACAATTCCGCCAATGTCGATGTCACGATATTTTCATAAACTTAATAGGAGATGGTGTAGGTCGAGAATCTGTCCGGTATTCTAAATTTAGGAAAAACCCTTGATAATTCTAAAACGAAAGAGACAACACTAGATTAATACGGCACAATGTTAGTTGTTAGTACTATTATAGATAATGTGGGTTAGTAAGATAGCATGTAATAGGCCACTACCTCACCTGATGGTAAGTGATGGTGTAATCAAAGATGAAGCACGCTTGCCTAGAAAGAACCTATTCACTCTGGACTTGAAGACTCCGAGATGTTCCTGATGTTCATATTTTGGATTTTGAAATGTGGATTTATAACTGACAAAAAATATCCTTACTAATTATGAATTCGAAAGTAACTCCAAGGGCGGATCCAGGGGTAGGGTCATGGGGGTCATGACCCCCCCCCCCCCCCTGGGTTAGGTCCAGGACCTAGGTGGGCCACTAATTAAAATTGTTAAACATAATGTTTTCATATTATTATATTTTTTGTCACAATATAGATTTTATGTAAGTAAGTACTTTCAATACTTAATTAAATTAAAATAATATTTTGATTTGAAAAATTGATTTTCTTATCTAAATATAGGTATTTTTAAGTACAGTATGTAAGTACATACATTAATAAAATACTTACTTTGTACTTGTATCCATGATTATAAAAATTAAATTTTATCTTATTGTGACCCCCCCCCCCCCCTCTGGCACCAAAGCTGGATCCGCCCTTGCTCTGTCCCTCTGTTTGTTACGTGTTCACGACTAAACGGCTTGACAGATTACGATGAAACTTGTTATTTAGATAGATTATGATCGGGATTGGGACATAGGCTACTTTTTACCCGACTGCGCAGGAGGGTAATGTTTTTATTCACAAGCCACGCGTGCGAAGCAATACGAGGTGCATTCAATAAGTACTTAGCCTCATCGCCAGAGGGCGCTGTAGTTTCTAAAGAGTTTTACCACAATGTAGCACATTCTTTTTTAATTCTTTTTTCAAATTTTCATTCCAATCCCTTCATTTGTTTTAATTTGACAACTTATGGAAGCGAACGTATCTATCGGTTTTACAAAAATGGAAAAATAGCAATATCGTTCGGTGATTCGATTCCTATTTTTGGGAAGGGAAAACGCGCATCGAAATCAAAGAGCGCTTGGATGCTGTATACGGTGACTCTTCTCCATCGATGGCCACCGTCAAGAATTGGTTCAACGAGTTTGCACGTGGCCGTACGTCGGTTTTTGATGAACCACGTCCAGGTGCACCGAAAACAGCTGCTACGGAGGAAAACATTAAAAAAATCCATGATCTCGTATTGGCAGATCGCCGATTGAAGGCTCGGGAGCTAGCTGAGACTGTAGGCATTTCAGAAGGAACAGTGCATCATATTCTTCACGAGGAACTCGGCATGAAAAAGCTGTCGGCGCGATGGGTGCCGCGTTTACTCACACCGGAAAACAAGTGCAACCGTGAGACCACATCGGAGACGTGTTTGGCGCTGTTTAAGCGGAATCCAGCGGAGTTTTTGCATCGTTTTGTGACCGTCAATGAAACCTGGATCCACTGGTACACACCAGAGACCAAGGAGCAATCAAAACAATGGATCCAGACCGGGGAACGTGCTCCAAAGAAGGCGAAAACTGTAAAATCGGCCGGAAAAGTTATGGCCACCGTTTTCTGGGATTCACATGGTGTGATCTACATCGATTACCTCGAGAAGGGTAAAACAATTACAGGGCTTTACTATGCCGATTTATTGGGCCGATTCGACGCCGAATTAAAAAAAAAACGACCCCATCTGGCGAAGAAAAAAGTGCTGTTTCACCACGACAACGCACTGGTTCACACGTCTGCCGTTGCCATGGCCAAATTGGTCGAATTACGCTACGAATTACTGCCCCATCCACCGTATTCTCCAGATTTGGCCCCTTGTGACTTCTTTCTGTTTCCTAATCTGAAAAAATCTCTCACTGGGAATAGATATGGATCAAATGAGGAGGTCATCGCCGCCACGGAGGCCTATTTTTCAGAGTTTGACAAAAACTATTTTTCGGACGGGTTAAAAAAGTTGGAGCATCGCTGGGCTAAGTATATCGAACTAAAAGGAGACTATGTTGAAAAATAAATTGCCACTTTTCCAAAATTTTCGTTTACTTTTTGTAGGCTAAGTATTTATTGAATGACCCTCGTAACTGTTTGTCCGCATTACACAAAGGTTAACTGGAAGAGAATGTTATCTAGCATTAAGTTCGCCTATGTAGAGATTGTTTTTATTTTGTGCTATAAAGAATTTTCCCATACAATAAACGTGATTTATTTCCAATTTTTTCTCGGTATCAATAACGATGGGGCTCTCTTACAACAGACCTGATTTTTTGCCGTTTTTATAGATAATAATACGGAACCCTTCGTGCGCGAGTCCGACTCGCACTTGGCCGGTTTTATTTTACAATATTTACCTTTATTATATCCAACCATATCTTTTCCTAAACTAAGCCATCATTTACCGGTCCGGTGAACGCTCAGAGTAAACAAGGTCGACGCTTACCAGACTCACAATCCTACCTAATTAGATAACTATTTAATTGTAGTTTGCATTGGTAACGGAATGTAAGCATAAACTAGATGACAATGCACATCGGTCTAGGATTAGCCGTAATTAGCATACTGAATAAATAATGGCAAATGAGATGTCTTTAGAACATGTACCCAATCGTTTTATGACGTTATTTTGTCGATTTAAACTTACTCTAGCACAATCACAAAATGCATTGTTTTTAAAAACATCACACGTTTGTGGCGAATGCTTTAAACACAGCTTGCTTTACGTTTTCACTATAAACAGACACTATCTTTGATTCATTACATTATCCACCTATCAGCGAATATAACGTCTAGATAAGGCGCCACTCGGAAATAGTAAACAGTGACTCGTCTAGGAACAAAACTATGCAGTAACTGAAGCACTTTAAAATGTCAAATCAGTTTAAAAGTCTGTATCGGATCCGATAAAGATTTGATGAATAATTGTCAGTTATAATCGGACTCTGTAACGATAGAAACGGTGCTGAGACTTAGTAACTCGGATCACGCAACAGCCACGCCAGTGAAATCAAACATGCGAACGAACTTATTCGATCAGTGATACGAAAACGATGGTATAGCCTTCAAGATGATGAAGTTCAAATCGTTATTTCGTAGAGGACCAAGTCAAGGGAAGCAGGAGGGGACATTGAAAGGCGCCCCTTCCGTCTCCAGTCTCGACTCCAAGCATCACAAAGTTGCACCAGCCCGGGATAAGTCCTTGAAGATCTTCGGGTCCAAGGAAAAGCTTCACAAAAGCCACAAAAAGAGGGATTTGGGGAACAACAATGCGGTTTTAGAAGACCCTGAGCTCCGAGAAACGTTGGGGGAGTACGAAGATGGGTCTGACAAGGTCCAGGACTATGGGAGCGTGGAAGAGCTGGAGTCGGTAGGTGAGAGGGGGTCGCAGGAGTTTGTCAGCCTGCCCGTGATGCTGAATGCTGACCACATGCCAGGGTTCCAGGAGGTAGAGCTCAGGGGCAGAGTACCGTCTGAGGTGAGTTACGTTTATTTACGTTACGTTTATTAATAGTCTTCAAAATATCTGGTTTTAAAAGTAGATACGTACCAAAGATTTGGGTACTATGTGGCTGGAAAACTATTTTGTTGTTGTGTATGTGTTTGTATTTTTGGTTCCAAACATTTAGTTTTATAAAATTGTTTTACAATTTGGTCGCAAGCATTTTATAATCCACCAACGCATTATTACGTAGTTGATGCGTAAGTAACTTCTTGTTATGCTTATGCTGTTACTAACTTTTCCAATTACACTTCCAGGCTTCCCTGATATCCGGGGCCCGTGAGATTGAGAGCCTCCGCAGGGAGCTGGAAGTGAGCGCGATGGAGCGTGCACAGCTGCAAGCGCGAGTCGATGAGCTACTGGAGACGGCTTCCGAGGCTGAACGGCTGAGGAACGAGCTGGAGCGATTGAAGGTGAGTTTGCATACCATAACCATTAAGACTTAAGGGCCCCACTGATTAACAGTCCGTGGATATTAGACTTTCAGTTAATTGCAATAGACCACAAATTCGCAGTTCCCTTTAAGAATTAAGTAAAATTCGTTCTATGCAGGTCTTGGACGACAGGCCGCCCAGATCAGAAACTGCAGGCGAACTGCTCAGTGGTGCCCTTTTGTTGTACGATGGCTGGATACATTTATAATGATATAAGTGACTTTAACTGGCGCAGGCTTCAGGTTAAAATATAATTAATCCTACTCATTAAGAGGTTAGGTAAACAGTCCACTCTATGAATGTACCAAGATAGCTGCAATGCAAGATTAATGATAAAGTCTAAGAGTCATTTTTACGAGTGTAACATAGCATTGTTATTTCCATGTCAGGACAAATGTTTTTATGATCTTTTATCATTTGTTTCGCTGATTTTGGTTCCAGATATCAAGGCCACAGTAAAGAAAGTGTAAGGTCAAGACTATTGAATGTTATTTTTTTTCTTTGTAGAGTGTAGAAGCGGAACGCGAAGCGGCGCTCGTCTGCCTCGCGGACGAGAACGGCGCGTTGCGCGCGCGGCTGCGCGGCGTCGCGCACTCGCCGCTTTCCGACAGCGAGAAGCGGCAGCTGCTGCTCGCGCCGGCGCCGCGCCGCATGCACTCCTCCGCGCCCGCCTCTATAGCACTCGCCAATGTGAGTACAAAACTAGTGGTATGCTTTTTAATATGACTCGCTCGTGGAAGGAATGCTATACTTATTTCTGCCGCCAAGATATATAATACGTTCCATGAAATGTGACAACTGGGAGTGTTAACAGCTGTATAAAATTACAAATACTGGAACAGCACGTGCTACTACCTTCGAAGCTTGCTGGTGATTGTCGAGCGCCGTCGACGAGCGAGCCACGGTTGCATAATCATACTAATTCAGAAACGCCAACGTTGCCGAGGCGTCTAACTTAAATTTATTGTTAAATGTATGTTAGTCTTTAAAGTACTTAAAACTATGAGCCTTGTAATATTTTTTTGTATTATTTTTATTATTACCAAAATTATTACCAATCTTGCTGGTCCAAAACCTAACATAATCGTAGGTAACTGCCGAATAGAGGCAGTGGACAACTACATTTATCTTGGACACTGTTTATCCTTTGACTCACTTTCCCAGAAACAAGAGATCTCGAGACGAGTCCAGCTAGGATGGGCCGCCTTTAGTAAGTTAGAAGACGTCTTAAAGTCTAAAATCCCTGAATGCCTCAAGACCAGGGTGTTTAAGCAATGTGTCCTGCCCATTCTTACTTACGGTTCCGAGATATGGCCGCTCACAAAGGAATACATGCATAAGATTAGAGAAGCTCAACGGGCAATGGAGCGTGCCATTTCTTCCCTGGCTTGGTCGCGAAGGAACAGGCAGTAAAATTGACGTTTCAAAGCGATCCTTGTGATTTTAATGAATAAAAGATTTTCACTTTGACTTTCGACCTTGCTCGGTATTTCACTCTTGGAGCACATTTCCAATGTTGAAATCCGACGTCGCACAAAGGTTATGGACGCGGGTATGAGGATCGCAGGGCTGAAGGAGATGGGCTGGACACTTGGCTAGGAGGGATGACGGGCGCTGGACGAAGGCGATTACAGAGTGGTGGCCACGGATGCTCGTAGACCAAGAGGCAGAACACCCGCCCGATGGTCGAATGACATTGAAAGTGTAGCTGGGTGTCAATGGATGAGACTCGCAAGAACTCGCAAGAATGGCGTAATAAAGAGGAGGCTTATACCCAACAGTGGGTGCAGACGGGCTGAGATGATGATAATGATTTTTCATAGTTGCTCTGTACACGAGCGCAGCGATGGAACGCGCGGCTTTAAACTAAGCAACATTCGCAATGAATATGTCGGCCTCAGTTTGTGGTTCATAATTCATAAGTCGTTTATTTACTTCAGTCAAATTAGTAGGTACCATTTTGTAATAGGAATGTCAAAATTATTGAGTTATTTATATATTATTTTTATTTTAATGCTGATGGAGATGGAACAAGCTTATGGCCCACCTGATGTTAAGTGGTAACAATCGCCTATAACCAGTGGCGGATTTGCAGTCTTGGCCGCCCTAGGCCCCGGACATGTTGTAACTACCAGCCTATGCTATGCCAGAATATCGAGAAGAAACAGGGGCTGTTTCTTCTCGACATTCTAGCATATAAAATACTCAACTAACTTCAGAATTGAAATTAATAATATTTGATTACTGATTCGTTCACCATTCAAATACCAGAGTGGAAAATCGCTGATTAATATTTTTTTATTGTTTAATATACACGCATGTTGTAACAGATTCAGAATATATAATGTTTTTCTTCTTGCTTTTAACTATTGTATCTAACATTTTGTAAAATTTTCCAAATTGGTTTTATTTTGTCATACTTTTACCTTTTTTTACTTAAATTAAGGCAACAAGTCAAGTTTAGACTTGAATATGACTTTTTTGTCTTAAATCGATCCTAACTTAGCCAAATAAGTCAAAATCAAGTCAAACTTTGCTTAAATATAAAAATTTATATATAAATATTTGATTATGAATACATAAAAATGTTATATAAAAATGATGAATATATAAAAATTTGATTAAATAAAATCAACATAATTTTGACTTAAATTTTAGGACAAAAGTAAGTTTTATTTTCGACCCAGGGTGTAGGAAAGTGACTTAGGAAGATTATTGTTAGTGCGGCCCGCAATAAAGTGCGCGAGCCTGTACAATATTCAGTTTTATCATTAGTGAATTTTTTGTCACGATTGGCCGCCCCTTATATCTGGCCGCCATAGGCCCGGGCCTACTGGGCCTTAGGGCAAATCCGCCACTGCCTATAACAGAGAATTGCCTTGTAGGTCACGCACCTTAGAAATGTGCCCTACGTTGCGCGTTGCACGTTGCAAGTAGGCCCTGGATATTTGAGAAACCTCTGTTATTGATAATTTGCAAGGTCCCGACACTTTTGCATTGAAATACATCTGTTACAGGCAATTTTCATACCTTTGTAACTGAGAATATGTTCACCTCTTTAACTGGGACTTTGATTAAAAAAATATACATCCCTTCAGTTCCCACTTATTCAGGTTTCACTCGAACAAGATTCTTGTCATCTAAATATTCCTTAGAAATATAATAATAGGTTATGAATGATTTAGTACTTTCTAAAGTTGTGATGGTTGTGTGGCAGGGTGAAGGAGAGAGCGGGGAGGGCAGCACGCCGGAGTGGGACAAGCACTCCTCCTCGTCTCTCAGCGAGGTGTCGGTCGCCTGTCTGCAGGACCGGATACTGCAGATGGAAGAGCATCATTACAGGTATACCTTATAATATATTTTTCTTATGGTACATGGAGATGGGACTAGCTTATGCCCATGCCCCACCTGATGTTAAGTAGTAACCATCGCTTATAACAGAGAACTGACTCGTAGGTCACGCACCTTCGAAATGTGCCCTATGTCCATCAATTATTTGAACGAGCGATGCGAGATCTCTAAATCAACCTGGGCAAATCGGCGTTGTATGTATGTATGATTGTTTGTCCGAGGATAACTTTCTAAGCCTTTATCCGATCATCGTGAATTTTAGTACATAGATGTGGTATATAGTGATGGCACAATTTTGGTGTGACTAAATATGCAGGGGGGGGGGGGTTGATGTATGTATGCCAGAGAGATAAAAAACAAACAAAATGGTACTATCCGGTCAAGTGGCACATCTAATAAAAATTCTTTGTGAGTACATTTCGACTCCGTTCTTATTTTTAGTTTAAACCTTGTAGTTTTTAAGTTATTGGCCATAATAAAAACGGATATTTGACAAAATTCACAGGGTATACCAGTGACCCCACAGTGCTGAAATTTGTTATGCGTGTAGCTTTAATGACACAAATATAGGTAAAAGTCTGAAATCCAGAATAACTGCAATTTCTACCACAAAAAAGAGAAACCAATTCACATGAACACCCGTTACCTGTAATTTATATGAAGCTGTAGGTCGAGTTAGTTAGTTGTGCATTTCGTGGCACTATTTTATTAATCAAAGATTAAGGCCGGCTTGCACAACGATCCCTAACATATTTAGCGACTAAACATGTTTAAATTGTACGTATTTGTATGATTTGACAACTCGTTAAATCATATTTAGCCACTGAATACGTTTAGGCATCGTTGCGCGAGTCGCCCTAAGAATATTTTTTTGTGTTTTGGGAGCCTCGCGGGATCTCAGTTGGGGGCGAACCACTAGTTTTAAGACCCCCCCCCCCCCCCCAACCCTCGGAACATCAAGTGTATTTTTTCATGAAAAAATATAATAAAGAGAGATTTAATGAAAAATTATCATAAATGCAAATTCTGAAAACCGCGCAAGGTCGCGAATGGCAGGACAGTCTGCTGAGAGCTAAATAATGTTGTTTTGTAGATTGTGTAGACAAATTCCCTCGCTCAGGATTTCGGAAAGTATAGACGTGGTTGTCACAATAGTCGCGGGGGTGTTTCAATAGGGCGGGAGGATGGCTACTAAATGAATTTGGACGAATCGACGTTGTATGTATGTATCTATGAATGAATGAATGAAAATTCATTAGCTTGACACAACAGATAAAAAAAAACCAAATTAATGTACCTGAGCATAATGGGCGGTCTTATCAATTAACAAATGCATCTATTAATGTGTGTATGTCGATCTGAATCAAAAAAATTTGTAGATAACTTTAATTTATTTAATTCCAGCACAAGCGAAGAGCTGCAGGCGACGTTAGCCGAGCTAGCCGACCTGCAGTCGCAGCTAGCCGACGCGCACGCCGACAACGAACGGCTCGCGGACGAGAAGCAAGTGCTGCTGGAGTCGCTGTGCAGGCAGACTGAGAAGTTAGAGGATAGTCGCACCAAGGTGGACACACTGCAAGAGATGCTGCTGAGAGAGGGCGTGGAACCGGACACGCTGTCTGGAGATATCGATCAGCAGCTGTTAGCTGTTCTCAAGGTGAGGTCATAGTCGGGGAAAAACTACAGTTTCTAGTGTAGGTAATGTATCGACAATACCCCGGGTGTTGCCGGTGTCAATAGTTGACGGTGACCGCTTACCATCAGGTGGGCCGTAACCCTGTTTCCCCACAAATAACATTAAAAAAAACTACAACCTATTTCCTATGATTTAAGTGTATTTTCTTTTATCCATACCAATATTATAAAGTAACTCTGTTTGTTTGTTACCTTTTCACGTCTAAACGGCTGAACAGATCATAATTAAATTTGGCAAGGAGATAGATTATATCCTCGAGAAGGACATAGGCTATCTTTTGTCGCAAAAACTAATCTTGAAGGGAGTGAAATAGGAGTAGAAAGTGTGTATGAGCCATTCATAATTCCTTTAGTTAGGGATCTGAAAATGTATGTAAGGCTTTTGGTAAGAAATAAAGAAATACGTGTTTCAACTTTTTGCAAAATCATCCTTAAATTGGGGGGGGGGGGGGGGGGGGGGGATAAAATTAGGGGGTAAAATTATGAGGTATCCTTTAGATGCACTCCCTGTGTACCGTTGGTATATAAATAGATTGTGACCGGAATTGGGACATAGGCTACTGTTTACCCGACTGCGCAGAAGGAGGGTAATGTTTTTATTGACAAACCACGCGTGCGCAGCCGCGGGCGGGTCAGCTAGTATGTTTATATTTTAATGGTGTGCAATAAAGAAATCATCTAATCTAATTGAATCTATTTCTGCCGGCAAGCAGCATTGCTGTGTTTCGGTCGCGTATGATTTTCGGTGAAATATATATATTTTAAATCACGCAATCTTTGGAAGTTTGTCATTGTTAGCTCGATACCTGATGCGTAAATGATTTATGCCCCTAGGGCCGTAAGTAAATTTAAATAGAATGAAGCTTGAAAAATACAATCTCAATGACAAAATTTTATTTCTATTTAAAAATTAAAAAGGCTACGTTCATATGCTAATGAAATGCAACCTCCATGACAAATCCTTTTTCTATTAAATTAGGCAATATTCTTAGAAAAAACAATGGATACCGGAACCCAATTTTTTTTTAGCAATATACTTTTATATATAAATCTACTTTTTACAATTTGAGCCATGTTTATAAGCTGTTTTCAAGGGTCATCGCGAACCGTCTCGAACGCAGGCTTGATGACTTCCAGCCTCCCGAACAAGCCGGGTTCCGTAAAGGTTACAGTACCATAGACCACATACATACGCTGCGGCAAGTCATACAGAAGACCGAAGAGTATAACTTGCCGCTATGTCTCGCGTTTGTAGACTATGAGAAAGCCAACGATTCGATCGAAACATGGGCAGTGCTTGAGTCTCTCCAACGATGCCGTATTGACTATCGGTACATCGAAGTGTTGAAGTGTTTGTATAAAAACGCCACTATGTCAGTCCGAGTACAAGAACAGAGCTCGAAGGCGATTCTCTTAAAAAGAGGCGTAAGACAGGGAGATGTCATCTCTCCGAAACTGTTTACGACCGCATTGGAAGATGCCTTCAAGCTTCTGGAATGGAAAGGACTGGGCATCAATATTAACGGCGAATACATCACTCACCTTCGGTTTGCCGACGATATTGTGGTCATGGCAAAGTCGATGGAAGAGCTCAGCACGATGCTCGAAGGCCTGAATGGAGTCTCCCAACGGGTAGGGCTTAAAACGAACATGGACAAGACGAAAATTATGTCGAATGTCCATGTCGTGTCTGCCCCAGTTATGGTTGAGAACTCGGCTCTTGAAGTTGTCGACGCGTATACCTAGGACAAACAGTCCAATTAGGTAGGTCCAACTTCGAGAAAGAGGTCAATCGTCGAATCCAACACAGATGGGCAGCATTTGGGAAACTTCGCAACGTCTTTTCGTCCAACATACCTCAGTGCCTTATTAAGGGCGCACTATACCTGGGGAGACGATAAATCGCTTATTTTGAAACAATGTTTTGTTCAACAAATTTTGTGATTTCAATTTGTAATTCATATATGTTATAGTTAAGGATACGTGCTAGAGCGCCTGTGTTGTGAAAACACGATTCCGTAAAATTTTCTCGAAGAAAAAAAAATCCAAAGATGTCTCCAAAGATCATTGGGCGGTTTTGACCCACTTTTTTTTTTCGCGCACAGTGTTCAAATCACTTTTAAAGTAAAGTATTCAATTCCACTTTTCTAAATATGTAAATTTTTTTTATGTATCTGCTGGAGGAAAAATGTTATGTAACAGTATGTATGTGAGTCTAACTATAATTCTATTAGACTAAAAACTAAAGATTTTACTGTCAGCATTGTGAAAATGTATGTACAAGCATAAGAAAAATGTTTGTATCGCATAACAGATTGTATGTCTCTCTCGCTCGCACTTTCGACAGGTAGAAAATAACAGTAAGGTATCGAAGTGCGCGTGCGACGCGCCGCCTGCGCCCCACCCGCTCTGACCGCCCCGCAGTCGTACGTCATCCTTCGTTTCGATCTGTGCGTTTAAACTCGTGTTTCCGATTTTTGCATTTTATTGATTACTTGAGCGTGTTTTATGGACCCCTGATTTTGCTTGACGATTGGTTTACATTAACATGGAAAGACAAAATAGTTGCGTGTCGTGTAATCGATCTGTTTTACGTCGACGAAAACACATATTGACAGTTCTCTTTTTGGAAAGACAAAGGGATCTTGTAGATTTATTATTGCAAGAAATAATACCACGTGAGGTAAGTACACTACACTGTCATCGTATGTGTATGACTCGTCGCGTGCTCTTGATTGTACAAATGTTGCTTTGTATACCAGTACAAGATCAGCCAGTTGAAGAGCAACCAGTGCAAGATCAAGTACAATTGCAGCCTAGTTTTGTTACGCCTAGAGGATATAAGCGAGCATCGAATACAGCGAGACATTGTATTTTTACAAACTGTAGAAATGTAGTGGCCCATAATGTTCCACTATATGCTAAGTTCCAACTCTTACACAATCACAATTTTTATATACCAGAATTAGCTCGGGTTTGCAATGCTCATTTTATGAGGAATGATTGGGTAGACTTGCTCAACACTACATCCCACGAAAACTTTGACAGTACTCATGTTGTTGGTATGATGAATTTATATAAATGGGGTATCGAACAAAGAAGCAACCTTGATTTCGAAAATATTGAAGAAATAGAGGACAATGAATTTCACTTTTGGACGGGACTAACAAAATATCAATTTAATGTTATTTTGAACCAAACGCCTTCACTGGGTGATCGATCAGTTCATCCTGCCACAGTTCTTGGAATTTTTTTAACAAAAATAAGAACCGGTGAACCAGATGAGCGATTAGCCACTAAATTCAATATGTCGAGGAGAACCCTAGAAAGGAAGTTGGCGATAGCAAGAGAATGCTTAAGTAATGATTTTGTTCCACAGCATTTGGGCTTAAATCATATTACTAGGGAAGATGTGGTGGCCAAGAATCTTGCAATTCCAAGCCATTTTTTTGGTGGTAACTATAATGAACCGGCGGCCATTCTCGTATGTGATGGAACATATATTTATCTACAAAAGAGTTCGAATTTCCTTTTCCAGCGCAAAACTTACAGTCTTCATAAGTTTCGGAACTTAGTAAAACCCTTCCTTATAGTATGTACCGACGGCTACATAGTAGATGTTACGGGGCCTTACACTGCGACTACTTCGGACGCAAGCATTATGCGAGACCTGATGCAAGAAGATTCTCCGATTCATGGGTTCTTGAGAGTTAATGATGTTTTTATATTGGATCGTGGATTTCGGGATTCGATTGATAAAATTGAGGAATGCGGGTATAATCCTCACATGCCGCCTACAAGAGTAAGAGGAGAACAACTGACGACACTAGATGCTAATAAATCTAGATTAATAACAATGATCCGGTGGGTAGTGGAAACCATTAACGGCAGATTCAAGAAAGATTTTAAAATCTTCCGCCATGTATATTTTAACGTTGCCATGAGAAACATGATGGTCGACTTCAAAATAACTGCGGCCATAATTAATGCTACTCGCCATCCATATGAGGACCATATGTATGCGGAACAATTCATAAGAATTATAAATGAACGAATGAATGAACCCAATGAGATGGCAGAATATGTGATTAACCATAATTTAAACAGGCAGAGAGTAGCGTTTGTGCGACTCGATGGCAATGATCCGGATTTTGATGACTTTCCTCGGCTTACATTTGACGAATTAATATTGTTTACGTTGGGATCATACCACTTGAGAATCGCAAGATCGTATTGCCACGAGCACATGCGTGAGGATGGTGTATACACTATCGAACTATACCGGCACCAAGAAATGATTGAAAATAAGATATTGATAAGAGGCAGAATACAGTCACGACACGTCCGTGCAAAGCAGTACTACACCTATATTTTAGTAGATCCTACCCATATTGGAAGAAATAGCATCCAACAGTATTACTGCTCGTGTATACACGGCCGTCGCACTGTCGGAAGCTGTGCACATGTTGTAAGCGTCGTATACTTTCTGTCATGGGCCAGGCATCAAGACGTGATAGACGCGCCTGCAGCCTTTTTAGATGAATTAACTATAGATTTTGATAATGCAGAATAAAAATATTATTACCGCAAAATGGATTTTATTTTCGTATTCCTGGAAATTGTTCAAAACAACTGTTTTACAAAGTATTTTTACAGTCAGGCCAATAGTTTTTACTTAGTTTATTATAAAAATGCTATAATAATAATTTAAAAATGCTATAATAATTATTTTAAAAATGCTATAATATTAATTAAAAAAATTTTTTTTGCGGTTCTCCCATATCCTGCAATAATGCGACGCATACCATTAAGTAACATATACATTTAACTACATACCTAGCCCTGTTTCGTTTTTGTGCGCCGTGGGTCATATGTCCGAACAAAATGCCCAATGACCTTTATTTTAAAACCGTTCTTATGCGATGAATACTACAATTTAGATCTTGAAACGTTGTACAGTAATTCTACACAACATAAGTAAGGGCACATGTGTTTTAAATTTTCAAAATACGTTTTGATTTTATCATGAAATGAAAATATCTAAGTTTTGCACTAATGAAACCATTCGCTCCGGACGCCCGTTTTGCGATTCAGTCTGGCATCGGCTTTCAGACGGGGTACCCGTGACGCTTGTCGCTCCAAACGAACACGTAATTCTTAGGTAGAATTTATATTTAGTTGGTTTTTGTAAAGACGCAGTAATGAGAAATAAACACAAGATAATGAAGGGACTGAATGAAAAAAAAACCGGCAAACATATGAACCACGGCGAGATAGGACGTGCAAGCGGCGCGCGGAGAAGCGGGGGTGAAATTCGAGTTAAGGCTGAGGTATAGTCAACTCTTAAGACGAAAGTCTTCAATCAGTGTGTGTTACCAGTGATGACATATGGAACCGAGACGTGGTCCTTCACTATTGGCCTTATGAATAAGCTCAGAGTCGCTCAACGAGCTTTGAAGAGGGCTATGCTCGGGGTTTCTCTAAGGGATCGAATCAGAAATGAGGAGATTCGTAGGAGAACTCAAGTCATCGACATAGCCCGACGGATTAGCACGTTGAAGTGGCAATGGGCAGGCCATATAGCGCACAGAACAGATGCCCGATGGGGCCGGAAAGTTCTCGAATGGAGGCCACGGACCGGCAAGCGCAGCGTAGGACGTCCACCTACAAGATGGGAAGACGACTTGGTAAGAACCGCAGGTCGGCGTTGGATGCAGGCCGCTTCCAACCGCAGTTCCTGGAGATCAATGAGGGAGGCCTTTGTCCAGCAGTGAACGTCCTACAGCTGATATGATGATGATGAATATACTGTTTAAAGATTTTAATTTCCTCGCTTTCGTGATAAAAAGTTACTCGGGTTTAAGCGATCAATAGCACCCTCGATTGAAAATATCTCGAGTGCAATTGATCGCTTATGCCGCTTGTGTAACAATGTACTTTTTATGAATAATTTATAATACTTTTATAGCTTTCACAAGAGGAGAGACGCCATCTGTTGAGCAAGCAGGAGCAATTAGAAGCGGAGATTAGTGAGACGAAGACAGCGCTAGAAGAGAAAACCAAAGAAAATGAAACACTTGCCGAGAGAGTTAGGTAAGTGAGCTAACCCTGGTGTCCAGGGTCTAAAGGGGGGAAATGAACAATATACCCCAACGCGGGACGTCTTCTTCTTAGCGTGTCAACAGTTGTACGTTATGTTTTTTATTATGTTGGAGAGGTGTTTGGCCACAACCATAGCGTCAGGTGAGGTGGTTATTAGCTCATCCATCGTGCAGGTGTTTGGCCACAACCATAGCGTCAGGTGAAGTGGTTATTAGCTCCTCCATCGTGCAGGTGTTTGGCCACAACCATAGCGTCAGGTGAAGTGGTTATTAGCTCCTCCATCTTGCCGGTGTGTGGCCACAACCATAGCGTCAGGATAAGTGGTTATTAGCTCCTCCATCGTGCAGGTGTTTGGCCACAACCATAGCGTCAGGTGAAGTGGTTATTAGCTCCTCCATCGTGCAGATGTTTGGCCACAACCATAGCGTCAGGTGAGGTGGTTATTAGCTCCTCCATCGTGCAAGTGTTTGGCCGCAACCATAGCGTCAGGTGAAGTGGTTATTAGCTCCTCCATCGTGCAGGTGTTTGGCCGCAACCATAGCGTCAGGTTAAGTGGTTATTAGCTCCTCCATCGTGCAAGTGTTTGGCTACAACCATAGCGTCAGGTGAAGTGGTTATTCCATCGTGCAGGTGTTTGGCCACAACCATAGCGTCAGGTCAGGTGGTTATAAGGTCCTCCATCATGCAGGTGTTTGGCCACAACAATAGCATCAGGTGAGGTGGTTATAAGGTCCTCCATCATGCAGGTGTTTGGCCACAACCATAGCGTCAGGTGAGGTGGTTATTAGCTCCTCCATCGTGTAGGTGTTTGGCCACAACAATTGCATCAGGTGAGGTGGTTATAAGGTCCTCCATCATGCAGGTGTTTAGCCATAACAATAGCATCAGGTGAGGTGGTTATAAGGTCCTCCATCATGCAGGTGTTTGGCCACAACCATAGCGTCAGGTGAGGTGGTTATAAGGTCCTCCATCATGCAGGTGTTTGGCCACAACCATAGCGGCAGGTGAGGTGGTTATTAGCTCCTCCATCGTGCAGGTGTTTGGCCACAACAGTAGCATCAGGTAAGATGGTTATAAGGTCCTCCATCATGCAGGTGTTTGGCCACAACAATAGCATCAGGTGAGGTGGTTATAAGGTCGTCCATCATGCAGGTGTTTGGCCACAACCATAGCGTCAGGTAAGGTGGTTATTAGCTCCTCCATCGTGCAGGTGTTTGGCCACAACAATAGCATCAGGTGAGGTCGTTATAAGGTCCTCCATCATGCAGGTGTTTGGCCACAACCATAGCGTCAGGTGAGGTGGTTATTAGCTCCTCCATCGTGCAGGTGTTTGGCCACAACAATAGCATCAGATGAGGTGGTTATAAGGTCCTCCATTGTGCAGGTTTTTGGGCACAAAGGGCTCAGTAGCAAGTGCTGCAGTGCCTGCGCAGGATCACCGCACTTGCACTGCGTTAAGTTAGGGTAACTGAATCAGCATTCGCACATATTAAGTCTACAGAGGCCAATCTGTGTGCGACGCTAATACTGACGTCAGATAAAATAGTATTCCCCGACTCTTAGAATACTGTTTTTTTGTAAAAGCATATGGAACTAACTGACTTCACAAAAAGGAGGAGTTTAGCTATAGCATTCTAGTTTTTGAGAAAAAATAAAACCGGAACTTTGACGAAATCCACAGGATACACCAGTAACCCCACAGTACTGAAATTTAGTATAGGTACGTGTAGTTTTAGGGACACAAATATAGGGAAAAGTCTGAAATACAGAATAACTGCAATATCTACTTAAAAAAAACAAACAATTAACATGTACTCCCGTTATTTATAACTTGAATGAAACTGTAGATCAAGTTATGTTGGTTATTATTTTCGTGATATTTTACGCTGTAAATTATTTTTTTTATTCGTTTTTATGGAAGACTTGCGAGATCTCAGTTCCGAGCGAACCACTAGTTATTCTAATTAGTAAGTTACCTATCTAGTATGTATTCCAGGGTATTAGAAGGAACACTAGAGCGAGCCGAGGCGGAGAGGAACCAATGGGAGCAGGAGGCGGGCGCCGCGCGTGAGTTGGCGGCCGCGAGGCAGCATCAGATGAACACGCTCACGGACCTACTGGACGCGGCCAAAGCCAAGGCAAGTAACGAGAATTATATACATTCATCTGCATTATCATCCACAGCCCGACTTCACCCTCTGCTTTGTATAGGCCTCCCCAAGTTTGTTGCATCCGCCACGATCCTGCGCTAGTGTCACCCACTGACCGCCCGCGACTTTGACGATGTCGTCCACCCATCTCGCTTCCGGACGTCCTACCCTTCTACAGCTACTTCTCGGCCACCATTCAGTCGCTACCCTGCTCCATCTGTCATCACCACGTCTTGCCAAGTGTCCCGCCCAAGACCATTTGAGCTCCATAACTCGATTCCCAAAGTCATGAACCTTCGTTCGTCTACGGATCTCGACGTTTGTAACTCGAACAGTCCGATGCCGAGCATGGTATGCTCCATGGCTCTCTGTGCAACTCTTAACCTGTACACAGCCTCCTGCGTGAGCGTCCATGTCTCGGCACCGTAGGTCATGGTGGGCAGAACACATTGGATAAATAAGCGGGTCTGCAGACACCGGAGATTTAGGCGACTTAAGGATGTCATCTAACTTGCCGAATGCAGCCCATCGCAATTGGATCTTTTTAGAGATTTATAATAATGGGGTTTGTGACGCCGGAGACATTAGAGAGCACCTTCCTCCTGGACATATTCATCTTAAGGCCTACACTCATACATTAGCTCAAAGATATTGTACTAGAGATGTAACGGACACCATCTTAGCAGAGGCGGAGGCTGAGGTGGAAAACAAAATATTAAATAACCGCCTGCTCTGATCACTGGTGATCAAAATTTAGATGTCTCAAATTATATTTGTCAGCTCTCAGCTTTGCGGCTTTATCACCTTCAAGACGATGCGTTATGCTTCACTAAAGAATATCTACTTGTTACTGAATGTGGTGACGGTAACAAATAGGTGCGCGCGATGGGAATGGGAGCAAAACACTTGAAATGTTGCGTTATATTTCCACTACATTAAAGGTTTTCTTTTCGTTGGAGCCGGTTTTGTTTTTTTTCCTGTCACGTACAAGCTACGACCGCCACCTGGCTTCCCACCGCTCATACTTCGTTGCACAGCACCTTCTTTTTAAGTAACTGGTTTTCTTTAATACTCTCATTACAAAATTTGATTTTGTAATTACAGTTGGCAGAGCGCGCTGGCGCAGCAGAGGGCGCTGCGGAGGCGGAGGCGGCGGCGGCGGCGGCGCGGCGCGATGCGGAGGCGGCGGCCGCGCGTGCGCACACGCTCGCGGAGCGCCTTGCGCACGCGCAGCGGCAACTGGACCGCGCGCACAGCGACGCCAGGAAGCTGCATGATGATGCACTGGTATGTACTGTATGTAGTTGGCAGAGCGCGCCGGCGTAGCAGAGCGCGCTGCGGAGGCGGAGGAAGTGGCGGTGCGGCGCAATCCGGAGCGTACCCCCTAGACTTCATCATTAGTAGTTACTTATCTTCCCAAATAAATAAATTAAGTCAAAGCGAAATGTAAAGAACATTTCGCTTTGATTTAATTTATTTATTCACTGTAATGAAAAGGCTCATTTTGAAATGTCTTGCTGTGAAATTGACGCACAGCATTGCGGAGGGACGTTCATTTTTAGAGAAAACGGTCTCTAGGTACTAACCTAACCCCTCGGTAACCTCGGCAGGCGAGTCTTTCTCGCACCGGTCTTGTTTTATAGTCAAGTCACATCCCTACTGCCTAATCTTTTTTTTAGAATACCTGGGGTTGACATAAGTATATGTCCCGCCCGCCTGATGTTATGTGGTAACCATCGCGTATAACAAAGTATTGCCTCGTAGGACACGCACCTTAGAAACGTGCCCTACGTTGCTCTCTTAACAGGCGTACGTCATTTGCAGGTGTCCCGCAACACTGCTAAGTCCACCATTTCTGAGCTGGAGTTCCAGATGGAACAGCTGCGCCAGGAGAAGTCGGCGCTGCAGGCAGAGATGAAGAGCTTGCAGGACACCACGTCAGAACTGCAGATACAGGTCATTATCTACTTTATTTACTACTAGCTTCCGCTAGCGGCTTCGCACGCGTTGTTTGTCAACCAAAAGTAGCCTATGTTTGAATCCAGGTCATAATCTATCAACACACTAAATTTCATTGAAATTGGTTTAGTCAATACGACGTGACTGAGTAACAAACATACAAACTTTCACATTTATAATATACTAGTTGTTGCCAGCGGCTTCGCCCGCGTTGTTCTGGGGTGTAAAATACATATATAAACTTTGGCATCCCATTTTTATCCCATGCGAATTGATTTATGGGATAAATGGTAGTCTATGTGGTGATCCAGGTTATAATCTACATGTATACCAAATTTCATCGAAATCGGTTCAGCCGTTACGGCGTGATTGAGTAACAAACAAACTTTCGCATTTATAATACACATATATAATATATATATATAATCTAACTACATACCAAATTTCATTAAAATCCATTCAGTAGTTTTTGCGTAAAAGAGTAACAAACATCCACATACATCCATGCAAACTATCACGATGATGACGGTCGAGCCATCGCAGAGATGGCAGCAGTACTCCATTCATGGGCGGACCTGTGCTTTGTAGAGACTGAGCAGCTGTCCCGGTGAGAAGTACCGCCGAACCCTAGCTAGGATGCCCAGCTTCATAGCAGCAATTTTGGCCCTAGATTCGATGTGCGAGCCGAAGTTGAGATTGGACGTGAGCTCGACGCCCAACAAGCTCAGATTTTCTAATGATACCTATTATTTTCTTGTTAAGTTTCATTGAGATCGGTTCAGCCGTTTAATCATGAAAACGTAACAGACATACAGAGGGAGAGAGACACAGAAAGATAGTTAGTTTTGAATTTATAAATAAGTATGGATATGTATAGTCTGACAGATAACGCCGTCGGGTGCTGTGCGCACAAGCTCGGTCGCTCTGGAGATCTATGGGTATGGGTACTGTATGATGATGATGGATATTTTTCTTTAACAGATGGAAGTAGCATCAGACGAGAAGCTAGTGCTGATGAGTCGCGCCGGAGAAGCGTTAGCACGCTCCACGGACTCTGAGAGACAGCTGCAGGACGCGCGAGCGAAGATCGCGCAGCTCACTAGGGACAGAGAGCGAGATGTGAGTATATTTGCTTTCATTTTCAGCCCGTGTCGACCCACTGCTAGGCATAGGCCTCTCTTTGTTTCTGCCATTCTTCCCGATCCTGTGGCCGGTCTATAAATTAAATTTAAAACTACAAAACTTAAACTAACTTTGCATTAACCCTCTCTTACATTAATCAAGATAATTACTATAAGATCAGCCTCGTTTGTCCAATGGAAGACGTCAAAAACCGGGATACAGAAAATCTAGTCCGGCCCCCTTATTACCTAAGACAAATTGCTTTCGTGACGCTATCGCTAGTAAGGCCATCCCTTTCACTTGTACAATATATACCTCACGTGTGAAAGGGATGGCCTGACTAGCGATAGCGAAGCGACAGCAATTTCACTTAGGTAATAAGGCTACCGTTTTTGACGCACCATTGTACTGATAGTACTTACTTAGGTTATTATATACTTTAGGTAGTTATTTCTTGATTGATTTGTTATAGATTTGTATATAATTATTCTTAGCCCAGTGTCTTGTAACTGTGATTGTAACAAATTGGATACGTTTATATACCTTTGTATATACTCTTATTTAAACCAATATATCATTTTTCATTTATATAGTAGGTGCGAATAGTCAGGCGAGAAGCAAGTGCTGATGAACTATGAAAACTTACATACAAATAATTGTTTTTGATTGAAACAAGCGATGGTACAAATTTTTGATTTCGATTGTCTGTTGTCAGTTTTTCGAGCTGTCTGTGCCTTTCAGCTTACTAATTGTTTGTGGTATGTCGGTGACTGCGGTTCGTCTACCAATCCCCTCATTTTTGATTCGATCTCGTAGAGAAATATCAAGTATAGCCCTCTCCATAGCACGCGCGCATTCATTCACTAAATAAATAAATAATTAAATATTGCTGGACATTTCACACAGCGCTATCTAGCCCCAAACTAAGCAGAGCTTGTACTATGGGAACCAGATCACTGATAGAATACTTATATACATTTTTTTGTATATACATACTTATAATATATAGAGAAACAACCACACCCGGAACAAATATCAGTAGATCATGCAAACATTTGTTCCGCGGCGGGAATCGAACCCGCTACCTCCTGCGTCTCAGCCGGCTACTCGCCCACTGTACCACGGCCTGACTATTTCCCTTTTCTTCTAGGAAACAGAATGGAAACAATTCCAAAGCGACCTCCTCATGACAGTGCGCGTCGCCAACGACTTCAAGACGGAAGCGCAGCGGGAACTGGAGAGGCTTGTCTCCGAGAACAAGGTGGCGAGGGACAGGATCCGACTGCTGGAAGACCAGATGCACTCGCTCAAAGGTGAGAGGGAAATAGCTGGGTGTGCGCGATTAAGGGAGATAGATAGAGGTCGGTTATTGCGTTTGTTGGTGACATGTAAGATGGAAATAGCTGGGTGTGTGCAAGTGAGGGAGACAGATAGAGGTCCATTATTGCGTATGAAGCCTATGTAGGTGACATGGCAGGATGCGTTTAGCTAGTTTTGCACCAGTACTGTGCGAGGAAAATAGAAAAACCTTCATTTCTGATTTATTTCTTAAAAAAAACTCTTTAAAAATATACAATTTAAGGTGAAAACTTTTATTCATTATTCATTTATTTCTTGTAATCTAGGTGGTAGGGGCTTCTGAAAAAGGTAAAAAAAAAATCCTAATGCTTAGTTTTTTGTAACCATATTAGGCAATAAATGATTTATTTTAATTATTATTACCGTTAAACAACTAATGAGAACAAGTTCTAAAAACTGACTAAAACTCAATTATCTAATCTTTGTAGCCTAGTCTTAACCTAGGTCATAATCTATATTTATATATCAAATGTAACAAACAAATTGAGTAAATTTGGAATTTATAATATCAGTGTGGATTACTTAGCTCCCAGGTCGTGTAATACAACTAGTATGTGAAGCTGACGCAATGATTGGTCATAGAGTTTGGAAGTGCATGCGATGGAATGATGTTATGTGTATAGATTCTGCACTTTTTTAATACTTTGTACAGATCATATTTTTATGCGATGATTCTTGCTTGCTGAATTGTATGTTATTGCACTAGTATAAAAATAGGGCTAGTAGATTTTGTCAGACGTGATAGACGTGATTGTATTTGAATTCGCATGCTAGAAGTGTACATATTAAACATAGATATTTAAATGTTTTGTCAGTACAACTTTTTTTTATTTTCTATGATCTGGTTGTGCGTCTTTGTCTTTACGTGACTATCGATATAAATAGACATCACGAAATCATTTGCTGTGCCTCCAAAAAACTTGTAGATTTTCAGTTAGTTCTAGATATAACTGCGCTTTGTATGTATGAACAACGTAATAGCAGTCTTAGCTCTCATTTTTGCCTGTGACAAATTTTCTGCATCTTATTTATCCTTTTATAACTATTGGAAAAAAAAAACTAGAAAATGACTTGTAATTTTATAATCTTATAACATTCCTAATGTATGTAGTTAGATTTCTAATATGCATTACCATGCACTAATTCTATGTAATCCGCTTTCGAAGTTAGAAAACTAACAAATGCACTATCACATTATTGTTGTATATCGTTGAATAATAATACGTTTACCAAAACAGGTATAGAGAGAACGGAATCCATGGATAGCGTTATAGACTACTCGGAAGACGATTACGAAGCAAGGGAATCAGATGCTATTGAAAGTGATAGTTCATCTAAAGAGGTTTACAAAAATATCAGGACCAGATACTTGTCTAGAGTTCACAGCGTGTCTGATCATATAAACAACAGCATAGTTGATCAAGCATTTTATAAAACGAGTAAAGATGACGATCAAGTGTTCTTCAAATCATATGACCCTAAAGATGACGATGAATTCAAATTTGACATAGATAAAGATATAGATAGAGTAACAATAAATGAAACTAACGATGATGGGTGTCAAACACCCCCTGAGTCTCCCGAAGTTCTAGCTGAAGCAGTCCTTCCCTTTGGAGACAAAGAGCTGATGAGACAAGATGCTATTGTTCTTACAAATAAGATGAATAGACAAGATGCTTTTGAAAGAGACGATTCACCTGAACTCACAGATGATTTGATCAATCTCAACGATAACCCCAAATCTAAATCTGAATCGACTTTCGTTGAGAGATCTAGAGACAGAAGTATTTTTAGTAGAGACCTGTCTGGGATCTATAAAGGGAAGTTAAAAGCTTTCAGTATGGAGAACATTAATAGTAATAAAGAATATAAACTTGCCTTACAAGAGGCTACTAGTATAGAGTTTTTAGGTGCTAATAAGTATAATGATATAGATTTATCACATTTCAATAATAGTTATAGTGAAATGTCACTTTTTACTGAAGGATCAGATAGTGTGTTTTTGTCTCCTATCGAGAAAAACAACAATGATATCGGTGCTATAACCAAAAATAATTCAGAGGCTAAAAATAAAATAGACACTAATCATTATATAGAAAGCAAAGTAAAGACAAATAATGATATTCCTATTGTAAAAGCAGAGTCATTACTTCCGTTTCCATACCCCGACGATATAAGACCAGATTCCAAGATGGATATAATTCAACCCTCAAATATTCAACTTTCATACTTCCCTGATGACAAGGTCAAGAAGGATTTGGAGAAAGTGAATGCAGAACTAAAATTAACATTCAATGCAGCTATTGGAAGGATAATAGGAAACAATAAAATGAACAGACAGACATCTATGCAAACACCAAAAGCTCTAAAAGAATGTCTGGATAATGATTTCAAAGAAGCTACCAAAGAAAAAACCATTGATAATAGTATGACATTTGCCTGTTTTCTTGATGAAGCTAATGTTGAGACTGAATGTAGTGAGAAAAGTAAAGAATCTAGTCCAAATGATACAGTGCAAGATGAAAGTAGTAAACCAAACGTAAATACAAAAATAGTGACCGAAGATGATTTTGAAACAACACCTGACGCATTCAAACCAAATGAAACAATCTCATCAAATTCTACCCCAGTTATAATAGAATCTAAAAATCCTTTTTTTAATGACATTAGAGAAGAAGAAAATCGGCTTAATGAAAATAAATCGCCACCAGTTGTGGATGATGTAAGCTATCATTTGAAAATTAACAATAGAGATTTGTATGATGATGGAGAAATCGTCTCTGTACGAAATTCTAGCCCAGATTTCAATATTCCTAAAGCAACAAAAAGATTAACAACGTTCATGGCACCTTTGAAGATCGTGGGTAACATTGACCCTACATCTCCAATAATTATAAGCCCAGTGCTCATTCAACCGGTTCTTTTCAAGCCCTTTGCAACTTCTTCTGAATTGCAAACAAAACTAGAAATAACACCTCTAGAATCTACCTCAATACAAATTATAGAAAATGTAGATGTAACTGATAAAAAATCAACCGTCTATTACGATGATATAGAGCAAGTAGTTGCAGCAAAATCTAAAAGTCGAACAAATACCATTGATATTGTAAAACCAGATGATAATGCTAAAAGGAAAGGCTTATATCAGAAGAATGCCAAAGCAAGACCTCTACCATTTCTACCTTGGAAAGCTAGCCCCGATGGATCGAAGCCTTCATCACCAACGATAAACGATGACGCCACAAATCCAGGAGTCAAAAGACTCTCTAAAACACCTCAATGGTTGACAGACAACGAATACCATCAACCTCTGGAGAACGTTCCATTTGTGATTAACACTGTACAAACTTTCACTGCGCCAAAAACTGTCAATAACATAATCAACGACAACACATCTTTTACTAACATAAATCCATTTCGTTCAACATTAAGACGGCAATCCGAAGAGAACGTTTACGAAGAAATAGGAGAGCCTATCCGTCCAACATTGCCAGATAGGAACATAGCTGATGATGAGAAGATTTCTAACAAAAAACAGTCTGCTAGCGAAGAATTCGCATTGGTCACTAGGGAAGAAATCCTCAAAGTTCCTAGAAAACCAAAGAAACCTAAAAATGACCAAACAAAATCACTAAAAGTTAAGGATATGTCACAGATAACCAAATCAGTAATCTCTCTATCAAGAACACCCAGTGCTAACACCGAAAATAAATCAGGGGTTAGCAATTTCGTCCAAAGCATTGAAAAATCCAATCTTTTGCCAGCAAGAAAGTTATCCTTGCAACCTCCTAAACCACAGCCAGTTCCGACTACAAATACGAGCTCGCTTCCCCGAGAGAAACCTTATTGGAAGACACAGGAACACAAACGGCTCTCACATCCAATCAGGTCCTTGAATCCCAGAAGTAAGTGGGCTGTATGTATATGTTTCAGAGTGGTGTCAATAATTCGAACGAATGTATGGAACATTGTGTTTTTCTTGTTTGAAGGTGATGGATTGTTTTGTTTTTTGTTGGTAATTGTGGTGGTGGGTTTTGTTGTGTTTTTTGGTCTCAAGATCTTTGTTTTTCAGGTATTATACGTATTATTATGTTTTAAACCCCTGAATCTGGTACTATTGGACAGTGTACGATGAGTCCACCTCATCGAGACGTGAGCTGACTTCTGCTTTCTGTGTTACTAATAAAACTAGTTTTAAAATCAAATTATATTTTTTTGTATTTTCATAAAATATGTCACCAAATTCATACATATTTATATTTAATGGTGTATAAATGTTAAGATTGTAATCGATTGATACTATATCATGGAAAAATATGGTTTCATTCATAAAATTTGGGAATGGTGTCCAGGATTTTTTGCTTTATATTGTTGACGGCTTTTCGGAGTTTTTGGTGATTGACACATTTTTATTGAGCGCACAGGTTAGTTATATTCAATGGAAATACGACTGGATACTGAACCTAGTTCCTCACATTAACACAGAACACTTACTCTGAATTAAAGACTGAGAAGAGCTATGTTATAGAGAATCAAACGTAGAATCAGTTTGTTTGCAATGTAATTGTCAATAATCTATGCTTAAATCTCGTTTAAGTTTTGAGTTTTTAGTTCCCTATACAAAAACTCGCGCCATACGTCAAAACCTCGCATCTTGTGTTTAAACTTTTATGCTGACCTTTAAATGAAAGGTTCTGGCAAATTATGCAATGAATGCAGTAGAAAACTCAAACTGCCAGATTGTTCACCAAATTATCTGTAATGTTACGTATATTCTTCCAGCAATACCGCCCAGGACTGAGGAAACTCCCCCGCCGCCGCTCCTGACCAGCGCATCTCTGCAAGACATCATGGCGACTGCCGCATCGCACAGAAGGACTAAAGGCAAGTATCTCAATCTGTAACTGTGATAGGTGATTGCAACAAAGCTTCCGCCTGCGTTTTCGTTGGTTTATTACCTACTTCTCAATCCAGGATATCATCATAATATTAGCCAAAGGACGTCTAGTGCTGAACATAGGCCTCTCCCATAGATTTCCAGAGCGTCCGATCTTGTGCGGCCGTCACGCAACGGCTTCCAGCAACCTTTAGCAGGGCGTCTTTCCATCTAGTGGAAGGGGGGGGGGGGGGAGCTGTCCTACGCTGCGCTTTCCAGTGCGTGATCTCCACTCGAGAACCTTTCTGCTCCAACGGCCGTCAGTTCTTCGAGCTATGTGCCCTGCCCACTAGTGTATGTGTGTGGTGGCGGTATAATATAAAATAATATACGTAGCCCAAAAAATTTCAAAAATTGAAATAAGTCCATATATACAGCGAATCCCCCCCCCCCCCACATGTTTCCCCCTCCACTCCCCCCTTTTGGAATTTTTTTCGCAACATCTTTTGTTGAATGACCTACCAAATTTCATCGTATTCGGTACAGCCTTTAGTTGTGAAAACGTAACAAAGAGACAGATAGACAGTTATTTTCGAATGTATAATATTAGTGGTTCGCCCGAACTGAGATCTCGCGAGTCTCCCATAAAAACAAAAAAAGTTTTTGTACCTACCTAATCTATGACCATCAAAATAGTGCCACGAAATAAATAATTAACTTACTTGACATACAGTTTCATTCAAATTACAGGTAACGGGAGTTCATGTGAATTGGTTATTGTTTTTTGGAGTACAAATTCCAGTTATTCTGGATTTCAGGCTTTTCCCTATATTTGTATCACTAAAGCTACACACATACAAAATTTCAGCACTGTGTGGTCACTGGTGTACCCTGTGAATTTTGTCAAAGTTCAGTTTTTATTATGGCTAATTACTTAAAAACTACAAGGATTAAATTAAAAATAAAAACGTGGTTAAAATGTACTCATAAAGACCTTTCATTAGACGTGCCATTTGACCGGATAGTTCCATTTTTTTTACTCATCTTGAACGCCAATAGCTCAACAACCCAAACAATTTGGCTCATATAGTTACACCAAAATTGTACCATCACTACCACCTATATACCAAATTTCACGATGATCGGATAATCGCTTCGAAAGATATCCTCGGACAAAAAAAACATACATACATTACTTGCATACATACCAAGTTACCAAAATTTGCCCAAGTTGATTTAGAGATCTCGCCACGCTCGATCAATAAGTTGTGTATTGGTCCAGGTGTGAGCCGACAAGACTCCCGTCTGTCAGTGAAGTCGCTGATCGAGAGCATTGAGAACGCCGCGAAGGCGGCCAAGCAGTCCCCGGCCACCACGCCCGTCACCGAGTGGCCTCAGGTAATATCCATTTTACAATCCTACATCCGCATCAAGCTAACTTACAGAGCGACATCTAACGGCCATTGGTAGAACCTATCTTAGATCGCGCAAATGAAATAATCTAACGATATTAACATATCCAACCTGTTTTGTTATGTACGATATTAATTTAAAACACACATCCGGAATCGTATTAACTGATTTTAGAGGTGGGTTTAATACCGGTAAGTTGAATATTTATCCAGTAATCGGTACATTTCCAATAAACAATTTTTAAGTAAATCGGAGGCGCCTTTGCGACAATGTCGCTTAGTCAGTTTATCAGGTATCTACTTAAATGACGAATTAATATGATTTGATTACCTATTTGATATATGCTGTTTTATTGATATTTAGATCTTGCTTGATATTAGGGAAAATTGATTTTTTTTTTAATTTTTTTTAAATGTTTATTAGACATAGACAATCATTTATCACTACATTAGCACACAATATACAATACAGTTACATTTTAAGACAGGAAATACAAAAAAAAAATAAACGATTAAATAGTATAAACGTAAAACTTAAACAAAAAAAAGGGAGAACTTAGGGGTAGATACTGTGTGCTACAGCAGTAAATGGGACTCGACTCAGCACTATGCCCGCCGTGATGGTAAGCGCTGATATTCTGTCGAGACCGCTCCATCTAGCTCCATTCATTAATTTGAAAAAAAACCCATTTTACAATAATACTAGCCAATAACCCTATCCGTGTTGTTATTTAATGTCGTACACACGGCTACACATCAAGCTATTCATTTCCAGTATAAGCTGACCTCTCATTCTACGAAAAGCCTACACAATGCGAGGTCAGCTTATACTGGCATTGTATAGCTTGATGTGTAGCCGTGTGTACATGACAAAGCGCGTACTATAATACTTATCAACAAAACCTATTGTGGTGAGGACCCCGAGCCAAAGGTCGCTTGGTGGGAGACCTGCCCTTTTCCTTAGCACACACCTATCCACCTTCTTTTTTTTTATATTTAACTTGTAGACACACAAGCTGACGGGCCTCCTGATGTTAAGTGGTCACCGCCGCCTATAAATTCCTGCAGCACTCGTGGTACTGCAGTCGCGTTGCCTACTACTTAATACCATATTTACACCTCTTGAAGGCGTTGAAGCTCACCGGAAAACCCTCCGGAGAAAGGTCATTCCACATCTTGCAGGTGCGTGGAAGAAACGAGCGGGTGAAACGCACCGTGTGAGACTTCCACGCATCTACAATATGTGGGTGAGCTCGTTGCCGGTTGCGGGAGGTTCGATGGTAGAAGAACCTGTCGTCTGCCAAACCCACCTTACAACCACCTCTACTCATCAGGTTCCAACAACAGTAGTGACTAGCACAAACACAAGCATCAAGAACGGTATATCCGAACCGCCGCTATCCCCCAACGGCATGGCGACGAGCACGTTCGCGAAGCCCCCGGCCGCCAGGGCGCCGCGGCCTTCGCCGATACAAGCCGGTAAGTTTATAACTCCAGAAATAACATAATAACATTAATATGTCCTTTTGCTCCTATTGTAACGTCATATCCCAATTAGTAAACTATTTTTGTACTGAATTCCATTATGTGATTTGAATTTGGAACCTCATCTGTATTAAAGTATGAACCAAAGAGACCCACACAATAAGAACTTATTCGTAAATCGAACTAACCTCTGCACAGAATGCACCAACCTAGATTTGGTTTTTGTTGTCTCGAAGAAAGTGTGAAAAGTAGAGTGTTCTTCTCTCTAGAATCCCCTCTAGAATCCTTCGTTGCGTTTGGGATTCAATATAGCGCCCGTGACGCAAGACACTGCTTTATCCCCTCGTTTAATAATCTACTATTCCTTTACATATTTTCACTCGAGCTACGAAATAATAATTTTATTATTATGTATTACCCAGGCTACAAATACCAAGCTCATTCCTACTAATGGGCTTTCACTATATGATATTAAATTCAACTGCAAAAAAACTGACGACCTACTATCATCCCGTGTGGTAGTGGCAGATGGCAGTAGGTTTTTTATTGCAGTTAAATTTATTACCTAATAGTGACGGTCCATTAGTAGGAGCAATATACTTACCCATATCCCTAAAGTAGGAGCATAAGGACATATTAGTCTTCGTACTCCTACCAGTAGGAGAACCCAGTAGAAGCATGCGGAAACGTCTAAAAGATGATATGTGGCTCAAAGGGCTAACCGTAACTAGAAATTATCGTCTGCGTCCTATGGCAGTTTTAGTATCCGCCTTTTGTCCTATCTCATCTTTTCGCGCTGTATACTGTACGCTGCTGTAGCAGCAATGTAGTTAATGTCCCCAAAAATACCCGTATAATACCACTAATAAAACAATATGCTTACCTTACCCGATCTCCTTTTGAAACTTGTTTTTCAAACCTAATTCATAGTTTAAAAAAGTTATCCCCGCCGAGCATGCTAACCTCTCACTGGTTTTACAAAACTACCCCTAAAATGGTATTTTTAATGGTTTAAAATTTACAGTTGCATGTGTAAAAAAAAATAACTACAAAAATGTCATGTTTTTAATTTAAATTATTCATAAAATTGCCCTCCTAAGTAGGCATATAACGATAACTCGTAAAATTAAGCTGGTAGCTAATTTCCTTGTTTTACAAAAACACCCCTAAAGTGCTTTATTTTCAAAATTATCCGTAAACTCTACAGTTGCATGTGTTTGCTTGTCTTACAGCATGGCGGCATGACAGATGCGCTTAGCCAATACTTGCCATTACTTACCGACTAACCATGTGTTGTGTGCTACTAGTGCCACTACAGATTGACTGAAAAGCTTAGATTCTTGTTACTTACGGCTCCAAAGATTTTTTGATGTGAAAACTTCTTTAGGCGCGTTGGGCATTTTTTGAGATGGGAAAAAACCATTAAACTCGCGACACTGTTTTTTTTTGTTTTTTTTTTATGCTACATACATATGCTAGATACAAATTTAGGTATACAAAAAACCTGATACCAAATAAACGCTTATAAAATACATTTTCTCCGTACAAAAACTGCAGATGCTGCTGACCAAAATTATCTATACAAATAACTGCAGCTCCATATAAATTTAAGGCAACTAAAAAATCTCTAGACATAATTTTCAGCCCCATACAAACATAACATACGTAGAACGACACATTCTCCATACAATAAAACCGTCGGCGTCTACAAATCTATTCATCCGGCGCCACTTGTTTTAAGCTTTTCAGTCTGTCTGTATGACTAATTTATTTTATAATTTAATTAGGTATTACGTATACGTCTTGATGTTACTTTATGTATTTTAATATCCCTATGGCGCTGTCTCCACGAGCGAGAGAATCGCGGCGAAATTATCGTCGTGCCACGTATTTCTATACACTCTCTAGAAGCCATTATCGCCGCGATGCGACGAGTGGCAACGAGCGCGCGAAACGTCGTTACATCGTCGCTAGCCCGTCGCGACTAGCAGCGGGCCCGCCGCGCGCTCGTGGCGCTCTCGCACTGTCAAACGCAGCGTCATTTCAGCGTTGCCTCTCGTCAAGCAAGGACATTTCGACAAGTTTTTTAAACAATAGTACAATGTTTGACATTGAAAAGTTTATACTTGAAGTGAGAGAGAGACCTGCCCTTTACGATGTTCAGTTGGCCGAGTATCGAAACAGAGAAATTAAAGCAAAGTATTGGTATGATGTGGGAAGTGCTATGTTCACAGAGTGGGATGATCTAACCTCTAAAGAAAAAGGTAAGCGTACAATTTTATTTATTTAGGTAATTTTTGTTGTTATAATTGTTAGTTTTTATTGTCTATGGTGTAACAAAATAATATACATTCGTCGGTACGAAACCGTTGTTTCAACAATAATTATAAGAAAGATAATTTTCATTAAACGATGTAGTCATTTTGCCAAGGAACCGCGCCCACTGTGTTAAAATAATCTTTAAATAAGTTTCGAATATGCAACCCCGAATTCCTTGTCCTTTGAAGTACGGTTGTCATATTTTGTTGATTGGATATGTGTTCATTTTCCCCGTCAGTGGCATTTAATGCTCGACGCTTTATGAAGTTGTGCAAAACGCAAGCTGCTTTTATTACAAGAATTGAACTGTCTGGTTGAAGATTTATTGTATTATGAAATATGCGAAATTTTGAGGAGATTTGTCCAAAGACACATTCCACGTAACGTCTCGCACGAGACAGTCTGTAGTTGAAAATTTTTTTATCCGTAGGAAGACACCGACCTGGATACGGTCGTATTAAATTGCGATGAATGCCAAAGGCCTCATCAGCTACAATCACATATGGCATTTTGGATCCGCCAAATACCAGTTCTTCTTCTTCCGGCAAATCAAGAGCTTCTTCATTTAGCTTCTGGCCTAGAATTGAAGATTGAAATATGGTAGAATCATTTTCACGGCCATAAGAACCTACGTCAATCACAGTAAATAAATAATTCGAATCCACCAAAGCCAATAAAACAATTGAGTTGTACTTTTAATAATTAAAGTATAGAGAGCCGGAATTCCGGGGGCACTGCATTCGAATGTGTTTGCCGTCTAGCGCTCCCAAGCAATGTGGGAAATTCGCGTTGTCTTTAAATCCCTCTGAGATTCTTTTCCATGATTCTTTGTTCGGGGCTGCCATTTCTGTAGGTGCTAGCACTTTCCATATGTTTCTTTTATTAATTTAGCCAACGTTTTTTTCGAAATTCTGTACTTATTCTGAAGGCGTTTATAACTTGTTCCAGAAGCGAGATATCTGGAAAATGACATTATATTTTAAAAATATACTTTATCATATATTTTTTTTAATATAAAATAGGCTCGCGTTTGTTTGCAATCACACCTGATGGAAAGTTTATTTTTAAATGGGATGAAAAACGAAGACTCCATCAAAGCGTTCGGATTTATTAATCTGTGTTGTTTTTTTTTATTAAAATACATAATAGTTAATTAATATATGTATACTTATATATACTTATAATATTTAAATTAAAAGTTATTTCTTTGCTTCAGGACTTGAGTTAATGACAAAATGGAAATCTTTAAGGGATCAATTTCGTAAGGAGTTAAAGTTGCAGCAATGTTCAAAATCCGGTCAAGCTGCCTCAAAACGACGAAAGTATATTCATTATGATGCATTACTTTTTTTAAAGAAACACACAGAACACGCTTCAACATCGTCAAATATGCTCAATGAGGATAGTCAAGATGTTTTTGAGGACGACGACAGTTCGGTTAATACCACCCCCAGTGTCACGGAACCATTCACGTCTAATAAAAAGAAAACATTAGTACAAATGTTTCTGGAATCTAATAAAGAGATATCGAATGTTATGCGCATAGATATACAAAGAAATAATGTTCAACCACAGTATCGTGACGAGCGTGGAAATGAGGCATTTTTCCGTTCGTTGCTACCACTTATGGACAAAATAAAAGAAGACTGTTTAATTGATGCCAGAACTGAGATTATGGCCGTAATTAAGAAATACACACCATCATCACATACACTGCTAGACTGTTATTCTCGTACATCCACACCAACAAGCGAGGACGATATTGCTCAAATGTTAGAACACTTTGATGGAATGTAAACTATAAGTTTTGATTTTATGTAAGCGTTTAAGTAAAATAAATCTGCTTTAAACTGACTGTAGTGTTACTGCTAATCTTTCACATGGCCCGATACTTTTCCTCATATTAGTATCTTGCTTTGATAAGTGTCTTGATAGTAAACTTAACAGTTCATCGAAAACAGGAATTGGCATTAAATATTCATCTTCAAACCATTCTGGATGATTTCGATATTCTTCATAATTCACATGGAAATGTCCATGACTTTCACGACGTAGCAACATGGGATGTGTCCACCAACGGCGCTTTTTTTTCCTTCTTAAAAATAACAATAACTGCATATTCACTAGCGTACTTGCAGAAGCACCCCACAACACTAACATAATATCCATAATAAAGAATTATTTTATCGACTGAGACACTACTTATTTCGCTCTCGTCTGGCACATAACTGAATTCTTTCTTTCACAACGCGTCGTCAAGGAAACGCTGCGATTCCGTTACGACTCGCGACGATACGCGGCGAAATTATCGCTCGTTCGTGGAGATTCTCCGACGATATGAGGGCGGACTCGTCCCGATTCTCTCGCTCGTGGAGACAGCGCCTATGCTATCAATTACTAGATTCCAAATACTTAAATGTAGGGTACACAGAGATCTCTAAAAGTGTCAAATAGAGTTGACATTCACGCTTTTAATGACATGGTACGTTTGGTTCATTCCACCATTTGTTCATTAAAGCAGAATAGTTTCTTTTTTATTTCTATTGAAACTTTCTGGTAAAATTTTCTTTATTTGTATATTTATGGTATTGGTTAACTGTTGCTAGAACCTTCTCGCTTTGTCTGGGAATGGTTTTGCCTCATTTTGTGTTGAAATCATTTTCATTTCTAAACAAATGAAAGTATTTTATTATCATTTTACCATTCGACGGGTTTTTGCCGATTTGATGTAAAATATAAAGCCTTTTATAAAACTTAAATGATATTTTAGTAAATAACCCTGAACCTGCTTTTATACTTGATCAAATACAAGCTTCCGCCCGCTGTTTCGTACGTATGATTAGTCAATAAAAAGTAGCATAATATATGTCCCAATTCTTTTATGATGATAAAAGTTTTATTAGAGGTATTATGAGAGCCCCTAGCCTATCTATGTAACAGACTTAACCAACTATGTAACAGACTTAACCAACTATGTAACAGACTTGAAATTGACAGAGCTTACGTATTTCTTTTAAATACATACTTACTTTTTTAAATTATTGCATAAACTTAAGTAACTTAACTTTGCTAGACATAATTCAACATATTCATATGATGGGAGAAGCCACTGGCATCTAAATCACAGTTTTTTAACTAGTTCGGGAGCCTACGGGTTCAAATAGGCTATGTCAAACTTAATTATCTCAATAAATACATTTTTACTTTTTACAAAGCCCGAATCATAACCTCATTTTAAATGAAACCTACAAACCTCTCTGGCCTTATAACCCCCTCAGGCATAAACCCCCTCTTGCATAAACCCCCTCTGGCATAAAAACCCCTCTGGCATAAACCCCCTTTTGTATAAAAAGCCCTCTAAACCCCTTTAACATAAAACCCACTCTGGCATAAAAATCACTCTGGCATAAAACCCGTCGTCATTACCACCACGCTTGCTACAATGTGTCTAACTTGCGCGGGAATAGAACCTGCGGCTGGCGACACCAACATCCCGGACGAGCGGCGCGCCACCATGTCGCTGCAGCAGAAAGCAATGGAGTCATTCGTCAGGAGAAACAGCTATGGGGATATTTGTGAGTTTTTAAATGCACATACAATCCTATATATTCAGTATTTCCGATGATAGACGAAATTTTCCGAGGCGTCTAACTTAAATCGTAGTGGGTACTGTATACAGGGTGTTTGGTAATATACTGACAATATTCAAGTGATGGTTTCTCAAAATATAAAAAAAGACTTCTCAAAAAAAAACTATTAGTTATATTATCAAATTTTTAAGAAAATCGACTAACTTTAGGTGGTTAGTTCGTTAAAAAACTTACTGCCTACTCTTGCAATCGACATCCAAAAATATAGGCCGATTTGTTATCTCTTTCGGAAATGGCTGCGGGTTTTGGGTTAGAAAGGGACAAGAAGAGATATCTCGAGATGTCACCAATACAGTATCTGTGGTTAGATGGTAAGCATTATGCAATAGCACAACATAATGTTTAATAAAGTGTTTGTTTTTACATGCCAAACTAAATTTCACATTTATATGGGTAAACATTTCACAAATTTATTTATTATGCTCATCAAAATAACCCCTTTTATTTTTGTGCGTATATTACCAAACAACATAGAGGAGGTCGTGTATTCGCGCGCGCAGTGAGGCCAGACAGACTAACGGCAGGTTCCTATATCCGTGGGTAACCAGATACGACTCGTTTCTCCTTGAAAACATGTCAAAAGTTTGACACTAGTTTGACACTTTTTCAAGGAGATACGAGGCGTAGTCGGATACCGACGGATATAGGAACCCGCCATAAGCCATTTTGAATTAGTTGGTCGGAACGCTCGCAAGAACCTGCCAAATGCGTGCGACTGAATTATAATACCCTATTATATTCCACAGCTAGATTTTCTCATTTTTTTTTAAAGGAGATTAGCTGTCGTCTGGGAACTTTAACAGAGATATATAGTGGGGTCGTAATTTTTAGGAACCCTGCTCTATAGTAGTTACCTTTGTGTGCACATATATAGAACTAATTTAACCCCTACATTAGCTACACGTATGTGTATCAGATATAGACAAACACTCACGAGGTATCTGTGCATGTTTGTGTAAACAGACATACACAAACACACCTCACATAGCCAGTGTAGGTAGAATCAAAACAAAACGAGAACAAAAGTTTACCTCACTTTAAGATGTTTGCATGAATTTGTGTTTACTACCTAAATAAATGTTGTTATAACATCCATCTCTAAATATCACTTAATTTTGTGTTTAGTCTAATGGCTGGTTCCTATATCCGTCGGTAACCAGCTACGGCTCGTTTCTCCTTGAAAAAGTGTCAAAATATTGATATGTTTTCAAGGAGAAACGAGTCGTAGCTGGTTACCGACGGATATAGAAATCCGCCATAAGTTAATTGTGGTAATTTTTGGTATTATTTATAAAATAGGCGAGAGAAAAGATCCCCTGAACGCACTCCAAGTAAAGAACGGAGGCTCGAAGCGCAACGCGCTGCTCAAGTGGTGCCAACAGAAGACCTTGGGATACAACAACATCGATATCACAAACTTTAGGTGAGTACTGGTAACCTAACAATTTTCTACTAAATTATGAACGTAATTTACAATAGGCCATTCAATTGGAGCCATATATGGCTCCAAACAACACAACGTCCGCGCTTTGAGAGCAAGGTCGACCTAGGAGTCTTTAAGTCGCGAGTGAATAGTTTTCTTCTAGGCAAGCGTGTACCATCGTAGACTCATCGCTTACCATCAGGCGAGATTGTGGTTAAACGCTAGCCTATAATAATTAAAATAAAAAAATAAAGTGGTAGTGAGTGCGGCTTTCGGAAAAACAAAAAGTATGATGGTTTGTGCGGTGAAGACGTCCAATCGTTTGCTGCATTACTCATGCACTTGCGTGCGTGTCGGTGAAAGTAAATCATGGCACTCACGCACATATTGTTGTTTTTGACGTGATAAATGGATGAACGCCGGCTGCACGTACGAAAAAGCATGATTCATTGTCACTTTCCGCCTGACCCGAGCGTACAAGCGAGAGCGCGGAACAAGGGATAGACAGGCACAATCGGCCTAAGCGTTCGGCTTGTGACGCATCTATCTCTCTCGTTATCACGTAAAATTATCGTCCGTAAACTGACTTTACAGACAACCAATTTTTTTTGGCCTACTTTCCGAACGGAAATTTGTTAAAAACTTCTGTTAGATGTGCAGTTATTCTAAGCATTGTTCTGTTTTCAGTTCATCGTGGAACGACGGCATGGCGCTATGCGCCCTGCTCCACTCGTATTTGGGCGAGAATCGCATCCCCTACGCCACGCTCTCGCCGCACGACAAGAGAACCAACTTCTCAGTGGCTTTCGCGGCCGCCGAGTCCGTCGGCATACCCACTACTCTCGTAAGTATTTACAGTGCTAAGCCATAAATAATGCCGAGCGAACTATAAAGAATGACTAGCGGCGATAATCGGCCACCTTCGTAGTTGTAGAGCCTCATTCCTGTTGTTACAGCTCTTTAAATATTAATGTATACTGTTTTTTATATTTGATTTAAAAAAAAAACTAGTTATGACTAGCGTATAGGTTTGGCGTTGTCTGGAGATGCGCCGCCAAAAAATATGGGTTCTATGCCGAAATCTCAGACACAATATCAAAATTTGACTAAAACAATCTCACTTTGTCATGTAAGATAAACTCTATAATTTCATATATATGTATATGTCTTCTATCAATTATCTAATTCCCATAGCTTTGCTTAGTTTGGGACTAGATAGTGGTGTGTGAAATGTCCATCATTATTTATTGATTTTGAAAGTTATGGTATAATTTTGTTGACAGAACATTCAAGACATGATCCAGCAGGAGAGGCCGGACTGGCAGCAGGTGATGGCGTACGTCACCAGCGTTTACAAACACTTCGAGACATAGATATTTACAACCTTATTTTTATACGAATTGAGAAGAAACTCCCTTGAGACTCTTGCAGCTTGACATTTTACAAATCTACAAAATAAATGCAGAAAAATGTGCATGAAAAAGACATTAATATTGAAATGAAAAATATTAAATAAAATGTAAAAGGTTGATTGTCGGTCATAAACCTAATCGAGAAAGGATGAAAAAATATTTTGGTTCGTTTTTGAGATTGATTAAAAATCTTAAGATTTTTCACGTTTCTATCCGAAATCACTATATACATAATTATGCCTAGTAGACACTTCGGAGTAGAAATTTCACGAGATTTTCAAGTGATAAATGAATATTTTTAAATGTTTTAATTTATATGCTAATATAACTTTCTCGCTGAATGAAATAAAAAAAACATTTTAATGATGAAAATAAAAACAATGCAAGCTTATAGTAAATTTTTAAATTAGCTGAAATGTACCAAACAAAATGTATGTGTACCTAATGGATGTATACCTAATAGATACATGTGTACCTAACGGTTGTAAACATTCCTGGTAATGGTAGCTTTTGTACGCGCTAGAAACATATATTTTTGGTATTTTTATTGCCGTACGTATTACTACATAAGTAAGCATTTAATTACTATTAATATTTAAAAAACTAAAGTAAATTAATCTGTAACAAGATAAGTTTGCTAGTGAACAACCAATGCCACCCCTAAATATAACTCGGGAGTTATATTTAGCGCCAAATAACTGGGAGTGCAAATCATCTGATTAAAATGAATAGGTACGGTCTTACCACAAAAAAAAATAAACACTGTTTAGCGTGTATTTAAAAAAATCCTATACAAAAATTGTTAAGAAATTTATTTAAACACGCGTTTACAGTTGTTTAACTTTTTTGCGGTGACAAGATTAATTTTTACTGAACCCTTTAAACGTAGGTTAGTTTACAACGTAAAAGATTGTATGAAAAATTAAATGCCTTGATTCGGCCTTAGTAACGGATAAGTAATCGCAGAAACGGATATGTAATCCGTGGTAACGTATAAGTAATCCGTGGCAACGGAAAATTAATTTGTGGTAACGGATAAGTAATCCGTGGCAACGGGAAATTAATTCGTGGTAACACGGATAAGTAATCCGCGGCTACGGGAACTTAATTCGTGGTAACGTATAAGTAATCCGTGGCAACGGGAAATTTATTCGTGGTAACGGATAAGGAAGCCGGATAAGTGATTTGAAAACAGTCTTTCCATGTAAAGACTGATTTCATAGACTTTTAAGAAAGGTTGTTAAAGTAGGGACAGTCGTGACACAGTCGATTAACATATTTGTAATCGGATTTTTATTGCATCATGATAATTGTGCTTTAACTCGATAAAGATTGATAAAGTTAAGAATGTCTGGTATTTATTGCTTGCGTACATTTTTATTGGAAAAATACAAATAAATGAAGAGCTAAAATGAGGCGAAAACAACCAGTTATAGATTTTAAATAATTAAATTTGTTCATCAACTTATGTCGTTGAGTGTAAATCGTGTTTAGGCAGTTTGAATGCAAAATAGCGGTAATAAATAATGCATAGAGATAATATAGGAAAACGTGTGATTGATGAGCGAATTTGAACTCTTGTAACTTATGAATATGGTCTGGTACTCCTTGTGATAAAGGGAATTGAATGTGACATTGTATATCTGTAAACAGTATGTTATCTTTGCTATTGATCCAAAAATAATATATACATATTTGTTCAATCTTGGTAATCTGCTAAACGTAGTTTGAAATATTAAAAATATTCTACACTTTGTAACAAATCGATTTATTCATCTTGTTGAAACAATATGTATTTACTTACTAATATTTATAAACTAACAAACGTTTGAAAATATATTGCTGTAAACATTTTATGTTTATCCAAGTTAATACTAATTATAAAGTACAAATTTTGGCAGTTCATGGGTTTTGTTGGTTAAAAATTTAACTTAAAAAAACCTTTTGTTGTAACAGCTTTTGTTTTGTACCTAAGGGAAAAAAATGAATTCAAAATTATATTTCGACAAAATTAAAATTTTCTTTGGTTTAACGAATCACTCTGTACAGATCTGACATACTAGATTAAATTTTACTATGCATTTTACAAAAATTTAGGATTTTGATTTCGATATTACGTAATATCGAAACCAAATCCTACATTTTTGTATATTTGTAACTTGTACGATATTAGGTATATGTTGTAACTTGTGTTACTTTTTCGATTTCGGTTGTCGTCTTATAGTTATTAATCTAATTATAATTATTATAATATATTTTGAGATGTTTGTATTTTTGTAAATATATAAATAAAGTTCCTGGTTTTAATATAGTCTTGTGTTTTTTTCATATACAACCTGTTTTGCTATGTACGACATTAATTTAAATCACACATCTGGAATCGTGTTAACTGATTTTAAGGTGGGTTTAATACCGGTGGCTTGAATATTTATCCAGTAATCGATACATTTCCAATAAACAATTTTTAACGTAAATCGGTGGCGCCTTTGCGTCGATGCCGCTTAGTCAGTTTAACAGGCACCTACTGACATTATGAATTAATATCATAAATTAATTCATTGATATTTTAAGACTTGAATTTTTTTATGGTAATGGTAGTGAAAAAATTCTATTCACAACAATATTAGCCGTACCCGTGTTTTCATTTAATATCGTACATAACAACACACGTAGTATAGGGTCCATCGGCTAGTATTTACTAATAAGTGGCGATGGGCTTGCAACCTGTCACGTGGTGTCCATAGACCTTGTCCAGAAGGGGCGATACGCGCGTTGGCGAGATACTTGGCGCCAATACACTGCGTCCACAAGCATCGCGCGAATTTAAAATACGCGCGTATATCGCGTGCACTTCCCCAGACTCTCGACTCGTCGAGATACTAGACGCCTTGCTGCGTCCGGATTACGCGTGAACTTCAGAGCGAGTGCACGTGTCAAGAGAAATGAATGCCCCCAAATGCTCGCGCGTTGGTACGCTCCTTTTGGACCATTTTAACCGCTGCTTTATTGTTATTCATTGTTTCTTTTTAGACATAAATTCGCTCGCTCAGGATTCCAGTGGTCGTGCCGAAAATATACGAGATTGTCACAACATCCCCCCTCATCGTGATGTTATTCTATCCCCCCCCCCCCCCCCCCACCCTCCTGTTCTAACCTTACGAGATTAAACGACGACCCCACAGCTCAAGGGAATTGATAGCTCGGTGCTATGTACCAAGCGAACAGGTTCTTTCTAATAAAGTGTGCTCCATCAAACACTACACCATCACTTACCATTAGGTTAGGGTGAGATTTTATCGCACGCGTGGTTTGCCAATAAAAACATTACCCTCCTACGCAGTCGGGTAAAAAGTAGCTTATGTCCTAATCCCGGTCATAATCTATCTGTATACCAAATTTCATTGAAGTCAGCTAAGTCGTTTAGTCGTGAAAAAGTACAAATACATTTAATTACTAACTAAAAGTTTACAAAAGATACATGGGGCACACTAAAAGTTTTGCACTTCTAGCTAATCGGAACTATTTGAATTTCGAATGTTATATTATTCGAACATTGCAACCATTTTTGTTCGAAAAAAATTGGCGGGAAATCATTTGTCAATTGTTTATTATCTATTACTCAACAAAGTTCACGTACGCAACGAAAATTGAATTAAGTCAAAAAGATTTTAGAGCGATGATTGTTTATGATTTTAAAATTTGTGACTGAGTTAAGACTGTGCCGCTCGTCTTCAAAATGCTTTTGGGAGAGAAGCACCTTGTTTGAGCACCGTAAGGCGATGGTTTGCTGAATTTGAGAGAGGTCTGGTTTCTTTACATGACGAATTTTGTGACTGCCGTCAATGAAAATAATGTGGCTACTGTTAAGCGGCTAATTGAAGAAAACCCGCGGATTACCTATGAGACAATTCGAGGACTATTGGGGATTGGTATGAGCCAAATTCAGAAAAGTTCGGCAACTTTATTGTCTTTGGATCCCTCATGAACTGACAGCGGATTGGATTAGAAGCGGGCTCGGGTGGAATGGTGCTCACAGATGCTACTGAAGTACGACCACGGACATTCTAATGCTGTTTATGACATTGACACAGGAGACGAAACTTTTCTATTGTTTTGAACCCAAAAAAAACAACAATCTTGGGAATGGGTGTTTGAAAATGAGAACAGGCCAACAAAAGTGAGGCAGGCGAGAAACATTGGTAAAAAAATGATCGCGTTTTTTTTCTCAGCTACGGGTCCCATCTGCACAATTCCACTTGAAGATCAAAAGAGTGTTAATGCCGAGTGGTATTCTACCATTTGTTTGCTCAGGGTAAAGCGAACAAGTTCGCGAAAGACGACCAAAAAGCCGCGTTCTCCTACATCATGACAACGCTTCTTCACACACGGCCAACAAAACAAAGTCATTTTTAGCTTCCGAAAAAGTACAACTCGTCACCCATCCTGCACATAGCCCCGACCTAGCACTCTGTGATTTCTGTATTTTCCCCAAAATCAAAGATTTGATGTGAGGTTTCACTTTTACCAACTCCGAAGAGGCAGTGATAGCGTTCAATCAGCACGTAGAAAACATGCATTCAGATCATTCAGATCTGTGGCTCAATGGTTCAATGGTTTGATTACCGCCGCGGAACAAATGTTTGCATTATCTACAGATATTTGTTCCGGGTCTGGTTGTTTCTCTATATATTATAAGTATGTATTTACAAAAAAAAAATATAAGTATTCTATTATCTGGTCCCCATAGTAGAAGCTCTGCTTAGTTTGGGGCTAGATAGCGCTGTGTGAAATTTCCAGCCATATTTATTATTATTATTTATTTACGATTTTCATCAACTCGGCTCACAAAAACCGGGGAATAACTGAGGTGCGCGAGCCTAAGCCAAGTACCCCTCAGTGGTTCGGGTGGTATCATTTTGAACCGTTGTACATGGTAGTGTAGACCTACACTACATTGTCACCTGTGACAATTCGGTGGATAGGGCAGTCTGCAAGAACTTTCCTACAATCCTGCAAGTATGCAAAATTACTGCCTTCTGCAATAAGGCAAAGGTATGTTTAAGGAGGTCCAAAAGTGTGAGGGACTGAAACAGTTGATTTGGGATGACGCCTGTAGAGGATAAAACTATTGGGACTATTGATACTTTTTGCAGTCGCCAAGATTCGAGTGATTTCATCTTTTAAATCTATGTACTTAGATAGCTTCTCCGTTATTATTAGTGTTGGATTATTTTATTATGATGGATTATACGTTATTATTATGGATTTCATGGGATTAAGGACTAAGGAGTTGGAGATGGAACACTGAAATATTTGTTCTAAGTCCTTATTAACGACAGGGGAAAGAATGATATAGCTGCAAGTCATCAGCGTAGATATGGTATTGACAAGAGGCCACCCTACTAACTATGTTAGCGCTAAACAGAATGAAAAGGATGGGGCCAAGGATGGATCCCTGCGGGACTCCTCCTTTTCCTTGGTGGACAGTAGGGTTGAGTACCTACCCTACTGTGCACCAAGGAAACGGGAGTGTGCGCCCAACGGCCAAACACGTGCGACAATGGAACTCTAATTATCAGGCCATGAACTATTTTACGTCATAGATAATATAATAAAAAACAAATCAAGGTTATCATAATTTATTTTCATTATAATTTAAAATCACTTTAACCTTAGATTAGATTGACCTACCATAGAATATAAACTATACTAGCTGACTAGCTACTAGCTTCTCACGCGTGGTTTGTCAAAACATTACCCTCCTGCGCTGCAGTCAAGTAAAAAGTAACCTATGTCCCGATCCCGGTCACAATCAATATGTGTACAAAATTTTATCGAAATCAGTTAAGCCGTTTAATCGCAAAAACGTAACAAACAGACTGAGAGACAGTTATGAGTTAATTTCGAATTTATAATATTTAGTATTTTATGTACACACGGGTACACATCAAGCTATACATTTCCAGTATAAGCTGACCTCGTATTGTGTATGCTTTTCGTATAATTAGAGGTCAGCTTATACTGGAAATTTATTGTTTGAAGTGTAGCCGTGTGTACATATTAGAATCGGCAAAAAAATCAATAACATGTTTACGAAGTGCTTAGGTAACTTTTTAACAAAAATATAATCGACTTCAGAGAAACAGAAAAAACAAACTAGTTAGTGAAAAAAATATACAGTCGAACATAGAACCTCCTCCTATTATGAAGTCGGTTTATAAAAATTAGGCACTTTAAACTATTTCACTCGTTTTAAAGTAAGTAAACATAAGTACCTACTTAATTTATTTCTGTGCTAACTTCCGCCAGCGGCTTCGCATGCGTTGTTTATCAACAAAAAGTAGCCTATGTTATATAAGTTATAGGTAATCTACGTACACACGGCTACACATAAAGCTATACATTTCCAGTATAAGCTGACCTCTCATTCTACGAAAAGCCTACATAATGCGAGGTCAGTTTATACTGGAACAGTATAGCTTGATGTGTAGCCGTGTGAACATACCAAAATTCATCGAAATCGGTTAAGCCGTTACGACGTCGATCAAACAAACAAGCAGATAAACAAACAAATAGTGTGATAAACGAATTCTTTTAGTTATACAAACAAAATAGCTATTATAAAATAATCATAGGTGCTTATATCATAAAACATATAAAATTATCCCAAGCGAGCGTGACTCTACTTATACTGGGATTATGTTAGGGCCACAGATCTGTATTGAAAATATTACGCAAGTTCACCAATTTTGCGAATCTTTTAAGCTCGGGCTATATGGCATCCGGGCTTGTCACTGTCAAGGACAGTTTTTTAACGGCCCCTGACCAATCCGTCGCACAACCAATTATTTGCATTTTTCCTGCATCGACTACACACGATCTGAGGCCATCCGACTCCGATTTTTACCTGGAAGCAACCGGGATTCGCAGGATCGAAGAGACATGCCATATCGTATATCAGCATATTACTAAAAGATGTTGACGGGCACAGCGATCGAAAGAGGCTAGCTACCCGCAACACAGGTTTTCCTAGGGTGGGAGCTAGCGAGCCCGTTTACAAATTATACTGATAAGTTATGATCAAGATGTATTACCCGTGCGCGATAAGTTGGGACCTAAGCGCGGTGACGTCATATTGGCGTGTATGTACCGCCCGCAAAAACCGAACATAACAAGCAGCCGCCCGCGGCTTTGTCTCTGTTTTTTTTAACCTAATTTATTATGTTACTCAGGGAGGACGCTGCTTTTTATCTAATCTTTTTTACGATATTTGAATAAAATAAAAATACAATGTTTAAGTTTATACATTTATTTTATCTATTATTTACATTATCTCATCTTCGTCACTACTTAGTGAATTTATGCCTTCTAGAGGTTGTTCTTCGTCCTCAATCTCACTATAATCACTTGACGAAGAGGTATCCGATAAATTTACAACATTTACTATAACAACAAAAACTACAACAACAAAACAATAACACAAACGAAAACTAAAATAATTCCAGAGCGCGTCGTTACGTGACGTAGGCCAGTACGAGACTAAAAACCCTAGTAAAAAATAGTGATGCGAACGGTACAATACGGGCGCCATCGGGGAAGTGCAGGGGAAGCGGTCGGGGAGTCGCATTCCTAGCAGGTCCCAAGTTATCGCGCACGAGTAATAATTGTACCTAATTAAGAATCTTTCTAAAACCAAATTGTAATTTGTAACTTTATACTATGTACCAATACTTGTTACAACGAATAAACTTTTTATACTTTATACATTACATATATATAATCCGAGCCTTAGTTGGAGTAAAGCTCCAACTCTTCGGTACTTATAAGTCTAACTTTTTATTAGCTGCAGTAAAATGACGTTTCTAAATGTCATTCCGTAAAATAATGTTGCCAGCCTAATCTCAATAGGGATGTGATTCAGTTCACAAAAATTAATTAAATAACATTATTATGACGTTTTTGTTTTATTTTGAATGTACCTCCCTATACTTCCACTAAAAAAGATCAATCCTCTAGTATAGTAATAATAATAGGTTAAAAAATACATTACAACTTAATATTAAATCTCAAAAAAATAAACCAAACTGATTATTCATTTATGATTCACTCATTTAGCTACATCCCTATTTATTTTTCTTCAAAAACCGGCCACCCACAAAACGTCATTTTACTGCAGCTAATAAAAAGTTAGACTTTATATCATTCCAAATTTTTCGGCTGCGCGCGGTGTGTGGGACGTCATAACAAATTGACGCACTTGCGTTACTATTCAATATAGATCTGTGGCCATACAAACAATATTTCTCAATATTTTTGTATTTAATCTATTTTGGTGCTTTGGTAAACCCTAGTAGGTAAATCTTAGAAATAATTTATAAACTTTTTCTTACTGATTATTTTGCTTAGAACTCGATAACGCCTGGGATGTACTTCTCGATGAGGGACTCGTAGTAGGGCCACAGGGCCTCGATGTCAGGGATGCCTCCGCTCTTCGTGTACAGGTCGTATTTGCTGTGTACAAAAACTATTTTATCGGTAAACCACGACCAATAAATTTGCCTATAATCTTCTAATATAATAAAAATTTCGTGTCACGGTTTTAGTGGTCGCACTCCACCGAAACGGATGGACCGATTTTAATGATTTTCTTGTATTTTTGGTAGGTATAATAATAGGTCGTAAAGCTATTTTAGTATTTTTGTATGAGCAATAACCATACAATTTAACCGTCGTTCATTGACGTGAAGTCATTTACATGAAGTGTCGCGTCACTTTGACAAGTGTGTTTTATTTAGTTTTTATCCCGTAGTTCCCAACGGGAACGGGAAATTTCAAGCGTGCGAAGCCGCGGGTGGGTCAGCTAATAGTACGATAAAACTTATAGCACATGGGTGCACATTTGGTAGCGCACTAACCTGCACCCTAAGGAAATACATGTGGTGTGGAGATAAGTTCTCTTCCGTTCAGCAATGGTACATCTAAATAGTGCTGTGTTGTTTTTTAGGGTACCGTAGCCAAAGGGTAAAACGGAACCCTATTACAAAGACTCCGCTGTCTGTCTGTCCGTCTGTCACCAAGCTGTATTCATGAACCGTGATAGTGACCTAGTTAAAATTTTCATAGATGATGTATTTCTGTTGCCGCTATAACAACAAATACTAAAAACAGAATAAAATAAATATTTAAAGGGATCTCCCATACAACAAACGTGATTTTTTTGTACGTTTTTGCTCGATATTGATAACGGCAACAGGTAGACGCTTGAAATATTCACAGATTATTTAGTTCTATGTTAACTTTGAAAATGAATAATTAAATTAAAATAAAACAAATATTTAAGGGGGGCTCCCATTTTTTTTATACATTGTAGGCTTGCGTTTGACCACGATCTCGCCTGATGGGGGGGTGAGGGAGGGTGTGTATTTGATACTTACTTGAATTCAAGGACGTGCTTCATAATCTCATCGTCACCTTCCTTCAGCAGATGCTTGTAGTCGCCACCCGCGTGCCACGGGTAGAAAGAGTGATATCTGTTATCAAAACAAACCACTTTCATTCATCTGTAGGCACTTAAATTTTGTACCTACCTGTAAAAATAGATTATGCCTTGGTTTGAAACATAGGCAACTTTTATTGACAAAGCGTGCGAAGCCGCGGGCGAAAGCTAGTTAAAGACTAGGGATAAGGACGACTTGCGCAACTCTCGTAGGCATCGCCTAAACGTATTCAGTGGCTAAATTTGATTTAGAGAGCTGTCAAAACATACAAATACGTACTTACGTCAAATTTAAACATGTTTAATCGGTAAATACGTTTCGGGATCGTAGTGCAAGGAGAGCTAAATCTTTATTTCAGGCAAAAATAGAAAAGTACAAGATGTTTAAACTTAATTCTACGGTACTTACAAATATACCATAGTGACTAACATACAATACATACATTTAATATAGTACACACGGCTACACATCAAGCTATAAATTTCCAGTATAAGCTGACCTCATATTGTGTAGGCTTTTCGTTGAATGAGAGGTCAGCTTATACTGGAACAGTATAGCTTGATGTGTGTACATTACTGCAGCGGCCAGCACTTCCTACGTATGTGTCCCTCAGCCGTTCGTCTATCAATGCCTAGTTGTGGCCAAGGCTTGTATAGTTCTTTTCTCAAATAATGCACGGAATTTATAAAAATACAATTAGTTTTCAAAATCAATGACGAACTACGAAAAACAATAATATTTCCCGCGTTAAAGTGTTCATTTGTTTGTTTTTCATTCAACAGCATTATATTTGCAAGCCAGTTCGAAATTTAAATAAAACCTTTGATAAGTTACCTCCTTGGTTGCCATGTTTCAGAGTAAAAGATCGTTCCATTTTTAAATTACACGACAGATTTTTATACTTTTGTTTACTTTGTAATTTATTTGTTCGCTAAACCACGACAGACATGTATTTTCATACAACTTTTGCCGGCCGCTGTTCGCATGTATTTCGCCAGTACAGCAATTTCGATTTATCTCGAAGAAGGTTGTCAAAATAATGCTCAAATTTCCCAGCGAGAATTGAGAATTGAAAAAAAAGTATTTGCTGACACATACACATATTTTTTTGAGTCGGCTGTTAAAATGCAACTAAGTAACAATAATCTACAACTAAAATACTTACTAACTACCTACATCTACTATACGATTGACGACTTACTTTGACAATTAGAATTGGATGTTTTCTTTTAAGATGAATTTAACTACATAACAAGAACAATGACGTCCTCCTATATACTATAATAAATTATTATGGATATTTGAACATGTACCTATCAATTACCACCCTACATTGTGGAACACAATAAATGATTGAGTATTTAGCAGCCCCGGATCTAGGGGGGGGGGGGGCAACCAGAGCACTTGCCCCAGGCGACAATTTCAAAGGGCGCCAAATTCTTCAGTTAAGAAGTTGTTTACAAGTCGTACTATCGATAGTCGAGTGAGCGGTTAAGAAAATTCTAGATCCTGGCTGGTATTGAGTAGTGGTGCCCCTCACCTGATCATGTAGAGGCCCTCCTTAGGGAACTTGGCGTTGTTGTGGACCAGCACTCGGTACAGATACTCGTCGTGGCCCCACGACATCATCAGATTCTCAAGCCCGCACTTAGCCTTATACATGCCGTGTTCAGAGCTGAAATAAACATCATCACACTAATATTATAAATGTGAAAGTTTGGATGTTTGGTACTAAATCACGTTGTAACGGCTTAAGGACTTTTTCCGAAATAAACAAATTAATCTTTGTGGATAAACTTAATAATTTTGTGATTGTGACTGTACACACGGCTATACATCAAGCAATACATTTCCAGTATAAGCTGACCTCTCATTCTACGAAACGCCTATACAATGCGAAGTCAGCTTATACTGGAATTGTATAGCTTGATGTGTAGCCGTGTGTACTAGCCATGCTCTACCTATGTACTTAGTTTGGGGGCTAGATAGCGCTGTATGAAATGTCTAGCAATATTTATTTATTTTATTTTATTTATTTAGTGTATCAATTTTTGTGGGTAATTTTGATGTTTCCGAGTAATGGTTTTTTTTTCAACTTTTACTAGGTTCTCCCAGGAGCGCATTAAGGTTACACGACACAGGGCACACTATCTTAAGGTAGTTTTTTTTTTTTTATTTTTGTTCTTGGTGCAGCAAATAACTACATACAGCGCTCATGTACGATTATGATAAAAGTGCTTGCAAGTACTAACTGTTGATTGCGAAAAATATTGTTTCAATTGTTTCCATATTATAAGGGTTTCTTTTTTGACACAACATAATAGAATACTCACTTGTACTTAGGGTTGTAGGAATCAGGGTTGTCTTTAAAGCTGTCATCTCCGTACACGATGGATTTGCCCCACTTGCAGCCGACGGCGAAGGTGTCTCCTACCACGCACCATTGCGGCTCGCCGTAGAACGCCATTACCTGTTAAAAAAGTGTCAAACATTGTTCTATCTAATAATCTGTTTTAAAATCGAATTGTTCAACATTATTCTTCAATGGAAGGGTTTTATAACGGTTTACTCGATTTATAAAGTTTGGGTAGGACTAGGGATGTACTCTGAAGGAACGCTTTGAATTCCTTTTTGCACAAATTCCCAAACACTCCGATCCTCTGAAAACCTCCTTCTCAAAACCCCGATACATAGAACCAGTTTCTATGCAAACTCTTTTCCGTCCAAGCTGTCCGATTATGGAACGCCTTGCCGGTCTCCATTAAGAAATCCCCCTCACCTTCCGTATTTAAAGCTAGACTCAAAAACTTTTATCTCCATGAAGAGTCATGATTCATCTGATCTCTAATATTATTATTGTAAGTATAAGTATGTAAGTACATATTTATTTATTTTATATATGATATTTATTTATTTATTTAAAGTTATTTATGTACCTAATATGTATGTATATAACTAATTTCTTTTTCTATTATTAAGTTTATTCTTTTTACACCTCGGCCAATCTTCCATTAAGCAATGATCCTCTCCATCCAAAGGTTGTCTGGAAGAGATCGCTTTGTTAAGCGATAAGACCGCCCATTATGCTTACTTTTATTTGTTTTTTTTCTATAAATCTGTTGTGTCTAGACTGTAAGGTATAATAAAGAATTTTCATTCATTCATTCATTCAGGAAATTATTTAGGGGCAATTTAAGATAATTTTGAATGGAAGAATTAAAAGGTTAAAAAAATTATTATTAAAAAACGTTTGCTTGCTCTTTTATTGTATTAAGATGAACCAGACTAGTTTTTAATGTAGATAGTAAGTTACCGTTATTTTTCAAACGCGAAAAAATCTCAGAGTATTTTTGAGAATTATTTCCCAACTTCTAATTCCAATTAATTCGACTTCTGTATCCCTAACTAAGCCAAGCCGATATAATGGAAAAAGGAAAAGGAGATGTTTAGCCAGTGATCGATTTTTTTTTATTATGGCACCTTATCCTAGTACTATAACTAGCTTACCTTTCCAAGATCATGGATCAATCCAATAAGGTGGAACCAGTCCTCATCAGGATGGTCCTGGCGGATCCTCTCGGCCGTCTGGAAGGCGTGCACGATGTTCGGCAGATCCGTGTCAGGGTCCGACTCGTCCACCAGGTCGTTTAGCTTGATAAGGGCTTCCTTGATCGTCAGCTTCATGTGGTTGAATTGCGTCCATTTTTCTAATTTGGCTGTAATTATAAATTTAATTTGAGCTAGCTAGCGACTCTGGTACTGTATCTAAGTTCAAAACACGTTTGTAGATCGCGCAGATCAACGCCGTATTCGGAGTTTACTATGAATAAATGATTTATTTACAGAAAAGGCAGTACAGTAAAAATGAATAAATGACAAACGAAAATTTTATATAATTGCAAGCATTTGAAGATAAAATTAAAGTTAGGACATAAACTTGCCTTTCACAAAGTCGACAGTTTGGTAAGTGTGCATATCATAGTAGGTTCTTCGCACGCGCTCCTTGATAGGATCGTTCTCATCGATGTCATAGTTCCTGAAGGCTTCTGTGGGCTTCTCATTGTACTTGGCCTCCGGACGCAGCAGGAGAGAGGGGTCGATCATACCAACAGTTTCCTTAAAAACAGTAAGCGGTGATAACAGCTTAACAGCAATAATAACAAAAAAAATTGGATATAAAAACCCTCGATATATTAAAAAACCTTAAAACCACGTAAAACTGAAGACTCATTATAAACATCCTCGGATCTCTTACTTAGTAAGTACACCCCTTAGGATTTCCCACAAGGGGGTAGTCAGAGACATTCCAAACACTACGTTTGATATATGCCCATGTTTGTCACGAGGATAACAAAAAAATAAAACGACTCACTTTGACCTTCATTTTGGCACAACTTTAGTCACAAATCACTCTAAAACGACTGGACGACCCAACTCTTGCGCAGATCTTAAATACGGTTTTTAGATAATCGGGTGTCAGAGTGTCAGAGGTTATCACTTATCAAACTGTTTATACATGGATTAAACAGCGAAAACATAATTGGGGATCAAGTGATTGAGATGGTTTGTTTTAAGTTTACGGACGGTTTGTCTTATTATACCTACCTAGTTCTAGACTAAGAAATAAAAGAATATTTATCTCGAACTCTTTGGTTCGAGCTAACTAATCCAATCTTGGATCACTCGTTGTAGAAACATCAACACAAAAAATCAGCTTTATATTTGGAAAGGGGAACTACTAGAAATTATTTTTAGGGTTTTTCCCATTAACTAGGTAGGTACATAATAAGTAGTAAGTATTAGGTATGATAGCATATCATGGTTAACATGTCTCTTACGTTAGCCGTCTCAGGGCTGTGGAAGATACGTGTATGGCCGAGAAATAATGGTATCATTATTACATATTTGCTATCAGAGGTTATTCGATTGCTATAACCTTTGTACGTAATAGTAATGAGCAATATGTGAATATTTTAGTACCATGTCACACTTAGGAGCAACAACTGACAGATGGTAAGCGGTTGTCGAAAAAGTAAACTATAATGCGACATGGTACTTAGCTGTTTATATTTTTTTTTCGTGACTTCGACAACTTTACAGATAATAGTAGTGATAGTGTGACAAAGTGATAAAAATATTTTTTTCAAAAAAGTCTAAAAATACATAACTTTTGTAATAAAATAGGCCCTATTATTCTGATAAGTTTTAACATAACTTACTACTCAAATCAAAACTCAACACCAGGCAAATAAGAAATAATTTTTTTTCTAAATAATTACCTAGTTGCCTTTATACGCTGTTGTAAATTAGCCCGCAAATTCAGAACGGCGGCGCGTGCAGCGGAGCGTTCCAACATGCATTGTCGCGTGCTGCGTCGACGTTATATAGCCTCATTGAGCACCATATAGCCTTATTGAACTTAGATCAGCGTATTTTGCTTAAGAATCAACCTGTTGAGCGTGTCTTTGAGGCACGTAATTTGGGACCCAACATAGATGCGGACTTGCGTTTTTGAAAAACATGTTGCAGACTGTGTACGAAACTGCTTCTAGGGTTAAAGTTTTGTACAAGATAAGACCGTATCTTAGTGAAGAGGTTCGCGTACGTCTTGTCAAGTCGCTGGTTTTGTCAAAAATTATCTACGCTAACACTATGTATGGCTCAAGGCTGCTAGCGAAAACCGAACGCCTTTAACAGCGAGTTCAAAACTCATGTGCTAGGTTTTGTTTTATTGTACCACCTAGAAGCCATATTACACTTTTTCTTAATAAGTACTTTAGTTTAAAAATGAAGTTGCGACGCAAGCTTCATCTGGCCTGTCTTCTTTTTGGTGTAATAAACTACAGAACGCCTAAATACCTAGTCTAAGACTAGTCGAAGAGACTGTGCAATTCGGCAGTGCTCCAAGCAACTGTCTACTCAACGTCACCGATCAGAGGGTTTCAGGGGTAGTTTCAAATATGCGACTTTCAAGTGTTGGAATAATTTGCCACTACCAAATAGAAATGTCAAAAGTGGTAACAGCTTTAGAAAAAAACTGAAAATATATTTAATGGAAGCCTAAATGCAACATGGTAACATCAATATCGATCTCTCTTTGATCTAGTCACCCAATAATTCTTCTTGAATATATAATATGTATCAATATATTTTAAATAGTTACCCATATTTATTTATATATAACCTATAGATTCTACATAAGTAATGACAAACTTCATATTATATATTATTTAAAAAAATATGATTATAAAATTTATATCAACGTATTAATAAAACTGCACACACCTTTTATTTACTCACTTTATTTTTACTACTGCACTACGTTTGCTTATGGTTTCCGGTGAAAATCAGCGTTGGGTGCATAACATCCAACATTATGCTGAGCTGAACGCCATTTTGGTATACAGACATGTGAGTCGAACTCATTATAGATTCAATTGTATCTACTGTTCCTTATAAATTGTTTCATGTGTCATTTTGTGTGTACCAAATAAATGATTATTCTATTCTATTTTATTCAACGTGCACGCAACTAGTTTTCGCTAGAGCGCGTGTGCGAGCGGGGCGTCCAAGTGTCTTGACCAATTGGAGGCCACCGTTCAAGGGCAAGTGACATCACGTGAAAGAAACGCGACACGCGTATTGTTGTTGTTTTCTTAAATCTGCAAATGCGATCCTTTCGGGATAGTCCATCATAATGGCATTCGAAATTATAATTAGCGAAGTGCAATCAAATATCACTTGCACACGCTTGTTAAAACGCTGAACACCTACACGCTGAAAACACTGCTACGAATACACCCACCAAGAGAAGTCCATACGTTCAGTAGTCGAGCGTGCACGCTCAAAACAACTACAACAACAACGTTCCGAATTTGCGGCTTTAGTTTAATTATTTTGCCGTCAATATTTAAATATTCTCTAGTAAAAAAAAACTATATAAATTAATTATTGGGAACACGATGGAGATTAGTTACTTATCTGTAGTTATAAAATTACAGATTTGCCCCTTGATGAAACCCTGATTACGCTCCTGTATGTTTTTTTGTAAAAATTGGTTAGAATTTAAATATAAGTTATTACAATAAATAATATGTATACAACGTATTATTATTATACACATGAATTTGCCCATTATTGCCAATATACATAATTAATTTAAACTAGATACATTTTTAAATAATAACAACTTTACATTGTTTAAATATTACATTTAAACTTATTATTGTAAACTTACAAAATAAATAATAATGATTAAAAAAAATTTAATTATTTTTACAAAAATGTCTTACAAGCATATTTAAAAATATTAAAAAATGCGGTAGGTAGGTACTTATATGTATTTTTATTGCTGAATCTCGTCGTAAAAGCTAAGCTAATTTGAATAAATTTTGGGATACTTTTAATACTTTTCACAGAACCAGTAGAAACGAATAAATAAATTTACAATATAAATAGCAGATTTGGGCGGCACTATTTCACCACTCACACACGCCAGGGATGTACTTCTCGATGAGGGACTCGTAGTAGGGCCATAGGGCCTCGATGTCAGGGATGCCTCCGCTCTTCGTGTACAGGTCGTATTGACTAAAAAAATTGCACAAAAATTAAAAAAAGAAACATAATAAATTAAAGTTCTGAATATTTCACACATCGCTACCTAGCCCCAAACTATGGTATTTATAATTATAGGCTCTTGTATTGATATTTTTTTTTATTTTTGCACGTTGCGGAACGCGGAACAATTGTTTGCATGATCTACAGATTTTATTCTGGCTCTAGGTGTTTCTCAATCTACAGTATAAGTGTGTATTAAAAAAAAATCTAGTTTCCACCTTTGCATAGTTTGGGGCGAGCTAGCGCTATGTGAAATATCCAGCATTATAGAATAGAATATAATCATTGAATTCGGACAACGTCCATAAGATACACAAAACAAAATAATAATCAGAAATACAAATTATATGTACAAATACAGTTTGTATATTTGATTTGACATGGGCCTACCCATGACATAACAAATATATACAAACTTATAATAACAATTCAGTAAAATTTAAAATTCAAAAGTAATATGTTATCGTGAAATTTGATACACATAGGTAGGTAGTGATGATACAATTTTGGTGTGACTAAATGAGCTAAAAATGTTGGGGGGTTGTTGGGATATTGGGGTTCAAGTGGGGTAAAAATAAATGAAAATGAGACTATTAAGTCAAGTGAGACGTCAAATGAAAGGTCTTCATTAGTACATTGCAACCCCGTTTTTATTTTTAGTAAAGTTTTTGTAGTTTTTGAGTTATTAGCCATAATAAAACCTAATAACTATACACAGGGTACACCAGTGACCCCACAGTGCTGTAATTTGGTATGCGTGTAGCATAAGTATCACAAATATAGGCAAAAGTGTGAAATCTAGAATAACTGCAATTTGTACCCCAAAAAAGTAACCAATTTACATGAATTCTGGTTACCTGTAATTTGAATGAAAGTGTAGGTCAAGTGACTTTGTTTATTATTTCGTGACACTATTTTGATAGTCAAAGATTACAAATAATATTTCTGTTGTTTTTATTGTAGACTCGCGAGATCTCAGTTCGGAGCGAACCACTAGTTATAAGTAAGTACCTATACTTTTTTATTATTTTGCGGGCATCGGCAGCTCGCGATGCCATGCTCGCTGTCATGCCATAGCAGCTCGCGTATTGGCTGGCTAGTCGCCGAAGTAGGTACAGTCGCCAAGTGCGAAGCCTTGCCACCATAAGGGTGGATTTTGTTTGCAATGACCAAGAGCTAATAGAAAAGAGGATGGGGACTGTTCACCAATTACCCGTATTTCGAAAAAAAATTAATGAAATTCCAAACGTAAAACTCTGTAAACACTTCATCTCTCTTCAAGATACCTAACAAAATTGAGCACTTTTTGTAGATATACATAATTATATATTTCATTTATGTATGTGTATTATTATTATTTTTAAATTTTGTAAGTTTATTTCTAAGCTAAAGTTTGTTTAAATTTCCACTGGCACTGCCACTTTCTCCACACTACACGAAGGTTAGCTGGAAGAAAACGCTAATTAGCATTAAGTTCGCCTATGTATTATTTTATTAGTGCAGTAAATAATTTTCTAATCTAATCTAAAGCGCCCTTTGTTACAAACACATCGGAACAACATCTGGCATTACGAGTAAGCAGGTAGTTTTTTAGTCAAAGAAATCAATGTGCTGAGAAGATATATTCATGTATGAACTAAAAAATCAGCCCACTGATTTCTTTAGGGTTCTGTATCCGAAGGCCTAAGGGGACTCCGTTACTAAGCCTACAATCTGTGTGTTACACGGTTCTATCCATCTCAGTAACGGTTAGAAGACAAGAAGCAATTTGACATTTTCAGAGTGACATGTGACATTACATGATGACGATCCATAAACTTGCACATTGACTTACTTGAATTCCAGCACATATTTCAGGATCTCTTCATCCTTTTCGTTTGTAAGGTGTTTGTAGTCACCACCTGCGTGCCACGGGTAGAAAGAGTGGTATCTGAAATTTAATATACTTACTTAAACATTTTTTTTTCGAATGTACTAATCTCGCTGTTGGCCTCTGAGGTCGTTGCAGCTAAACCGAGCTTTTGGCGAGCGCAGAAGGCGCTCAGCCCTGTAATTTTTGATGAGGCAACTAGCGCAAGGGCACCACTTAGGTAGGAACCTCGGCTTGGGCTGTTGCCGGGACGGGGATAGGAGAGAAACGCCCGGGTACATGCTTGTACCTCGTATAGGCGGCGACTGAAGGGACTCGTCGACCTCGCCGGCGAGGTCGGTGTATTTGTAAAGTGTTTGCTCTGTCTAATGTGGGGACTTACTTAAACATGGAATAGAATATACTTTGTTACACCATAAAATAATATTACCTAATTAATAATTTAGACATTGTTATTACAATTAAAATGGAGGTTCCATTTTAATTGTAATTACCTAATTAATAATTTAGACATTGTTATTACAATTAAAATGGAACCTACTAATCAAACTCGACATTGCATGCGCAAAACGCTGAATATGGCTGCACTTATACTATGTAAGTACCTAACACTAAGCACCTTGTACCTACCCATAATACGCACTAAACATATTTGTATAGAACAATGTTATTCTATGTGATTGACGGTCTAATCGCCAAATAGCGATCTCTACCAGACTACCTGTGGATTTGGTTAGGTCGTGTCAAGCTAATTAATTCATAGCCGAGATAGTACCTAAAGGCGGACGGAGGCGTTATCACCGTTTATTCCCCGTAACACAAATCAGGGTTGATCGCGGAGGAACAGGCAGTAAAATCGACGTTTCAAAGTTCTCCAATATGGCGGCGCGCGCGGCGGTCGCAAACTCGGAACATTAACCAAATTAGAACCCACCCTCCTTAACCTTTGAAGCCCCTTATTTGTGTTCATTGCCTGGACTAGTATGCCAGCTGATAAGAAAGATAAAGGTCTCACCTGATCATGTAAAGAGCCTTCTCCGGCAGCCTCGCCTTGTTGTGCTTCAGGAACTGGTACAGGTACTCGTCGTGGCTCCAGGACAACAGGAGGTTGTCCAGACCGCAGTTAGGCTCGTACATGCCATATTTAGTGCTGGAAATAAGAACAGCGCGTTATTGTCAATCTTTGAAGAGGAAGACGAGATGTGTAAGTATTTCCTTCTCAGTTTCCGATCCTGAGGATTACTGACAATCTTACGAATAGTTTTTTTTTTCTTCGGAACATAGAAAAAGAACTTTGTCGCTGACCACATTAGCCACATCAAATAATAAAAAAACACATATCAGTTGAATGGCAAAAAAAAAAGTGTTTTTAATTTCTAACCAAACAACTATAAACTAAACTATACAACTGTATGGCCACATCAGACAATGCACATGTCGATCATCTTCCACGGATCCACAATCTTCGCAATTGGGTGATGTTACTTTTTAGGGTTCCGTATCCAAAGTGTTAAACAGCACCCTATTATTAAGGCTCCGCTGACTGTCCGTCTGTCTGTCCGTCTGTCACCATGAACCGTGATAGTTAGACAGTTGAAATTTTCCCAGATGATGTATTTCTGTTGCCGCTATAACAACAAATACTAAAAACAGAATAGAATATATATGGGGGGCTCCCATACAACAAACGTGATTTTTTTGCTCGTTTTTGCTCGATATTGATAACGGCAACGTAGACAGGTAGTCGCTTGAAATATTCACAGAATATTTAGTTATATAGGTATATTCACTTTAAAAATAAATAATTAAATTAAAATAAAACAAATATTTAAGGGGGGCTCCCATACAACAAACGTGATTTTTTTGCCGTTTTTATAGAAAATGGTACGGAACCCTTCGTGCGCGAGTCCGGCTCGCACTTGGCCGGTTTTTTTTCATTAGCTTATGAACAAATGAAGACAAGTAAATTTCATAAACAATATCTCAAGATTGGTAGTATTTGAAAGCTGAGGAGAAAATCGATTAACTACTTATGGATTTTTTACATCACGTCTTCGTGTTCAAAGTAGAGGATAAGGGCAGGTCAGCATAGCATAGCATAGCATAGCATAGCATAGCATAGCATAGCATAGGTACTCCTTCTATACTGGGACCTAATTCTACTAAACCCATCGCTTCACTATGACAATGGTATCGTCGCAAAATGGCCACTACCTTTTGGTATTTTACTATCTTTGTCAAAATAATGATAAATAATCATTGATTATTGTTCCTGTCATAAGCTGCCAAATTTTCAGTGGTATTGTAATAACTACGGGCGGCGATTTTTGACAAACATGTGCTGGATTGTGTTAGTAGAATACCAAAAGGTATCTATAGTGGCCATTTTGCGACGATACCATTGTCATAGTGAAGCGATTGGTTTAGTAGAATTGGGCCCCTGTTTCTAAGAGACAACACTAGCTTTGCAATCTATCTCGAACTCACACACACTCGTTAGAATGCTCGCGGCGATGACACATCTCAGTTATCATACTAATATTAAATATGTGAAAGTTTGGATGTTTGTTTATTTATTTGTTAGTCAATCACGTCGTAACGGCTGAACCGATTTCGATGAAATTTGGTATATACGTGGATTACCTGTATTACCACCTTTTATCTCATAAATTAGTTTCCATGGGATAAAAATGGGGTGTCAATTCAAGTTGCAACACCGAGTTTAGGTATATTTCTAGGTTACCTACACTTGACTTTTGGTAGTGTAACGCATACGAAGTCGCGGACAACAGCTAGTCATACATAATAGGCAGCTGTCAGATTACTAATAAGTATGCAACGAAATATTTTAATCAGTGGTGGATTTATCAGCAGGCTGGGTAGGCTTCAGCCTAGGGCGGTAGATTTTAGGGGCGGAAAAGGGGGACGTTTTTTTTAAATAGCTCCGTAAGGCAGTTTTCTGATGTTTTGCAGAAAGAAGTCAACAGGCCATCTCTCTGATGAGCTATCCCTCTTCCCTTTCATTGTACATTCAAGCAACGATACCACAAACTTCTTTAATCTATGGTAAAATACTCATTTCGCGGCCCGCAACTCAACTGGTACCATACACACATTACCCTTATCGCTATTGATAGCTCTAATTAGCTCAGAAATATACCCAAAAATATGTCTTGTGTAATTTTAACTAAATTGTTGGAGGCAAAAATTTAACAGCCTCTTGGGAAAATGTATCTGAATTAAAATAAATTTATTTTCTAGAATATGGTAAAATACGTTGTAGTGTTCTATTATATCTGAGGAGAGTCTTTGCTTTGTGAGCGTACAAATGTATAAGTTTAGGTAACAATAGGTGCACCACTGCAAAAATTAGAACTTTTTGTATATACATAAATTAATTAAAGATCTGCACATCACATTAATTAGGTATGTTAGATAATATATTTAAAAATATAATACACAACATCATAAATCAAGAATTAAAAATTAAAATGTCAAATTAAAAAAAAACTAGTGTGCTTAAATTTAAATTATGCTATAATACCTGAACTTTATACTGACTGAAGTAAAACTTCTTTAGCTCAATCAATAAAATGTATAAAATATATGTTTTAAAAAAATATCAACCTTATTTCGAGGCGCCATACAGTAAGTACTTAAGTTATTTTCTGCTGCTGCCTGCCATCTGTTGTGGAATAGCTGAACTTTTTCGTAAATCGAAGCTGGTAGATTCAAAATACGAAACGTCGTAAATACTTTTTTTATCTATAGCAAAATGAACTCTATCATACAGCATAAAGGAGTGTTTTGTTTTTGCAGTTTGTATACCTAATATAGGCTAATTTGGGATAAGAGATATGCGACAAATCAACTGGCTATAAGAGAAAGAGAGAAAGAAAATGTATGCTCGCACCTCTCTTGCCCCTACAGTAATATATGAAACGTAACTCTCTCTATTTCTATCTTCACTCATTTATATCTCCCTCTCAACTTCCGTTCGCACTTTTCGTAACGCATTTACCAGCTTACTTCCCAAGTCAAGCGTGCGTAAAGAAGTATTACTTCAAAATAACAAATTAGAACATTTATATCACATCATTTTAACAATTTAAAAATTAATTTATCGTATAAAAACGTTTCTTCATTGACCACTTGTGCAATCTTATCCCTGCACACACATTGCACTTGTCCATCTGCCATTGTTTTTCTAGAAAGTTTAGGTACTCACTTGTACTTAGGGTTATGGGTGTCGGGGTTGTCCTTGAAGCTGTCATCTCCGTACACGATGGACTTGCCCCACTTGCAGCCGACCACGAAGGTATCTCCCACCACGCACCATTGCGGCTCGTCGTAGAATGCCATTACCTGAGAAAGAGGCTTGTGAGCATTCATAGGCTTTTATGCTAGCTTTGCCTAATATGTTCAGAGAACTGATGGTCGTCGGGGCAGAAAAGTTCTCGAATGAAGATCGCTCACGTCAAAAATTACGATTGTAAGAAAGTATAAACGATTTGCTTCAACTCTACTTGATAGCACGAGTGAAACTCATTTCCAGTTTATGTTTTTCCAGACCAGTAGGTATAATCTCGGAGTCTTCAAGTCCAGAGTGAACAGGTTCCTTTTTAGGCAAGCGTGTTTCATCTTCGATCACACCACCACTCACCATCAGGGTGAGGTAGTGGTCAAGCGCTTGACTAGATACCATTAATAAAAAATCGTCATAGTGTCATAAGTGCGGCATGCAGAATCTTTTTACGTATATCTTGCGATAGGCTTCGTGTTACTGGGTCTTTAGGAAAGATATTTTTTGTCTGGTGGCAAAAGTATTTGTTCCATTAATTAGGTATCCATTCAAAATTAATTTGCAAAAGATTCAGTCAGGCAGAGAAATGAAAACATTGGCGATAAATCGATAGCAATAAGTCGAGGTTATCTAGCCAATTATTCGGTAAAAATAAGTCATAAAATAAAACAAAATCGCGCTACCTACAGCTATTATTATTCTGTTTGTTACTCAATCCAGGTCATAATCTATCAACTCAACAAATTTCATCAAAATTGGGTAAGCCATTACGACGTGATTGAGTAACAAATAAATATCCAACCTTTCACATTTATAATATTAGTGTGATGTATTTATTTTAGGGTTATTCCCAACTGATTATATGAGCATCTGATCACAAAAAAATCCCATTGAAGCTCGGATTTGTTGCAACTGTAATTTTGGGCATATATTTATATAATATACTAGCTGACTAATCTACAGTTTTGCGCGTGTAGTTTTTCAATAAAAACATTATTCACCTTCTGCGCAGTTGGGTAAAAAGTAGCCTATGTTACTCAGGGATAATGTATCATTCTAATGGTGAAGTTTATTCGTTACAAACATACAAAAATACAAATATTTCCTCTTTTTAATATTAGTATAGTTTTATTAACATAAATAATATTATTAGAAGTATAGCACAAATGAATTTAATTAAAAGAAATGTACAATAATAGCAGGATAAACAAAATACAAAGCAAAGCAAAATACGCGACCGCGCGATAGACAGAGCGGCCATCAGTCAGTCAAGTGTGTGTACGTAAACAAAATGCGCGAACGCCGGCCGGTAGGTCGGTCGGTCCGAAACGTATTGTACGTGTGGTCCAAACGCAAACATATAATAGTAAAATAAAAATAGAACCATCATGGTACAATACAGATTTCGGATCGGTGGCGCGCGTCGGAATAGGTACGCCACAGGTAGTATAGTTATAGACAAATTAGGTAGGTAGTAATAAATAGGTATAGGAAATAGATACACCCAAAGGCAGATAAATTATAAGTAATTAAAAGTTTAATGTAAAAATAATTACCGAAACAACACTTACTGAATGCATATATATATATATATATATATATATATATATATATATATATATATATATATATATATATATATTTATGGTAAAGGTAACCTACACCAAACATGGGTCGTTATAAAATTTTAAGACGTTCACCGACTTTAGCAAATAGTTTTTTGGTCAAAGGGTCAAACGGGACCCTATTACCACCTATTATTAAGACTTCGCTGTCTGTCTGTCTGTCCGTCTGTAACCAGGCTGTATCTCATGAACCGTGATAGTTAGACAGTTGAAACTTTCACAGATGATGTATTTCTGTTGCCGCTATAACAACAAAAACGGAATAAAATAAATGTTTAAGGGGGCTCCCATACAACAAACGTAATTTATTTTCTCGTTTTTGCTCGATATTGATAACGACAACAGGTAGACGCTTGAAATATTCAGAGTTTTGTTAATTTGAGTATTCATAAGTATTTATAAGTCCCGCCTTATTCGCCTGAGATCCAGGTTTTACTAGTTCAGGCAATGTATAAAGTTTTACCTATTATATAGATATTAATCCCTAATGTTAATCTTAGCAATATGAAAAATGAATAAAGATTTATTATTATTTAAGTATTCATTTTTATTTTTTTTATTTTTATTTAGTTATATAACACTTTTAAAACACTTTAAAAATAAATAATTAAATTAAAATAAAATCAATATTCACGGGGGCTCCCATACGGTTTTTACAGATAATGGTACGGAACCCTTCGTGCGCGACTCCGACTCGCACTTGGCCGGTTTTTACCCGGTTGCGCAGAAGAAGATCACAATTTTCACGGGTCTGCCTGCGTCCTGAGAAAGATATATACGGAAGTCTACCAACCTTGCCCAAGTCATGAATAAGCCCGGTCAGATGGAACCAGTCATCATCAGGATGGTCCTGGCGGATCCTTTCGGCCGTCTGGAAGGCGTGCACGATGTTCGGCAGTTCCGTGTCGGGGTCCGACTCGTCCACCAGGTCGTTCAGCTTGATGAGGGCGTCTTTGACCGTGGACTTGAAGTGATGGAATTGGAGCCACTTCTCACGTTTTTCTGAATGGGAAATGTAAAAGGGTGTAATTAAAGGTAAATGAGGCTTTAAACGACGAACGAAGGCTCATGACGTTGGGGTTCGAGTTATGGAGCTCAAATGGTCTTGGGCGGGACACTTGGCTAAACGTTGTGATAACAGATGGAGCAGGACAGTGACTGAATGGTGGCCGAGGAGCGGGTATAGAAGGGTAAGACGACCAGCAGCGAGATAGGTGAACGACATCGTAAAGGTCGCGGGCCGTCAGTGGGTGAGACTAGCGCAGTATCGTGGTGGATGGCACAAACTTGAATGGCCTATACCCAACAATGGGTGAAGTCAGGCTGTGGATGAATGAATGAAATACTCTTTATTGCACATCAAACAAAAATACAGTAATAATGGAAATAAACAATAAATAAAGGTACAATGTCCGGTCTTATCGCTAAAAGCGATCTCTCCCAGACAACCTTTGGATGGACAGGATAAACAAAATCAAAAGACGGCGGTGTAAGAGTACCTACAGACATAAACAGGACCCACAAAATAAAGTATAGATACCTATTGATTATACTAATAAACATAAACTTAAATACATAGAAATAATATATATATAAATTACACTACATAAAGAGGATAAATAACATAAACACTAACTAGCAGTTACGAGACAACGAAAGGAAATGGTTGTATACCTTGACTTTGAAAATAGGAAGAGATTGGGACGACCACTGCCATCTTTTTATAACTGCTAAACAGATGGCGTTGCTCTGTCATACGCTGATTAACTAAGGAAAATGCATTGTCATTTCATTTGCCGTGTTATCATTATTAGGCGAGGAGTTTGAAATTAAAAAAAAACATTATCTGTGTTTGTTTATCTGACGAAGTGAGATTGTTTTAGACACATTTTGATATTGTGTCTTTGAGATTTTAGCATAAAAACCATATTTTTTGCCAGAAAGCGCCATCTGTACCGCCAACTGTTTATACACAGTATCCTTTAAATCACTGTTTTCCTAGAACAAAAGTTGTTCGGCCCATGGTCTACTAACTGTTTATAGCATCAAATAAGAAAATAAAAAATAAATGTAGACCTTCTCAAATAAGTCTAATATTGTTCAATAACTAACCGTGGCATACAGTTCATTGGCACGCTAGCCGTAGCTTATTGCTTAGTAATATTTCTTTTGTGGCGAAACGACGGCTGCTGAACGCGTCCTGTCCATTCTATTAAAAAGTACAGAGTACTCGTCATCAGTGCCGTAACTAGGGCAGTGCCGGCGGTTCCCAGGCACAGGGCGCAGACCCTGGAGGGGCGCAGAAATGACAAGACCAGGGCCACTAACAATACCTATTATTTATTTATTTATACGTGTCACTTAATTTATAAACGCAATTTATTTGAACTTCCTTATTCAAAACTTTACCAAGTACTTAAAATTAAGTTTACAAAAACTTAGTTTTTGATGATAGATTTATTTTACACAATCCATTTTATTGTCAGAACCGGTTATGATTAGAAAATATTTCAAGGGCGCGGTTATAGCAGCTTACACCAGGCCCATAAAAGGCTAATTACGGCACTGCTCGTCATGTCAAAAATAGAATTTCGAATGGTCCGTAAAAATTGGAGTCAATGGCACCCGCATCAAATATTACGTGAACTAAGTTAGATACCTAGTAGCTACCGTTGCGCCGCCGGCGAGCGCGCTGACTATGTTGTAGGGCGTAAAGTTAAAATAGACGTTTTAAGTTCGCAACTTTTTTTAATTTTCAAAGACCGATTTCGTTTTTTTTGTAGACCACGGTCTGAACAACGTTTGTTCTGGGAAAACAGTGATTTAATCGACACCGGGTATAGTAGGAACTAGTTTTGTTTTAATCAAACCGAAAATAAACTATTGTATTGTAAAGGAAACGAATATATTTATTAGTTGGCCCCGTCTGCCACGAGTCGCGTATACTATAGCGACTAGGATAAATATTAGGATAACTCACGTTTAACAAGATCCACAGTGACGTTGGCATGCATAGTGTAGTACGTTCTCCGAACCCTCTCCTTGATAGGATCATTGTCATCGATGGAGTAATCCCTGAAGGCATCTATTGGCTTGTCGTTAAAGGTAGCCTCTGGACGCAGCAGCTGGGAGGGGTCGATCATGGCAACTGGACCTTTCTGGAAGAGAAATAAAGTTGGAAATAACACCCAACAATTCCACACAGTCCTAACCTCATTAATAACTAATGGCGGGTTCCTATATCCGTCGGTAACCAGCTACGACTCCTTTCTCCTTGAAAACCTGTCAAAAGTTTGACACTAGTTTGACACTTGTCAAGGAGATACGAGGCGTAGTCGTTTACCGGCGGATATAGGACCCCGTCATAAAGTGCCTACTAGAATTCCTTGTACTATGGAAATACCTCTTACCTAGACAACAACGTCTAGACCTGGAATAATTCATCATCAGTAACATATCAGCCTATGGATGTCCATTGCTGAACAGCCCATACATTTCCAGAGCGACGATCATTTGCGGCTTAAACCCAACGGCTCCCAGCAACCTTAATCAGGTCGCCTTTCCATCCTGTGGGGGGCGTCTTACGCTGCGCTTTCCAGAGCGTGGTCTCCACTCTAGAACTTTCCTGTCCCAATGACTGTCAGTTTTCAGCTGTACCTGTACATTTATCTCGCGTTCGGGACTTCAAGGGTTTACTGTAGCTTGTGACAACCTATTTGGCTTTAATCATTTTATAAATAAATAAATATTGGTCTTGTTTGGAGGCCTTCTCCTCAGAGATGAATCAGTTCTAAGTGCTCAAAAAAATATATGTCATTCATTGAACTTTTTTCTGCAAAGTGAACATACAAAAAAGTTCTACCTGTTTATTTACTATGAGAAAAAAATCAACAAAATGTAGCTGTTTTCAACTTTCAATTTGATTTAACCTCTAAACGACATAACATTTTATAATTTTTCTTTCACCTAAATGTGGGCAAAGACTTTACCTTCAACCAGCTACGACTCGTTCCTCCTTGAAAACGTGTCAAAATTTTGACACTTTTTCAAAGAGATACGAGTCGTAGTCGGTTACCGACGGATATAATATATAGGAGGATATAGGAGCCCGCCATAAATCAGAAAAACAAATATTATATTATTCTACGGCACATATAAATGGGTGGCATCTTTTTTTGGGGTGATGTGGACAAAACCCTTAAATTTATATTAATAAAAATCATTACCTCGTTTTAATATTATTTTAAATAACGTAAAATAAATTTTTACTTACATTTGAAGTCATTTTTAATGTTTCTCAAACACTTGTAAGGTGTAGGTACCTCAGGGCAATGCAATAGAACAAAGAGGTTTTGCGGAAGCCTTTAGTACCCATCGTTTCATCTTGAGCCGCTATCTTAGAGATAATGATAATTCCATATTCGATGCTGGGGAGTGCTAGTTTTCCCACGCGGGTTAGAATAACATTCTGTACATATGTATGTAATTTAAATTAATTGTAGGCATAAACGCCAATTGTATACATATATTTTCAGTGAAATAGTGTTAATTAATCTGAAAATTATCCTTTCAAATGAAAAAGAATTTTCGAAATAAGTATAGGTATATGACGGAGTTCAGAGGTAGGTAACAAATATTTTAAAAAATACAACTGAATTGCGAACCTCCTCCTTTGTTGAAGTCGGTTATACAATTTACTGACAAAACTCACAACTGTTTTTCTATTCAGTTTTGAGTTTAGTTTTAGCATTTAGGGTACAAAAACAAAATGACATACAATCTGGTATTATTTTATGTGCCTATCTAGTTGTTTTTCTTACATGCCACATCAGTTGCAAATTATAATGTTATCAATAAACAAATAAGATGAGATAAAGCTATTTATCTTCTTGCATCTGCGAATTTACAATACCTACTTACATTTGATCAGTGGCGAGGCAAGATCTTACTGATGTGGGCAAAGTAATCTTCGAGAGGCCCTCTTCTCTTCTTCGAACATGGGGAATGTTCTGAGGAGCTATTTGATCTCATTCCGCCGTCGAGATTTTACCACCGCACTTCTCGACAACGTAATAAAGCTCATCCACATATCATCGACAATTGGGTATCACGCACCACACGCTTCACGCGATCTTTTCTACCCCATACTTGCAAGATGTGGAATGAGGTCCATCTGAGGTTTTCCCATTAGGCTACGACATGGCACGCTTCAAGAGAAATGTAAAGAGGTTTCTACAGTGTAGGGAACGCATCGACAATACCCCGGGTGTTGCCGGTGTCAATAGGAGGCGGTGACCGCTTACCATCAGGTGGGCCGTTAGCCTGTTTCCCCACAAATAACATTAAAAAAAACATGCATGTTACTACCATTCCACTATTTGTTTGCTGTCCATTGCTTGTCTTGACAATGGACTCGTCGTATGAGCAAGTAACGTACAGCGAACAGGGAATGGAACAGTAGCTATCAAAAGTAGGTAGCGAAATATTTGTTGATAATATTATAAGTCATTATAAGTAATGAATGGCAAAAATAAATTTGCCATGTCAATAATAATAGTTATCGTTTTAAGACGAGTAAAATTATTTTCGTCACTTTCATGGCTTGGTAATGCATAAACCTCCGAGGCGCGAAGGTCCCTCGGATCGCCAGGCCCTAGGCAGTGGCCCACGTCGCCCGCGCCTTACGCTGCCTCTGCATTTGATTGACAACGAATTAGGTTTAAGTGGGGTTAATATCTTCAAAGGAAATCCGACAAGTGAGAAAATGACTTATATTCACAAAGAAATAAGGTCTATACAACAAGTTGAAGTGTAGGACCAACAGTTTTTGATTGACATCGACACAAATACATACTCATCTTACAGGTTGCTCCGAAATAATGTCTAAGAACTCGATACTGTTAACTCAATGACCTCATTTGGGGATGTTTGTTAAATGACTTTTTAATATGCTCCACAATTTTTACAATTTTTGCAGTTTCATCGTGCTATCAGTACCTAATCTGTTTGTAGGTACCCACTAGGTACTAATTCTAAATAAATTAATTTTGAATTTGAATAAGTACTTATAAAATGTGTATTTACAAAATTGCCATAAATAGGTAAACAGGAAGAATATACAATTATTAACAATAAAACACATAAGAAACAGTTGAATCATCTAAATACCGTTGCAAAAGATATATACTTAGATAGCTCAACTGCTTCAAATCACTACCTACCAGGGGGAAATGTCCCTAAGACATTAGATATTCTAAGACTATATGCAGCAGTGGATGTCATAATTATGACGATGAAGAGAAATGGTTAATTAATTCTTTATTATTATCGTAATTAAACAAAAGAAGTACCTTTTTAAGTACCTAGGTCCTAAAAATAATAACGTAAGCACTAAAAACAATGAGATGCATAATGCGGTCTAATCGCTTAAAGCAGTTTTCTCGAACCGTCTAATGAAGACGAATTATGTTAGGTATATGTTACCTATAGTAGGTAGGTAGGTAGTACTTCTACCTACCTAGATATCAAATGGTTACCTGAAAAACTGGAAGACCAGAGCAACAAGAGATGATCGCTGTTTGTGCCATTTCAAACCAATCACACGCAATCGCACGTAAGTAGGCAAGGTACTAAAAAGCAAAATATATAAATTTAAACATTGGAGTCTCTTCGAATGTTCTTATGTGAATGCAGTGATTGAGGATCTTGGAGCGGTCAGCTATTGTGCTATTAAAAGGTTATAAATAACTCGCAACGTGCGGAAATGAAGCGAATTGTCCTCTGTGGCAGTTCCAGACCCTCGTCTCAAACGTCCAGGGTCGAAATCGAACCATGCAGATTTTGTACCATATCTATAGGTCTGACTTGGCTATTTTCATATAGGTACGAATTAAATTAAAGCCTTCGCAAGTTCTCATTTTAACCTTCAGAAAATTTGGCTTGCTAGTAGAAACTAGCCATCGAACATAGGGCTCTTCCATGACTGTTTTAAATAGTAGGTAGGTAGGTAGGTACTTAATAATAATTCGTATAGGTATGAGAACTAGCCAAGTCAGACTTTAGGCTTCAATATATAATCCTAAGTTATATGAAGAAATGATATTTTAAGTTGTTATAAATAAATTTCAGGACTGACCAATGAACTTGGCACCCATCCATTTAAATCTCACTTCTTTTGTCGTTGAAGTCAACCACCAAGGCATTATCATAATATTGAACTTGGCTCTCATTTCACATTTATGTTTTTGATGGGATATTAATTATTAGTATTTGCCAGTGCACAGAGGTCGAAATTAGACCGTCCGAAGAGCATCCACTCCTCTTTCTCCATATTTATAAACTCTCACTCAGGACGCGCAATGAGTGTAGTAGGTAGGTCCCTACATCGATTTTCAATTTTAAAGTTTTTTTGCCTAATAATCAGCTTTTTAACATTAACTTGCATTAAGTTGCAGAAATTTTAATTCAGCATTTATTATTCATATTCGATCTATTCCTGTTCTGTAATATTATGAAAGTTTTAAACCAGAAAGTTGAATGCCCGACAGATAAAGAGTCCATCGGTGGTTTAATCAATTGTAGCACAGATAAATAACAATATACCTACTAAATATGTAAGCAGGCAGATAAGATGATGGTTAAGATAAGGAGTACCTACCTATTTTATAAAAAAAGCGGCCAAGTGCGAGTCGGACTCGCGCACGTAGGGTTCCGTACCATTATCTATAAAAAGGATCAAAAAATCACGTTTGGTGAATGGAAGCCCCTGAAACATTTATTTTATTTATTTATTTTTAAATTAAATATATATGTAACTAAATATTCTGTGATTATTTCAAGCGTCTACCTGTTGCCGTTATCAACGAACAAAAAAGTCACGTTTGTCGTATGGGCCTTATATATTTGGTAGGTATATTCAGTTTTTAGTATTTGTTGTTAAAGCGGCAACAGAAATACATCATCAGTGTAAATTTCAACTGTCTAATTATCACGGTTCATGGGACCGAGAGGTGACAGATGGACAGACTGCGGAGCCTTATTAATAGGGTGCCGTTTTAACCTTTGGGTACGGAACCCTAAAATACCCTTTTTCAACCAAGATAACGCGTGTTCCCAGTTATTCCTTGTGCAGCCTCTGGCTATTATATCCAGTACAATCCAGCTTCATAGCAATTGAATTGATGAAGTAAATACCCATCCATTGTTGTATTTATAGAGGTAGCGTGTACGTCCAATTTTTACTCAACCGCTGAAGGAGGGTAATGTATATCGCGAGGGACTTTAAAAGAAGAATAGTTTAAATACCCCGGACTCGTGACACGCTTTTACTTAGTCTTAAAGAAAACATTTATTTTTCTGCAAAATTCGTTTATTTATAGTTAGCAGTAAAAAAATCTTCATTCATAACTCTCAAGGAACCAACATATTACAATTTGGGTACAAATATAGCTTCTCTCTGTCAAAGTTATAGTATATAGGTAAGTATTAACGTGGAAAAAAATATAAAAATCAGAAAATCATAAAAGGCTGATTGCCTATTAGTCTGGCTGTGGCAGCCAATAGAACGCACACATCTGCACTACAGCCGCAGCGAAACAAGGCTACCTAGTGCGTAGGTAGCCTTAAAAAACAAAACAAGCCAACAGAATTGCAAATTTTGAACAAATGCTATAAAATAATTGATGTAAAGTAAACTGGTTTTTAACGTTTAAACGTTATTTTACAGGAAGGACATGACATTATACAATTCAGACACAAAATATGCAATCCGCAACTTATAAAGTGTCTAATAACTGAATAATAATAATGCTGGATATTTCACACATCGTTATCTAGCCTCAAATTAGGCAATGCTAACTATGGGAACAAGATAACCGATATAACATTTAAATATATATATATTGGTGGACATTTCACACAGCGCTATCTAGCCCCAAACTAAGCAGAGCTTGTACTATGGGAATCAGATAACTGATAGAATACTTATATACTTTTATTTTGTAAATACATACTTATTATATATAGAAAAACATCCAGACCAGGAACAAATATTTGTAGACCTTGCAAGCATTTCTTCCGCGGCGGGAATCGAACCCGATACCTCCTGCGTCTCAGACGGCTATACGCCCACTGCGCCACGGAGGTCGTCAAAATTTATCTGATATTTTTTGTTTATAATATATTTTAAAATAGATAGATAATGAATGCTATTTATTATTTGGAATGTCACTGCAATGTAACCATATAATCAAGCTCATACATATAAATAATGCTAGACATTTTACACAGCGCTATCTAGCCCCACACTAAGCAAAGCTTGTACTATGGGAACCAGATAACTGATATGTTTTTTGTTTTTTGTAAATACTTACTTAAAATATACATATATTAAAACAAGCAGACCCGGAACAAATATCTGTATATGCAAACATTTGTTCCGCTGTAGGCATCGAACCCACACCGGGGCCTCAGCTGGCTATTCGCCCACTTAACCACGGAGGTCGACGGACATAATAATGATACATTTTCTAAATTACGTATATTGCCTCGTACCTATTGCTGTAAATTCAGAGATTGCAAGTTTGGCACTCGGCTCGTTAACAAACAAAAATAACCAGAGAATTCACTCCCAATCATTTCCCAATCAGAGATCCATAATATAAATGCTTAAAATCAGAAGAACTATCACTAAGACACTTACAAACTAAAGATGTTTTGAATCACAGATTAACTTTGAAATAATAGCTACACGGTGACTATTTTTCACATTGTCCTTTTACACAACACTAAGTTCTAGGAACACAGCAATCAAAGTACATGAGGAAACAATGTTCTGTATCAGTCTACTTACTGTAAAAAGCCTCGCAGTCTTAGAATTACTACTCATAGAACAGTATTGTACAAGAATCGTAGGCCACAAATCAACGAATGTGCGCGTGATATCCATGTTTTATATTCTCCGACACGCACAAAGCGCACGAGTAATGCAGCCAATGAATGCTCATTTTCACAGCACAAACCGTCACTTTTTTGTTTTTCCATCAGCCGCACTCACACACCTGGCTCCTAAAACTCACAGTGCAGTCGTTTGGAGCCATACATAGCTCCATTGATCTTTGTTTCTATGTGCAGTTATTCTAAGCTCACAGTATATTTTTGAGCGAAGCAGTCCAATGCAGTCATAACACTCAAATATAAAATGTACCGCTTTTTACAGTAATAATCCAGTCTTTCTTAACCAAAAATGTTTCTTCTCACTTTAATTGTTCTGTCAGGATTGCGAATCATACTAATCACTATCACTGGCTCATTTCTCACAATCATTCACAACCACTTTGGGGTCAATCTTCAGTATACCGCTTAATTTCTTTACATCTATTTCGACCACGGTGTTGCACATGGCCATCTTAGTTTTAACGTTTTCGTATTTGTCAATAGACGACGGCTTTGTTCCGTAGTAGGAGTATTCACCGTCCGAATCCGATCTAGAATCGACCGAGTTAGGGAGTTTGGTTGTGGATTTTTTAGCGACGTGGCTATTGGGAAGTTTAGAGGTGGATTTTTTCGCGATGCGTTTGGCTTCTTGAGGAGTGGTGTCTAACTTCCTTTTGCCCCGAGTTTCGTGGTCGTCTTCCTCGGGGCGGTAGGGCACAGTGTTGTAGCTGAGGTTGAAAGTGCCGTGCATAGCGCTGTGATGGATCCTCAGGTCCCGAAGGAACGAGAACCTCCGGTTGCAGATTCCGCACGCGTGCACCTCGCGCGTGTCTATTTTCAGTTTAAAATATGCGTAGTTCATTTTAGTGATATCCGGATGGGCTTCGTTGTAATGCACTTGCATGGTTTCCAGATTGCTCCTCAGCGTTAGACAGATGCAGCACTTGACTACGACGTCGCCTCTGTCTCCGAACTCCGTTGGTTTGTTCCCGTGCAAATGCGTGATCATGTCGTCGTACAGGACCGCAGCCTCGCAGTGCAGACAAACTTTCCTCGGCAGTGTCTCGTCTTCAGCTCTCTTATCTTTGTGTTTGAGCTTGATATTATATTCGCTGGGTAGAACGTTGGGTATTTCGGTTTGTTTCCACTGGTGATGCATGCCTGGGTGTTCGGTTTGCAAATGGCGGTACATACCTTTTCTGGTGCCGTTAAAGCTGCAGTACACACACGTCAGTATTTTTAAGTTGTAGTGTCTCAGAACATGTTCTTTCATACATAATTTGTACTGACTGTTGCTTTTACTGACAAACTCGCAGTAGGGGCAATGTCTGACGTTAAGCTTCTTACTTTCTGGCTCGTGTATGACTAAACCATCTTCATCGTCGGAATCCGACTGAGCCGGTCTCTTGCGGGTGGTTTCTCTGAGTTGTTCTTTGCGAGCTATCTCTCTCAGCTGTTCTTCTGTAGGAGCTGCCTCTTCGTATCGGACTACGAGAAGGGAGTTATCGGAGGCGTCGGATAGGTCGATATTATCTGCGACGTGTGCGGTTAAGATTGGCATCATGGTTTTTTTCTGGGTGTTTACGACGGTTGAGATCCACGCGGACCGCAGCGAGGGGTCTCGTATGGCCTCCTTGGGGCGGGACAGGAGGCCCGGGTGGCTCTTGCAATGGAACTGAGCTTCATGGAAAGTTGGGAACTTATCTGTGCATTTGGTGCAACACCACCTGTAATTATCGTTGGTTCGTTAGCTAAAGGAGCAGCAATCATTACCTACAGGTGTAAAATACATACCTATAGAGAATAATAGCGAAAGCAAAGCTAAGCTTGTTTGTACATAACCACACCAAGTTAGATTGTATACTTTCATAATAACTTCGCTAAAACATTGACAGCAATTTAGTTTTTATTAATAAGTTACAATATTTCAAACATTTCCAGTTTTCTTACCTGATCTTAGTTAACTCGCTTTCTAAATGATTCCTCATTTCATCTTCATCTTTGAGCAGGATCTTACATTTTGGGCAGCAGTAGCTATCATCTTTCGGAGCTCCGAAAGTACCGAAGGCCTGTTCCAATTCGGAGTCAGAAGACGGCTGAACGGGTTTCGGTGGTTCCACAACTTTAGAAGGGCCAGCGACTGGCTGCGGTTTTTCTGCAGCGGTTTTCTGTTTATTGTTTATTTTGTTCTTTTCTATGATGGCTGCTTGGTGGTCGAGGAGTTTAGACACCCACTTTTCTATGTTGACGTTTACTGGCAGTTCCGAGGGCTCGATGAAGTTTCTGCTGTGCTCGGAGGCGATGTGATCGTTTAGGCCGGCTCTGTGGTAGGCCTTGTAGGCGCAAATTGCGCAACTCCATCTGAAAAGTAAAAAAAAAACATAAGTATAAACCCTGCTTGATGTTTCAAAGGAAATCGATGATATAAAAATAAATAGTATGTCCAAACCTACCTTCTATACTTCAACTCTTCGTACAAATGCGATTGCATAGCTTCTCTCGTATACTCGGAGACAGCCTTGCACAAGGAACACTTGAAGCTGATGCCGTTGGGTTCGCAGAACTGTCCGTAGCGCTTGCAGAGATCCTCAACCGACATCTCGCTGTCAACATTATTCTCTACTTCTTTCTTGACAAGGTTAAGATCTATCGGCACCGTTACAGGCACCGCTTGGACCAGTGAAGTGCCCGGTTCTAGCTCAGTTTTGACCAGAGTGTCCTGAAGGCCACTCTTCTGCCTTTGTTTCTGCCACCGAGTCGTTCCATCTGCCTCGTTCGGAAGAGTGCCTTCCCTGTAGTAGTAATAGAAAACGTCCTCTTCTTTAGTTGGATGGGCGTTCGATTGATGCTTCACAATATTCTCGATAGCCGAGGTACGGAACGGGCAATAAGCGCATTTGAATTGCATTTTCGTCTGATGTTCTATAGAGCAATGTTCTACCACTGATTGTCGCAGCATGCTCTTGAATTGGCAGAGACCGCACTGCCACGGTTTCAAGTCCATAGTCCCCAGAGAGCCTGGAAGCTGGGAAACAGAGACCGTGTTAGTTCCATCTTCCCTCACCACCTGCACTTGCCCGCCTTTATCTTTGTGCACATCGGCTATATGTCGTTCCACAATCTGCTTCTTGTAGTGATAGTAAGTGCAAACAGGGCACGCGTACAGATTTACATCGTGCATCTTCAGATGCGCTATGATTCGCGTCGCTGTCAGCATTTTCGAGGTATCGAGGTGTTGGTGCGGAGGGCAGTGGACGCAGTGGTAGTCGACAGCCTCGGAGTGGAGGGTTTGCCAGTGACAGCGAAGCATGTCTTCATCTAATGAAATGTAGGAACAGCCCTTAGCGCCGCAAGTGTGGCGCTGGCGGTCGGGCACGTACTTCGGATAGCGCGAGTCCGCTTCCATGGCGACCGCAGGTGCTTTGTCAGCGCGGGTCGCAGCTGAGCTGGAGGCTAGATTGACCATCTTATCAAAGTGTTTCTCATTGGTCTCCAAGTGAGGGACAGGGTTGACGGGCTCCGTCTGCGGCACTGGCTGCCTCTCAGCATGCAGTTGCAAGTGCCTCACCATGTTCAATCGAACTTTAGTGCTGAACTCGCAAATGTTGCAATACACCAAGTTATCCATTATAGGATTAATCGGTAGTTTATCGATATCATCTATTCCGTATTTCTTAGGCGTCTCTACTGAGGTTTTGCGTTTTGGCAATTCGCGAGTTGGTCTAATCTCCTTATCAACCGTGAAGGCGCAAATGCCGTCGTTCCCTATTTTCGAGGTAAATGTGGCTTTAAAGATACCGTGCGCCTCTTTCAAATGTTTTTTCGTAACGTTTAAAGTGCTCCATCTAGACTTGCATATTCCGCAGTAGTATTGCTTAGCAATGTTCTGAACGTTGTGGTCTTTATTGTAGTGGTTTATGAGTTGTGTTATGTTGGAAAGGACTATCGGACAGGGCGCATGAGGACAGCGAATGGTCGACAGCTCCAAGCAACAACTATTTGTGTGTCGCTTGAAGCCTCCCACGTTTTTGGAATTCAGGTTACAACTTGGACATATGAAAAGTAAATCTGGATTGACTTTTTTGAACTTCGGCTTTTCTGATATAGTCGGTTCCTTTGCGGTTTGGCTGGAGCAGGTTTCGGAGATCGGTTTCATCAAGGTAGGGTGGTCTCGATCTGATTTTTCAGCCGGTTCTTCATCCGACAAGTCGATAACGTTCAGTTTCGCAGATTCATCCTCAGTCACACTCGTTTGTGCTGTACCAGCTCCTTCTTCATCGCTATCTAAACAATATACGACGATGTCAGTTCTCTGATTGACTGATCGTACTTCTTCAGGCTCATTTTTAATAACAGAATCGGCTGGCTCTTTTGCGCCCTTAAGTTGTTTTTCAGGTGACAATAGTACTGATTGTTGTGTAGCTTCAACAGTTTGAACAACAGGCAGATCGGCTGACTTTGCAATAACTTCCGTTGGAGCTTCAATTACTTTTGGAGTAGATATATTGGGTATAGATCTGGTGGTCAAGTTATCTGACTCTGTTTCGAGCCTAAGAGTCGTTTGCTTGATGAGTTTCTCTAGTTCAATCGATCTCTCTGCTTCTCTGGTAGGATTCTCCTTTGCTTTGCTGGGTATAACATCTTCAATCGGCGCTTTCAATTTATTTAGATAGATTAGAGGCAGCACCCTTAACTCCATAGAACCATCCTGAAATAAAAGATGAACATTATACAGCGTTACCGGAAACCACTAATTGATAGAGCGAAACGAGATCTCCAAATTAACTTGGACAAATCGGCATTGTATGTCTGTAAGTATGTATGTACATATGTTTGTCCGAGGATAACTTTCAAAGCATTGATTCGATTATCGTAAAATATGGTATATAGGTAGGTAGTGATGGTACAATCCTGGTGTGACTAAATAAGCTAAAAATGTGAGGGGGTTGTTGAGATATTGGGCTTGAAGAGAGGAAAATTGAGACTATCCGGTCAAGTGGGACATCTTATTATAGGTCTCCATCAGTACATTTCGACCTAGTTTTTATTTTTAGTTTAATCATTGTAGTTTTCAAGTTATCAGCAAAGATCGGCGATTGGGTACTATTTTAGACGTTGTCACTAACATGGATATGAAATTCCGGAATTAGAAATTCCGTAATCCCGATATTTCTTTTTAAACCTTATTAGTTTTGAAAAATGTTTAGAAATATAGATGTTTTTTCCCCGAGTCCCGAGAGTGTTTTATTTAGTAAACAATTATCCTATTCGAAATCTCATCATTCATATTTTTCCATCTACTTATTACTAAATACCACATTCTTAAGCATTGAAAATTTTTTTTAGTCGTGTCCATTCTTTACATAATCGTCGTACTCGTGATTCCGACATTCATCCATAATCGATATCCCAGCGATGTATTATGTAATTCCGAGACACTGAATTTGTTGGTCGTATCCATACTTTTGATGAAATATTTTGGCAATAGAACCCAAACAAAAGTCCAATCTCTAGTTATAAACAATAATAAAAACTGAATTGACGAACACAGGCTACACCAGTAACCTCACAGTGCTGAAATTTGGTATACGATATGTCTAAAATCCAGAATAACAGCAATTTTGACACCAAAATACTACATAAACGACATACTATTTTGAAATAGCGCCACGGAATGCATAGCAACTAACTTGACCTACAGTTTCATTAAAATTACAGGTAACGGGAATTCATGTTAATTGGTTTCACATTTTTGGGGTCGATTATATTTTTTATAGGCGACACGCGAGATTTCATTTCGGGGCGAACCACTAGTTATCTCAGTGTTAAAAGTTCAACATACTTTATTGGTGATGATCCTCAAATAAGCTTGAGGGTTCTTCGTAGGATGCATACTGGCTGCGTGAGAGAGCATCTCGGATTCAGTATTGGCGCCGTGCACGCACCAAGTGCACTGGTACAGTTTTACGTCATGGCTTTTCAAGTGCTTGACCAACTCTTTCGGCGTGGACATTGTAACTTCACACAGCTATATAAAATAAATAAAAATATTAAATACATAATGTTATAGATTTCATAGTATGTACATAAATTGTATCGTACGTATGAAACACATACATTGCACGGATGAGACTCTTCAGATGAGTGCTTCTGCTGCAAATGCTCGCAAAACTTTCCAGGAGTGTATGTTCGGAATTTGCAACTGCCTTTGCCTAAAAAAAACCATGACGATTAGTATTGCAATAAAAGTCTCAATAAAGCAAGAATCGGTATGTCTGTATATGTACAAAGCTCAACCAATAACTTACCATGATTGCAAATGTAGAAAGGCACTGCAGTTTCTCGTGGCAACATGTTGCTAGAATCTACGACGGCAGGCGCCACAGCGGCCGTCGAGCGAAGCACTTTCGCCGCTGGACCAGTTGATCCGTGAGCTTGCATAAAATGCGCACTCACTAACTGGTCGGCAGCAGCACGGTAGAAACACAGCATACAGGAGTACTGGCATCGACCGTGTTCTTTGAAAACGTGCATCACGATGTCTATCGCATTTCCGGCAGCGTCGAAGTTACAGTACGCGCATCCCAAGGCTCCTTCCCCTCCCATTTGCTTGTGAGCAGAAGCGTGAACCAACGCGTCTTCTGCCGAATCTGTCGTGAATGAGCAGAAACGGCCAGCGCATTTGAACACTCTGACTAACATTTCTTTTTGCATCATCGTGTCTAAAACTATCCGGTGCTTCCTTGACATAACTTCCGCTTGCACCTCCTCGTATTGAAACTGTTTTATCGGTTCAGATAAAACCTCCGAAGAGGTGCTCGGGTAGATTGGGCTCGCTTGGGGAACCTCTTCAGTTTGATCACCGAGGCTCATCACATTCTCAATTATAGGAAAAGCTGTTTCGCTGTCATCGCATAGAGGTGGGTCAACGTCGTCAACATCTTTCGACATTAGATCAGACAACGGCCGAACAGCAATGTAGGTTCTGGGTGATTCTGTTCTTTCAATGGTAGATGCATCGATAGAAGTTCGCAGGAAACTTCTAGAATCTTCGTTTGTGTTTTCCACATCCTTTTCCATTACAGGAAAATCATCCATGTGCTTATCGAGAAAATGCGTTAGACAATCTTTAAAGCTAGACTGAACTCCTTGCAAGGTAACTATAACTTTGCATAAACAACAATAACCATCCCAGTTCTCGGAATGTTTAGTTTGCACATGTTTTTTTATAGATATAAGAAGTGTTGTTTTATAATGGTTCTCCACCCCTTTGACGCAGCAGACGTACTCTTTCGAGCCATTATCTTTGTAATTCAGTTTAAAGTGGGGTTGATCGAATACATCAGTAGTCTCTCTGGGCTCAGGAACATCACTTACGGTATTACATTTCGGATCAGTTGTATCTAATAACGACGTTTCTTTGCCCGTTTCATCCAATAGCGCTGTTTTATTGAATGAGTTATCCACTAGTGATGTTTCGTTCGGATAATCTGCTTCGTGCTCCGATTCCTCTTGTTTGACGGAAGTTTCGTCGCTTCCTTCTTGATCGTCAGTTTCAAATCTTAGTTTAGATTTCATTAAACCCGGCCTAATGTTACTCTTTAATTTAGCAAGAGCTCTATCCGTGTGTGGATCCGGCTTTTCTAGTTTGGGTATAGCAGAACTGATTTCGCTCATACGGTCACTGCCAATTATTTCGCTGCGTTCATCGCTCACGTCTATAATGCTCTGGTTAGACCGCGAGCTTCTCAAAGTCCGCGGTTGCTCTTTAGCAAAACTCTTCCTTAACATAGCTGTCATAGCTTTTTGGGACATCACACCCAAATTAATTGTATAAACTGCTGTTTGTTCGTCATCATGACGCACTATAACGTGCGTTTTCAGATTTTCAAGTGATATCTGCGTAAAATTACATTTTCCACAGATATAACCTATAAGCTGCCCTTTTATTTCTTTAGGCGGCGGGGGTATATCTAGATTGAACGGACAACGAGTTATATTTACACACTCGTAACATAAGTGCTTAAACTCTCCTGTATGCGTACTCACTACGTGCCAAAAGAAAGATTCCAAAGCTACTCTATTTCTGCTAAACTCTTTGTAACAAAATCTGCATGTGTATTTTTCTGAGGGTATTTTGCTAATAGCTTGGAAATTAATGTCTGCACATTGCTGAATAGCCTTTCGAGCTGTGTCTGGATCCATTCGAGATAAAGGAATTTCTGTGTGAGCATGTTGCTTTTTGTAATGGTTAACGATTTCCGTACCACTATAATGGCATAACCGACAGTCGTATGTAAAGACTCCACGTTGGAAGTAGTACATTTTGTCAGTAAAACAGTTCATATCGGGTATTGTAACAGGTTTTATTGGAAGTGATCTTTTGGCTATCTCTGATCTATCAGTTGAAGAATCTAGATTTTTCTTCTTTCTGTGTTTTGGTTTTATAATTCCAATTTGCCAGGCACCGCGTTTCTTTTTCGGTTTCTTCTTAATATCAGCCAATACTTCGCTACTTCCGATGCTGCCAGAAGATGCTAGAGAACCACTATCAGAATCTGAGCTGTTGACGTCACTTTCTTTTGTTGTATTCGTGTCAGCAACTGAATCTGATTCAAATTCATAAGGATCTATTGCTTCGTGTTTTTGTTTTGTTCTTGATTTCGGACCTGGTTTATAGCTTTTTAGCTTATCAATGGATTTATCTTGTAAAACATTCGTTTCAGATACTATTTTCGGTTTCGGTTTTGGTCCGGGTTTTTTGCGGATCTTTTTCACAGGTTCATCTAAGGTCTCCATGCTTTCACTCTTTTCAAGCAACACATCTTTAGGCGGAGATGCATTTTCTCCTTTGTTACTAACCATTTTTGCCAAACGACACATTCGTATGCCCGTTGCATTAAGTACTTCATCTCGCATGAACATTTCTTTAATGTCATTTTGAAGTGTCTGTAACTCTCTATTTCTTGTTTTTTTCTGAATTTTAGGTTTTAGTTCTTGTACTTTCACCTTAATAGGTTTATTACCACGTTTAGGGTTTGCTCTACCTCTTCTACCCCTACCTTTGCCTCTTCTTGTCATCTTGGTCTTTTTGGAGACTACCTTTTTCAATTCCTCATTGGCCTCATCATCTTGGTTAATGGATTCCATTTCATCATTATTATCCTCATAAGTGTGATCATCGTGTCTTTCACTGTCATTACTTTGACTTATTAAATCCGTTGATTCCTCAGTTTTATTTGCAACATTTTCTTCTTCCAGATGAGAAGCTGAACACTCTTCTTTACTAGTAGGATGCGCATCTTTTGTGTCATCGTGTACTCCATGCTGCTTTATTTTCTCTATACCTGTTTCATCAACAGTTTTGGCGATTGCAATAATACCACTCTGCTTAACACATTCGTTTTCATTTGCACTTTCAAGCTCTTTTGGCGTTTTTGTTAATTCTGGCTCTTTATTAGTTTGACTATCAGATAAAGTCTTGAGTATATCACTTTGATCTTCATTGGTATCTTCTTCATCAGATACTATTTCGCTCAGCTTCTCAAGTTTTTTCTTAAGTTTTTCAGACTCTCCTGTCTGATCACCAAGCATTGAAAGCAATTCTCTTATTTTTGACTTATCTTGCAAAATTGACAAGAGACTACCAAATGACTCTATTGCTGAAATCTCTTTTCGTGACGAAGTTGGTTCTGTAGTTTCTCTTAAACATTTTTCGGGGTCATTCAGAGTCGATGTCACATCAGAACTGACCTCGCTATGTATATCCATAGTGCTGTCAGGTATGCTTTCTTCAGATTTACTGGGCACATCATCATTTTGAATAATAGTACTGTCAGGAGTGGACTGGTCATTGTTAGCCCGTTCAGTTTTATCATCGGCGCAAATATTATTATTGCCTTTATTAGAGTTAGACTTAAATTGATCGGTATGTGTAGTGGAAACAATTTCATCAATACCGGCTGTTGATATTTCACTTTTATTTGTGTCATTTCGTTGAGTTATTTTATGTACAATACCTTTAAGATCAGTAGGTTGTTCAATAAAGGTTGTAGGTTTTTCGTCTTGCATTTTTTCAGGAGCGATATCATCACTCTTAAGGAGATCATGTTCTTTATCCGACTCTACAACAGCAACTATTGGCATAGCTGTATTTGGAGAAGATACAAGTTCTACCGCATCAGTTTTTAGTTTTTCATTGCTCTCATTTAAATCTTTTTCAATAAGTTCTGATATATCACCTAAAGTATTTTCTTCTTGACTATCGATAGCCCCCATAATTTTCACCATTTCAGAAGTAAAACTATCATTTCCTGATTTAGCAGCACCAAGATCATTATCTAAATCTGCTATTAGATCGTTAATATTGCCAATTACGGGGTCGGACACAATGTTTTCAGAAAATATTCCCAAATCATCTATGCCAAAACTAGAGTCTAGGCTGTCTTCTTCTAGAGTCTTTCTCAACTCTTTTTCTGCAGACGATGCTTCAGATTCTGCATCTAATTTATGTGCTTCAGGTTTCTTATTTAACATTGATTTTACAGATTCATCTATTTGTTTCCTCTTTGTAAAAACTTCAATTATTTCTGGGTTGGTGTCGGGGTCTTTATTTATTATTGGTTTGAGTTTCGATGTTTCGTTTTTAGGTTTGATTTCTGTTTCAACGTCCGAATCGGAATCATCAATAATAGCCTTTCTTATTCGTTTCGACTTTTTAATAAAAGGTTCTTCTTCAACGTTAAACGAATCGCTTTTCTTGCTAGATCGTGTAACTCGTTTTTCAGAGTCGTCATCTGAAATGTTTGTCATTTTAGACACTCTAAGTTTAGTTACTTTTTTTTTATTTTTGAGGTCATCCGAATCATCAGAATTATTACCGTTTTCTTTTTTATCATTTGACTTTTCTACTGACGATTTATTTACTGAATGTATTTTATTTTTTTCAGATACATCATCATCTGAATTTTTGTTTTTATCTTTTTTTGCACTTGATTTTATGTTTTTACAAGTATCTATTTTAGTAGTAGAAGTTTTGACTTTATCAGACTCTTTTATTATACTTTCAACTGGCGTCTTTGGCCGTTCTGGTTCGGGACGTTTAATTTTTGGTATTTTATAGTTCTTCACACCAAATCCAGTTCCCATTATTGTACCTTTAGCGATATTGTCATTTGAATACACGATACCAGAATGTCGCCGGTCCCAAGAATGACCCCTGTCATTTTTATTTCTGAAATCTTTTTGATCTTTACGCATTCTCGGATCTCTGTGATTTTTTCTCGGAGAGTATTGCTGCTTGGCATTTTGCTTGGCACTTCGAATTTGTTTATCGAATTCTTCTTTTCTACTACTACGCAAGTTTGACTCAGATGTATCTTTCTTTATGTTACTTTTTTTATTCGCGATCTTAGTAATATTTTTGGAAAAATTCAATCTATACGATTCAAAATCTGCTTTAATTTCTTTAAAGCTTCTCTCATTTTTTTCACCGACAAGGGTTCTTCCCACGCTACTTGCTCGTCGGAAATTGTTCCTGCGCTGTAAACACGCAGAATCTGTTAAATTTGCTTCGCGTAACTTGGCTTCATGGAATAAAGTGCGCCCAACACTGCTTTCACGACCAAGCGATCTGCCTACACTAGAGGCACGCTGTCTCCGAGCATCGAATGAGTAATCGAATACTTTAATTCCTTTTCCACTTTCAATAAGGTTCTGGAATGTTGCCTTTACACTGGTATCTATAGTAAAAGAGTGACCCGCCTGTGGTTTCACTGAAAGTGAGTTGTTATATTCACTTCTACCAATACTTGAACCTCTAGAAGCTCGAGTCGATTCTTCTGGCATAGTTCTGCCAATGCTTTTCTCCCTTTGGTTACGTCGAGAGCCCATTTCTTCATGATTATCAGAATATCTACTGTCGTCGTAGTGAATGTCACCGGTTCTGGTGAATAAGCGATTGCTATCCTCTCTCTGTAAGGATCGGTTCAAACTGGGTTCACGCCGTACCCCGCCAAAACCACGTACAGACAAATCATTTGAGTAGTTTTGATCTTTTCTACCGAAACTTTGTTCCTTTTCGAAGCGTCGATGTGGATCAGAAATGCTACTTTTTGAATAACGATTGCCTTGTTCGTTGGAATATCTATCATTTTTTCCAATACTTTGATCTCGGTCGTAGTTTCGAGGCGAATCGGATTCGCCATAAGCTTTATTATGAGACTTAAATGAGTTGTTGCGATTATAGTTGCGATCATTTTGATATCCACGGTCCCTTCCATCATGATCATGATGAATGCGAGATTCATAATCAGACTGTCTTCTGTTAACTCTTGGATCTTTCATGTCGGATCGACCGAATGGATGATTCGGAGTTGGTGGACACTCAGACCTACCAAACGAATGACTTGGAGTGGGGGGGCATTCAGATCTGCCAAAGCTATGGTTAGGAGTAGCAGAACCATCAGATTTGCCAAAAGTATAACTAGGACTCATAGGTATTTCTCGCCGTCCAAATGAACTTCCTGCTGTATGAGAACCATCTGCCCATCCAAAAGAGGGAACTGGCGTAGAAGGGCAATCCATGTTACTGTAACTATCTCTTCGATCGATATGGTACTGATCATTTCTAGGATTATAATTATGTAGAGATTCCCTTTGGATAGGACTGTCTCTATAAGATTCCAATCGCGCGTTTCTCGGATCTTTTCCAGATCTTTGATTATCATTCAAGTTTAGCAATTTGTTTGTCTCCCAAATAGGTCTTTCTTTGGCCCCTGAAAAATCTCTGTCTCGATTATCGCACATAGAAAATGATGGAGCGTAGACATGCTTCTGTTGTTCTTCAATTTCAAAGCACTGGTGTGTGGGTGTCATATCATATGATCTTGCATTGGGCGTTCTTATCGGCGTCATACTAGGAGCATAGCTAGGCGCAAACACAGGAGGCAAACTTAAAAGTGAAGGAATATTGGGAAATTGTGAAGATCTAGGTGTTCCTTCAAAATTCGTAGTCCCATAAAGATTAGGGCTATCTTTATTAGATACTTGATTAACGTCTCTTCTCAAGCGAGGGTCAATAAATATTTTTCTATTTCCATCAGGGAGTATTTTATTCGGTTCATGCATTGGAGGACTTTTCAGCATATCAGCGTTAATGGTTGGCGAAACCACATTAGTGAAACCTATCGGCGGCGGCACCGGTAATGGCTTAGGTGAAGTAGGTAAGTTTCTCATATCTATGTCTGTTTTAGAAGTGACAACAGCAGTTTTCACAGGATCGACTGGTATTAAAACTGGAGAATCATCAAGATCATTACAAAAATTATCTTCATCCGGTGACTTCGGCGCGAGATCAGCGTAAATATCCTCCAATGACAACGGTTTGTCATCATCCAACAAATCATCATCTGAGATATCATCAGTATCATCATCTAATGATAACCTTGGAAGATTAAATCTTTCACATTCTTTTTCAGTCAATTTCAAGCTCTGTTTTTTTCTTTCATCTCGAGCTGCATTGCTCCGTTTTCTAACAAATAAGGATTTAGCAACTGTTTCAGACTTCTTTTTATAGTTTTCTATAGATATTCTTTTCTTTGTCATCCCACTTGAGCTTGCTACTTTTATAGTTTTAGGGTGCGAAGACACACCAGCTGAAGCTACCTTTGTAATTTTAGGTTGATGTAAGGCTGGGGTATCGATTTCAGTAGCCACTATGGGAATCGTTTCACTGAGTATTTCGTTTTTTAACGCTTGTAGTATATCTATTTCGGATAGTACATCCTTTTTGGCTTTCGGAGGTAGAGTCGGTTCATTTAACAACGGTATTTCCGTAGAGTCTCCAGTCTTGTTTTCATTTAAATGCTGTTCTCTTGTAACTTTTTCGATTGCGTCCTCAGATTTTTTATCAGAATCTTTGTCACTTTCAACACCGGGCGGTGTTTTATCCACATTCTCAGGTTGTGAATTATAAAAGTTTGCAATATTTTTTGTTGTTTCGCTTATATTTTCATCATCTTTTTTGTCCGGAGATGGAGAATTTAGAGCAAGGGAAGGGGAGTAAATAATTTTTGTAGGTGTTATTTCACTCGTATTTGGTGACCCTTTATTTTTAGTAGGCGTAATAGAAGTGACAGTAGAGGATTCAGCGCTTTGTTTGACAGGTATATTATGACTCAATGTTGACTGAGCAGAACCGTCTTTATTTTCACCTGAAGCGACAATAGGATAAGGTATTCTGGATGGGATTGTTTCTGCAGGTGTTGCTTTACATTCGTTATTAGTCGAAGCATCATCAATAGGGCTTTCATTTTTGTCTTTTAATTTTGTTGGCGATGGAGATGCGTCTGACTCGAGGCAAATTACATCTTTATTTTCTGTATTACTTTCAAACGCACCCGACTCTGCCAGATCAATTTCTGTCGGTGGTGCATCTTCTCCCTCTTTATCCGCATTAATTACGAGACAAATCTGTATTTTACGTTGCTGATTACTTTTTTCTGAAGCTTTTTTAACTTGGCCAGGTTTTTTATCTTTATCCATGACTATTAGACTCCCATATATGTTTTCTATGGCTTCACTTTCACTATCAGATATTTCACCGTCTTCAACTTCAAACCTCTTTTTCTTTCTAGACTTCGACTTTTTGTTGTAAGATTTTAATATTAAATCAGATATGTCTTCATTCGTTCCCGTTTGCTTTAACTCGCCTAAGATTTGACTTCTTAATTCCCGCAGTGTGTCAATATCCACATCACCGTCACTGCATGTGATGATCCGTGATAGAATATCCTCCGTGTTAAGCGAATGTAAACTCTCTTCTGGTACTTTAAGTGTGATATTTAAATCTTTTCTCGATTTCCTCTCTTTGGACTTTGAAGACTTTTTTCTCTCTTTTTTGTGATAAGATGGGGAGGTTTTTTTTGGAGACGTTTTAGGAGAACGTCTGCTAAAAAGTTGATTTTCCGTGGAGGTTTCTTCAACAGGCCAGCGCGAAGACTTTGGTTCTGGAGATACCAAAACTCGCGTATAGCGTTTAGATTGGCTCTTGGAAGTCATTTTTACATCATGAGATTTTTTGGGTGACCGTATCGTAGGTGATATTGAGGACCTGTTAGGTCGCCTTTGAAATAAAGCTGGTTCCTTGCTCCCCGGTTCGCATGTTTCTTCTAGTTCACTTCGCACAGCTATCTCAAACTTTTCACTTGCCCTTGCGATTTCTGGTAACGTTTCAGTAATGTTATGCATTTTAACGACTGTTTTGAGTTTGTTTCTGACGGCCTCTAGGTCATTGTCGTTCGAAGATCGACAATCCATTTTGTCTTCTTTTACAACCGGTAACGGGTCTCTCTAAAAGAATAAAGTTCAATTTTAGCCAACAAAATATTAAAGGCTTTTTAAAATCTTTTAACAAATTAGATATACATACCTGTTCTACTTTAGCGTACAAATTCACCAGAACTTGTTCGCATTTTAGCAAATTATCCATTTTCATCCTAAAACAAAACAAAACTCCGTTACTATCGAGGTTTATCATAGTAATATAAGCTTTTAATAAAGCAGTTAACCGAAGTAATACTAGCTAGTGCTTCGCCTGAAACTAAGATCTCACGAGTCTGAATAAAAATCCTAATCAATAAGCAGTTAATTCTGCTAATATTTTTCATATAATAATTAGCTTACATGTTCCTACATTTTCGATTATTGTTTAGAAAGAAGTACATTCACTCTGTAAGGGCACTGCAACTTGGTTCGACCCTTACTATCTCAGACAATATCTAAATTCTTACTTTAGAAACCTAGAAAACAGAGGGAGGTATTGATAGATTTATGCACTTTTTGGGAAAAACTATGTGTCACGCACGTCACGATGATGGAATTCGCAGCAACCGAATCACAAGAAGTTAAGGAGATATTCATCACTTTTTAAAAGCTAACCTTCATTCAGACCAAATTATGTATAATAAGATCGCCAGTATAACATGGCGGGCACCAATTTGAAATAATTAGATTATGTATGACAGTCTTTGTTACGGTAAACACCTTTTCTTCTTATCTAAGAGTAGGTCCCGCAAGGAGCGGATCTTATCGAGCTGCGCCTGGCGAGGGTTGGAAGCTGAGGAGCTGTTGCTCTCCAGCCGCTTGATCATACTCTCCAAAAACGGAATGTACTTCTTCATCTCCTCGAACTTGCGATCGTATTCGGACCCCATTTTGCTTGCTGGAATAAAAAGTGGAATTCAAACAATTGCAGAAATAAAAAATGTTTTAAGCACAAATAATAAAAACATGTGCAAACATTGACCAGAAATATTGTAATCGCTAATAGATGCAAACCTAAATGTTCGCACTGAAAGAATGCACAACATTTGAGAGGCGCCGGTGAACGTGATCTAGGTACACTTTTCAACCTGTAATTAGGAGCAGTTTCTTTGTAATAAAAAGTCCGGGTTCTCAAACAACGCGGCGCAAAAAGTTGTTCGTTGTGCATGCGCATGCACCACAAATATCAGTGTCGTTTGCATTCAATGCAAATGTTTTTTAAGGACACGATTAAATTACTACATAATTAATAACATCTTCAAATAGTAGTACTAAACATTAAAAAACCGGTCAAATGCGAGTCGGACTCACGCACGAAGGGTTCTGTACCATTATCTATAAAAACGGCAAACAAATCATGTCTGTTGTATAGGAGCCCCCCCCTTAATATTTATTTTATTCTGTTTTTAGTATTTGTTGTTATTGCGGCAAAACAGAAATACATCATCTGTGTAAATTTCAACCGTCTAACTATCACGGTTCATGAGATACAGCCTGGTGACAGACTGACAGACAGCGGAGTCTTAGTAATAGGGTCCCGTTTTACCCTTTGGTTACGGAACCCTAAAAATGGTGGATAAAAGGTTAATATTATAAGTACACACAGGCCAGCACAGATTAAGCATGCTATATTACAAAAGAGTTTTTCTAAACGTCATTTTACCTGCGTGAAACATCTAACTTACCAATGGCAAGTAAAATCAATTATTTAATAATTTAAAAACACCTAAGGTCGCACTTGCATCATCTTGTGTAAAAAACAATGACTTCATTCCATAAACTTTCAATGAATTAATTCAACAAGCGAAAGGACGGCTGACGTGGCGAGCGAGCGATACAATAAGTTTTCTCTGATGAATGATGACAAACTTAGGACTATTTTGCTAAAGGCAAGCTAAAAGTTTATTTTTAGATTCGCACTTGTTATATAAGTATAAGAACGTTAATTTGAATGAAGAGAAAACTTTGTAGTTATGATACCTACTCCTTTTTAAGCTTACTGCGCGCACGGAGGACTGTGGTGTAAAGTTTATATGGAGAAGGAGATAATGCTAAAATAATAAAAAAAAATACTGACGATAAAATACCTACGGTAAAATTACGACCGCTGTGCGCTGGCAGATCGTCTAAACCAATAACAATATCTAACTGCCTAACCCAACGTAATGATGTACTACCTATAGTTTCCGGCAGAATGAGGGGAGCGTTCGCGCAGTTGCAAGGTATGTTATAGGATACCTATATCCTACCTAGAACATAGAGCAGATACCCAAAGGGTCAAACGGGACCCTATTACTATGACACCGCTGTCTCTGCTGTATCTCAAGAACCGTGATAGTTAGACAGTTGAAATTTTCACAGATAATGTATTTCTGTTGCCGCTATAACAACAAATACTAAAAACAGAATACAATAGATAGTTAAGGGGGGCTCCCAAACAACAAACGTGATTTTTTTGCTTGTTTTTGATCACGGCACAGGTAGACGCCTGAAATATTCACAGAATATTTAGTTATATATTCACTTTAAAAATAAATAAATAATTTAAAATAAAAAAAATATTTAAGTGGGGCTCCCATACAACAGACATGATTTTTTTGCCGTTTTATAGATAATGGTACGGAACCCTACGTGCGCGAGACCGACTCGCACTTGGCCGGTTTTTTATACTACCTGGAGATGAAACAAGCATATGACACACCTGATGTTAAATGGTTACTATCACCTAGCAAAGTATTGCCTCGTAGGACATGCACCTTAGAAACGTGGCCTACGATGCACTGCCCTGCATCCTTCAACTTGAGGCCGTGTATTAGGTTATTCCGTAGTTCGGAATAAGCTTATACACACATATTCAAATTCCTAGTACGGATTCCGTACTAGAACTTGACTATGCAATATCATGTGATAGGTACGCCGGCACTCGACTTCCATGCCGGATAGTGTAGGTACAGACAGTAACGCAGCGTCCCTGCATATAAAATAGGTGCCTATATGCTTTTATTAAAGTCGTGGGTTTAAAACGTGGTTAAACATGCAGAGGGTTACGACGCTGTCTGTACCTAAATATATTTGTACCTTGCCCAGACCTACGCACCTATATGCATTTTATGTAAAATGCAAAACCTATTGTTAATTTATTAAAAGATCGCAGTCGACAAAGCGCCCTATCTTACTCGCATCCGCTTGAACAGTTGTTACCTCGCGCTCGCACTTACAGCGGACTTTCAATGTGTCTGGCAAGATGTAAAAACCTTTAAAACTGTCCGGCTATTGAGGTAATATTTTTTATAGGTCCCCCCCCAAGTAACATATATAAAATTTAGCTTTTATACTATAATGAAAGTATAATTATAATTTATTAAAGTTTAGGGGTAGTGGAGGGGGGGGGGGGGGGGTAGCAACTGTCATAAGCGGCAATGGATGACGAGATTTCTAAAGTTATCCCGAAGAAAATATAAAAAAATTGAGCTTTATACTTTAACGAATTTTAGGTAGGTACTATTTTATAGGTAGGTACACCTTTACCTGCCCAAGTAAACAACCCAAACTCTATAGTCGCTGGTCGTTCTTATTTGTAGGAACAGAAAAACTTTCAGCTTTTATAAAATAACGAAGGTCTGGCCGTCGTGGGCTCTAGGGCTATTAGCTAACATCGCAACGGTGAATGCACCGTTCTAAAAAACTACCCCAAACAAGCATAGCTAGCACATTTTCTATGCCGAATGAGTTTCATGCCGTGGGATCGGCTATGAAACTAGCCGATCCCACGGTTTCCCACGCGTTCACGGTTTGTCAATAAAAAACAATACCCTCCTGCACAGTCGAATAAAAAGTAGCCAATGACCCAATCCCGGTCATAATCTAAGTATATACCAAATTTCACATTTCACTATAATCGGTCCAGCCGTTTAGTCGTGAAAACGTAACGAACAGACAGAGAGACAGTGTTACTTTCGAATTTTTAATATTAGTATGGACTAATCGGAGATTCCTAGTTTTCATAATATAAGCATGCATACCAACTGAATTGAATAGAAGGTAATCTATGGTGAGGCCTATGTGCACCTATCTTATCTTCGATTTGAAAAAAAAACTCCTGATCAAATAATAATAATTAGTTATGTAGGTATAAGTTTTAAATTGCTTCTCAAAATGGCGTAGGCTTTACATTTAAAATTAAGTTTAAACAGCGCACTCGCAAAATATTTACGCCTTAAACCAAAACTGTGGACTAAGGGAATAATAATTCATCTACTGTCGTTTCTCTGAACGCTGGTCTTAATAGTGATGGGAACACGAACTGTCGATAAAAGTTGTCGATAATAATAAATTCGACTACAGTCACTTATTATTACATGGTATGTAATTAATATAATAAATAATTATATAATTAAATCATTTCAAAACATTGAAGGTCGTCAAACGATATTCATAAAAAAAATAACCGGTAAAATTTTTATTGAATCAGTTATCGGCAGTCGATGTTTAGTAATATGGGCTTGATTATAAATGACAGGCCAGCCGCACTAAAAGCGAATGAAAATCGAAAAAAAATCATCAAGAACATCTAGATTTACCATGCCCTATTAAGGGTTAAAATAGTGTTAAAAGCATGTGTGTAGTACTTGTGACCTACGAATAAATACATAGGTAGTAGACGTCCTCAGTAATCAGTAGTTTGCGATGCTCGTAAAGGGCAAACAAGTAGAAAGTGCCATTACCTAGTTTTTAAGCCTTATTGTACACTTCTATAAACAAATACCTAAATAGGTATCTTGTGTCATTTGTGCACCACATAGATAACTGCAGACCATAAAATCTTAAACTTCTTAGTGAGTACTACATCGGCGCGCGCAACTTTCAACATGCTAAAATACACTCTAATCGGTTTCTTTTAACGCGCCAAAAGAAGTAGGTATAGGTATAAAGACTCGTTTAAAGAGACATAAAATAGCTTATAAGCTAATGGGGTGGTTAGTGGGTTCTTTTCTTGGGCAGGTGTCACTCACAACCAGCGCCTTGTATAATTGGCAGTCTACCCTGGCGACTATCATTGCTAGGATGGTGTTGGAGCTACCAGGGACCTGCACAAGAGGGACTCGGCTAACTAGGATAGGATAGGGATGTGTAGGTAGCCACCTATATCATTTTTGCCAGTCCAACAAACACGCACGCACGCATCACCTTTCACTCTTAACCACTAACAACAATTTAATTGGTTAACACCGTCACGCTACGCAGCGCACACATCAAAAGATGAATAACTGGTTCCCAACCACCCTATCTTTTTTACGAAAACGATGACATTCATCATTGAAAGGTTGGTAACGAGTAGCAACGACACAGAACCAGCCGTTCAGCCCTACGTAGATAAGGATTAGGGTTGCCATCAATACCATAATTTAATGCAGGTAATGTAGGCCACAAAACAACGAATGTTTGAGCGAGTGGCGTGTCTTACATTCGCCGACAAGCACACAAGCGCACGAGTAATGCAGCAAACAGACGGACATTTTCACCGTACAAACTTGGATCCATAGATGGCTCCAATTTAATGACCTATTTTTCGCGTGTGTACTTTCCATTATATGCTGTGAGCTAGGACTTTCGTTTTATTTTTTATGTATAGATATATACTTATAGGAGGCCTACATGCGAAGTGGCGCACTCCGGAAACCTATAGTTTTTGAGATATTAATTTTTGAAAATCAAAAATTGAGCGCGTTAATCGCTTGAAATCAATGTCGAAACGTCAATTTTTTGCATACCATTGATTATTATGACACTAAATTGACATTGACAGTCTTGGCGTTTTTCCCCGTTTTTTTCAATTTGGCAATTTGACATTTACATGTACTGTTTGCTTGTTGTTATGTTTAAAAATGACTGGATGGATTTTTTAGTCGTGTTATCTTTCTCTTGCGATCGAGTCATTTTTGCTAATCTATGACGTCAAATAGTAGACAAAATCGAGCTTAGGCACACCGACTAGAGTTAGGTTAGGTCTAGATGAGTGGGAGAATCGACACTGAGCACCCCGACCCTAAACAGTCTTGTGCGTGACACCCCTAGTGTTATAAAAAGCACGGAACCAGAAGCCCGCGTGGAAGGTCCTGATTGGAGCAAGCCCGCGAAGCCGAGCGGAGCGAAGGAGGTAGGAGACGAGCGAAGCGAGCCGCTGACCTTCGTAGCGGTGTGAAGGTTGAGTGGGTGTAGCGACACTCAGGGGCGACCACGCGAGAGTTCTGGCGAGAACTCACCTCAAAAAACTATAGACACAACATTAATAAATTGGTACCTACTTATGTATTCGAATTAAAACATACAGTATCACTGGAAAATGTTAGTAACCCTAAATTAGGTTAAGATATCGACTATCGATAAAATCTTTTTTCGCATCACTATTAGGTACAAATAACCTACGACGACATAGGGAGGTTTATGTGCCTAGAATACCTAGTTAAGTACTTAGTTATTATTCAATAATGTTGAGCATAGTTATCAAAAGCTAAGCATTTTATATAATTTAGTCTTACCTACAAACATAACTTGGTAGACATAGACAGACACCTAGTCGATATCTTAATTTTCATAGTGATAATAAATAGGTGAGACAGATTAAACCCTACCTGTGCATGCTTAGACAGCCAGCGTTAAAGATTTCAACATCTTAGGATCTTATTTTGAGGTTTATTTAAACTTTATTTCCTACCTTTAGTATCACTTCACTTCAATAATACAATTTTCTTCTAACACCCCAGCTAACACTAACACGTGTGTTCAAATCGTCGGATAAACTATTAAAACAGTTAGGTAGAACACAGTCACACATCAACCACTCTTCTCTTCTTGAAATTCTTTAAAAAATGTGATAATAGTTCTTCTGCAGGCACACGCCCGCGCCGCCATTGCTACGTTGATGCGAAAATGCGCGCTTGCTAGTGAGTTCTTTTGTGAGCGTTTGAGAAATGGATACAAAATGGCGACGCCAAATTGTACCAGAACGTCCGGCGGCGGCGCTGCGATCGACTGTCCAAATGACAAAATAGCGCAACTTTTTTTTTCATTTGTTTTGTAATACTAAATGTAGTTTATCATTGATTAAATATGCTTATAATTTAAAGCCGTTTTATTTAAATTTTTAAATTAAATACTACTAGACAGTGAACCAGAAAATCAAGCAAAATAAATAACAAGCTACTTACTTCCGCTGGATAACGTGGCAAATTGTAAAATCAACAAATATTGTATGCAGCTTGCAACGCAGACTAAACGACATTTTATTTTTACAAAATAAACTAATGCATAGTTTTTAAACAACGTTTTGGTGCTAAACGTACCTTATGCTCCAAGACATTTTATTTTATACGGCCGTAGCCAGTCTTGATCCCCTCGATGCGCTATCAATATAAAATTACATTTTAGGACACGTTTGGTAAAGTATGTAAGGCAAAGTAATACCTATGTTAAATTATTTAATTTAAGCTAACGTTTGCATGCATCCTTGTCGTGATTTTGTACGCATTACCTAATAACTAGATCATAGATAACAGATCAACATTAGTACCTACTTATAACAAAGAGTGACGTAACATTTTCAGAATAAGACCTAGACGGCGTTTTAAAACCTATTTATGTTCCACCAACTGCAATTTTAGCTGATCGTGTAGATTCCTTTTTCGTTCGCCATTATCGCAGCAGCAGCGGTGACTTTCCGATGAAACACACAACCGAATTCCTAAGCGGACGGACGCCATCATGCATTAGCAAACAAGTCTAGTCGGTCCTCTGATAAGTACTACGTAGAACTGTTAACAAATATCACTGACCTGTTTTGGCTAAATATTGAATAAATGGGGTAAAAATTCTATTCGCCGATAACTGGCTCACTTAGCATTTTGCATATCTACAAAATGCGTTCCTTATTAATTTGTTATATCGTCTTTCTCGGATGCGATGTGCGCAGTTGACTGGTGTGGTGAGACGAACGCAGAATGGTATGGAACTTGGAACAAGGCCGGCGACCCACGCCCCACCCGCGAGGGGCTCCGCGTTCGTCGGCTTCGGTCGGTCGGCTCCCCGCCAAGCCAGCCCGCCCGCCGGCCAGCCTGTTCATTCGACGGATGGGCAGAGCCTAGGCTGTACGGGAACTCTGCGCCGCCGTTTCCCGCGATCGTCCACAATCAATTTTATTTTATTATTACAGCGACCGCTCGCACCGACACACGTCTCCGAACAACCAACAGATTTCTATGGATAGTTTAATTTCTCGCGATGGCTTTTGTTTCCAAGAATTCCAAGTGGCCAGTACGTAAGTAGGTAGAGGTTCATGTAAGACTGTGTTCACTGTACAAATGCAAAACCTCTTTCACCCGTTTATTTTTTTCCACGTCAGTGTCAAATAAAATCAGTTAACGAGTGAAACGTCTGTCTTGACTATTTACTGGATTTATTTTTCTTTTCGTGTTTCTGCCTATCAATGATTTTCACAGTTTTCGCTCTATAGTAAAGTGCAATATTACCTTAAAATAACAATAGTGTCGAGAGAGTGTTATCATTTAGCTAATACAAGTTTTTGTAAAGTCAAAATGTTTCTATAAAATCGCCCCCTCGTGACTCATAAAAAGTTCTTTGGCTGGAAAGCAAGATTCGAGTTTGCCCCACTTTTAGCTCCATTGTGTAGGTAGGTACAATTACTCGCTATTTCACTCCAGTCAAAAATTAGATGTTTGTTCTAATGTTTGATTAGTTTTTTTAGCAATGTAGGTATTGTTTATCGGTTTGTAAAACTACTGTTAGTTTGTAACACTGACCGAGCCTTATATAAGTATGTAGGTATATTATATAACTTGCTCGATTGATGAATATGTAGGTACCTAATAAAAAGGCAAACAAGTTACATACTCTATTACTGTAACCTAACTTTAAATAAGTATTGTATTTATATACTTACTGCTAAAACAAGACCGGTGACTTCACGTGAAAAACTCTAAAATGGACTTAAAATTCCAACAATATCTTAGGTACTCCTGTTTTGAAAAGTGGTAGAATTCATAATCAACCCAGATTTAATGACATTTTCAAAAGGGTATTGTAGGCACATATTCAAATATTATTAGGTGTAGGGGTCTAATTATTACCTGCTATATATTAAAGGCAATGCGTTCAAAAAAAACTCTAAAAACAACCAACAAACCGGATGATCTTACTAATTGATAAGTGATGTTAGCGCAGTTTAATGTTGTCAGTCGATGAAGTTCCGAGGCCAAATGGCTAGAAATCCTCGCCGATTAGTCAGGTCCGTTGTCTTATATATATCTTTACTAGCTTACTAATGAACTAAAAAAGGCATGTTTTAAAATATTTCATAGTTCGAGTATTAAAGGTACCTAATAATAATAGGTAACACTTAACAGGCTTCCGTCATTGGTAGGGTACGATAGTCGGTCTCGGACTAATAGTTAACAAGATGAACTGACGTGATATTCAAGAGGTGTAATGTTCTAAGTGATTTAAGAATTTAATTGATAAATCCTGTTTTAGAGCAGAATTAATAAGGGGCCGTTCATTAATTACGTGAGGTGTTCAGGGAGGGGAGGGGGTCTAGCCGAATCTCGCCTAATCTCACGTGAGGGAGAGGGAGGGTCTTGGCCCTTGGCTAATATCACAATTTTTTTTTTAATTTTATCACTGAAAATCTAGATTTACGAGAGAAACAATCTTGAAAAAGTGAAGCCAATTGTGTTTTTTTTAAAACAAGTCCAAGTCCAACGCATTTACTCTATGAATACAAATTTTGTCTGAAAAAAAATCGTCTCACTCGTCAAAAACGTCTCACGTAATGGACGCCCCCTAATTAAAAATTCGAGAGGATTCCAAAGAACTTCAGACCAAAATCAAGTAACATTGTATTAAAAATATAGCAGAAGGTTATCGGTTGACGGGTAAAGTAGACTGCTGAATTTAATGAATTTAGAAAAAAGTAGATACATAACTGTTATGGTTTCTCAGTATTAATTGATGTTGCATCTGGCGAAGTTGCAAAAAGTGCATACTACGGTAATATACATTCACCTAATACGGTAGGTACTTATACACATTTTGGGGTGACTCAGTTGATAAGAGTACATTCATACTGCAAAAGCTAGTTTAATAATTATTTATGACATAGTAAGTGACGAGCCATGGAGCGTACCATGCTCGGCATCAGACTGTTAGATCGAGTTCCAAACGTCGAGATCCCTAGACGAACGAAGGCTCGTGACGTTGGAAATCGAGTTATGGAGCTCAAATGGTCTTGGGCGGGACACTTGGCCGGACGTGGTGATGACAGATGGAGCAGGACAGTGACTGAATGGTGGCCGAGGAGCGGGTATAGAAGGGTAGGACGACCAGCAGCGAGATGGGTGGACGACATCGTAAAGGTCGCGGGCCGTCAGTGAGTGAGACTAGCACAGGCTTATTGTGGATGGCACAAACTTGGGGAGGCCTATACCCAACAATGGGTGAAGTCTGGCTGTGGATGATGATGATGAAGTGACGAATTAGATCTCTATACGACTTATTTGACATTGACTGGAGTTTATTAGTGGGTATTTGTATTAATGTAAAATTGAATAGTTATAAACTTTTTTAGAAAGAATCAGACATACGCTTAGAAGGATTCAGACGAGCAACACCTACCTTTGGTTAAAATAAGAGCACACATACAATGTATAATTTTGTCACCATTATCGAAAATCTTTAAAAGATGTGACACTGTGACGTTTAGAACGATTGTTGAAAAACAGCGACTGCAACAGCTGTCGTACCGTACCATTGCATGGCCTTACGACCTACTTGGACCGAATCGCAGCATTGTAAAAGTTTTAATATCTAAAAATTATTGACAGTTTATTTTATAAGTGAAAGAATATTTTAGTTTGAAGACATGAACAAGACCTTACTTGAAATGTATGTGTTAAAATATACATATAAATGTAGGTAATGAAAGTGTTTTAGAGTTGAAAAAGTAATTTAGAGTTGTTTTTGTAGCGACATATCTATTGCATATCCGAACGAATGGAATGTATGACTTTATGTCATAGAGAAATAACATGTAAGCAAGTACAACCTATCATTCTTGCAGTTTGCATTAAAGAATCAATTGATTTGATTTGAAAGAATTATTCGCATCTGTTATCGTTCTGATGCAGTTGTAAATTGAAGAGTTTGATCAATTTCTCATGGATCCCATCACCGGTCACCAAATTTATATGGGACCACCCCTGAGGTATCCCCATTCTAACAAACAGAATCATTGGAATCGGACAACCTGCTAGAAAATAATCGCTGAATATGTATAAATAAAAAAAACAGTGAATTGAGAACCTCCTTAAATTTACTCCAAATAAGCACTTTAAAAGGTAACCCACATGGTAAGGAGTATCATAGATGATCTTCTCATTTTATATCGAGCGAAGCGAGATCTCCAAATCAACTCGGGCAAATCGGCGTTGTATGTACTTATATTTGTATGTGGAAGGATAAGTTTCAAAGCGTTGATCAGATCATCGTGAAATTTGGTACTAAATATATGATGGTGTATGATGGTAGGTATATGATAGTGATGGCAATATTTTGGTGTGCCAAATGAGCTAAATATGTGGGGGGGGGGGGGGTTGTTGAGATAATGGGTAAACCCCAGAGAGGGGTAAAAAAAATAACAAAATAAGACTAGTCAAGTGGCACGTCTCATCATCATCATCATCAGCCGGAAGACGTCCACTGCTGAACATAGGCCTCCCCCTTAGATCGCCACAACGAGCGGTTGGTAGCCGTTTGCGCCCAACGACTCCCCGCGATCCTTACTAGATCGTCGGTCCACCTTGTGGGGGCCGGCCTACGCTGCGTCTTCCAGTCCGTGGTCTCCACTCGAGAACCTTTCTTCCCCAACGGTTATCGGTTCTACGAGCGATGTGGCCTGCCCATTGCCACTTGAACTTGCTCATTTTGTGAGTTATGTTTTGAGCTATGTGGCACGTCTAATGAAAGGTATTTATGAGTACATTTCGACCCCGTTTGTTAACTTGTAGTTTTTAATTTATTATATTAGCCATGATAAAAACTGAACATTGACTAAATTCACAGGGCACACCAGTGACCCCACAGTGCTGAAATTTGGTGTAGCTTTAATAACACAAATATAGGGAAAAGTCTGAAATTCAGAATAACTGCAATTTCTACACCTAAAAAGGGTAACCAATTAACATGCACTCCCGTTACTTGTAATTTGAATTAAACTGTAGGTCAAGTTAGTTGGTTATTCATTTCATGACACATTTTATTAGTCAAAGATTATGAATAATATTTGTTTTTGTTTTCTGAGAGACTCGCGAGATCTCAGTTCGGAGCGAACCACTAGTCACTTACCATCAGGAGAAGTAGCGGTCAAGCGCTTGTTATCACCGATCAAAAAATAATAACACGCGGGATATCTGATCCCATTGCACCAAACAAAATGTATAATGTATCTCAGATCAGCGTCACTAACTGGTATCTAGCTCTGCGACAGATTGTGTAAAATGCTGATAGATAAATTACTGGTGCTCAGTAACGACAGAAACTATGCAAAAAATTTTAATTGCTGATTTTTCTGATTTCAGCAACTTACTATTAGCCCATATTGTCCTATTTTGGGGCAAAGGCCTTCCCCCCCATTTCCGCCATTAACAACTGTCCACTACTACCTTATGCCAGTCCCTCATAAAGGCGTAGGCCTCAGCAATTTAGGTATTTAATATACTTACCTACCTACCTATGTTTTATTAAACCCATCTCTTGGCAGTAGGGTAAAGCAATGTTGTTGGGTATGTAGGTAAAGGACGCGGCTCTCTCTGCAGGTAGAAACACCTAGAAAAGATTAAAAATTAACATTATATTGTGTTCTTGGAATTTTGAAATCTTTATACCTGTGCGCCGTGAACTGAAAAAGTTTGAGAACCCCTGCTCTAAGCAAATCACCCACTCTGAATAACGACAACAATGAAATAATAAAAAGTACTTTTTAAGTTGCCAAAATGAGTAGAAACTGCGCAGCTGTGTACCTACGTTATTTTGTCTTATTATCCTAGCCCGTAATAAACTCGACTGTCGGCATTATACATACCGAACTTTCTAAGAAATCCCTTCTTTTGTTTACAAATCGGGATTGCATGCACGTGTAGACGTTGTTAGCAGGAGTCATGGATTATCCTATACGTTCGTTATCTTATCATATATTCTTAGTTGCTCACAAACTCGTGAGTAATAGTGTTCTGTGCTCACAAACTTTCAAACTGGAAACATGGCAAGTAAGAGAAAATCACTGTGTATTGACGTAAAAGTTTTCTTGATCCGCGCAATAGAGGCGGGAGAGAAGATATGTGATAAGTTTGGCTTTAGTCGCTCTACCGTGTCCACAATATGGAAAAATAAAGAAAAAATTCTACAAGCAGAGGAGGATGGAAAATCTAACAAAAAATTAAAGAAACCTAAATATTTGGATAAAGCTATACTACCATGGTTTCCCCAACAGCGCCTGAACAATATGCCTTATCGGGGCCGATCGTGAAAGCTAAGGCGGAGAAGTTTGTTGACGAACTTGGTTTACCTAAATTCAAGCAACGTCATCATATCAACTATGGTAATATTAGAGTAGAAGCACGAAGTGTTGATACAAATGTTACCCACGACTGGATTAAAAGAGTGTGGGCAAAATTGACAGAAAAAAACGCCGCAAGTGTAATTTTTAATGCTGATGAAGCAGGAATTTTCTATAAGTTGACCCCAGATAAAACTCTGAAATTTAAAGGGGAAAAGTGTGTAGGAGTTAATTTCTCCAAGGAGCGTATTACATTGCTTGTGGATGCTAATATGGATGGCACGGAAAAAAAAGCTGATGGTAATAGGCAAATCGAAAAATGCGCGGTGTTTTCAGAACATTAAAAAATTGCCAGTGACGTATAAAGCTAATGAATCAGCTTGGATGACCAGGCAACGTTTTGAAGAAGAAGTGCGAAAGTGGGATGCAGAATTAAAGGGACGAAAAATTTTACTTCTTGTTGACAACTGCCCTGCCCACCCTCTTATATCAAACCTTCAAAACATAGAGTTGGCATATCTTCAAAGCTACATCGAAGTAGACGACTGCCTGCTTACAACGGCTTCACTCACAGACAAAGAAATTTTGGATTCGGTGAGGAAAACTGAGGGTCAAGAACAAGATGAAGAAGTAGAGACGGATGAGCCTGCATCCGCCGAGCATTAAAGAAGCTCTGGAAGCAGCTAAATTATTGGAAAAGTAGTTTCTTTATCATCAAGATGCCTCAATATCGCAAGATATGAATAAAATAAGTAAAAAAATGCAACAAAATTACTGGTGCAACAAAAGACGTCAGGCGAAAACAACAGATATTTCGTAATAGCGTTCAAATAAGAATTGTTTTTCAGGTAACTACTAACACTAGTCTGAAATAAACTCTTTCTTTTTCTAATACTTACAGATTTTTCTTCTCTCCATTTATCGACAACTCTCTATAGGTACTATAACGTCAAAATATGCACAGTCCCTTGAGTGTCGTTATATAGAGTTTACACTGTAGTTTAATTATGGATTCAAATAGAATAGAATAAGAATAAGAATAAGAATAATTTATTTAGTTCTTAAAATTGTTTGGTACTAGTAGGTATTTAGTTACATAAAATGTTAGCCTAAATTAAAAACAATTACAAAAACAATTACAATGTCCAGATGACAATTTGATATGGCATGTAAGGCTATTTTATTTGAGTACAGTACCTGACTTAGCTCTGTTTCTCACACTAGGTCTCTAGCGAGCCTGTGTTGTGAGGATTACAGTGATTCGCTTAGGACTCACGTCAAACAAAAATAGTAATTGACCCACTTTGATTGGCTATGTACATAAATTATAATCTAAATTAGAAGCTAGAATTAAAGTACTTAGGTAATAATAACAATGAAATTAAAGAATGTGTAAGGTCCAGCATGTAAGTGGTGTGATTTGAGTGTATGGAGCAAGTAGTTATGATATTTTTCGTACCTACTTACTATAATAAGGTCTTATAGTTGCAGTTATAATATTACTTACAATATTATATTCGCTGCTATCTTATTTATTTAAGTTATATGTTAGTCGTATCTATAAGTTTTTCTGTGTCTTTATAGTTTAGCCTGTTGAGATAATTCGTAATTGTCCATTTTAGTTTGTTTGCCGTATTGTTCACAATTGTCTCATTTTTACTTAGGTATTCGATTATAAATTAAAGTTTGAAAAAAAAGAAAGAATTGCTTTTCATGTAACTACTAACACTAGTCTGAAATAAACTCTTTCTTTTTCTAATACTTACAGATTTTTCTTCTCTCCATTTATCGACAACTCTCTATAGGTACTATAACGTCAAAATATGCACAGTCCCTTGAGTGTCGTTATATAGAGTTTACACTGTAGTTTAATTATGGATTCAAATAAGATGAAGTACCTACCTACCTACCTTTAGGGAAATGAGACACCACTCAATTCAGTCCCGATAGTTCTTATTGTGACATATATGGGTGCTGTAGAAATCGGTGTTCTAAAAATGATCCTTGTAAGTACCTATATACACTACCTACTTAGATCATGTATTACTCGTGCGCGATAACTTGGGACCTGCTAGGAATGCGACTCCCCGACCGCTTCCCCTGCACTTCCCCGATGGCGCCCGTATTGTACCGTTCGCATCACTATTTTTTACTAGGGTAGATCATTTAGTCTCGTACTAGCCTACGTCACGTAACGACGCGCTCTGGAATTCTTTTAGTTTTCGTTTGTGTTATTGTTTTGTTGTTGTAGTTTTTGTTGTTATAGTTTGTGTCATTGTTTTGGTTGTTGTAGTTTTTGTTGTTATAGTTCTTGTTAGGAGGAGGGAAATTAGGAGTAAATGCAAGGGAAATAGAAAAATTAACGAGAAATGCAATTACCAGCATATGTGAGAATGACTGGAAAAAAGAAGTCAACCATGTGGACAGGCTTCGACAAAAGTATTGGGACGATGACCTCTTACAAGAGACGAATGAATCGCAATTAATTGTAAATTTATCGGATACCTCTTTGTCCAGTGATTATAGTGAGACTGAGGACGAAGAACAACCTCTAGAAGGCATAAATCCACTAAGTAGTGACGAAGATGAGATAATGTAAATAATAGATAAAATGAATGTATAAACTTAAACATTGTATTTTTATTTTATTCAAATAGTGTAAAAAAAGATTAGATAAAAAGCAGCGTCCTCCCTGAGTAACATAATAAATTAGGTTAAAAAAAACAAAGACGAAGCCGCAGGCGGCTGCTTGTTATGTTCGCTTTTTTGCATGCGGTACAAACACGCCAATATGACGTCACCGCGCTCAGGTCCCAACTTATCGCGCACGGGTAATACCTACCTAGTGGCTAAATGGAGTGATCTCGACAGAATACCAGCGTATTAATGCGGGCATAATGCTGAGTCGAGGTCTATTTACTGCTATAGCAAACAGTACCTAAATACCTAGTTGGTTTTCTTTTGATTTCCTAACTACTATTTCATTGTATTTTTTTCTGTCATTTCTGTTTTAAAGTGTAAAATTGTATTGTGTATTGTAATAAATACATTATTATTTATGTCTGGCTTTAATAATTATGGAACACCCCATCGGTTTATGCGAATTTTCCTTCTAAATACATAGGTAGGTTATGTAAGTACACACAGCGGCTAAGAACTCTACTCGCCTCTGCTCGAAATAAACCAGCGCATGGTTTATTTGTAGAAACCTCTCTACAAGCCATTATTGATCGGTAGTCTGCTTTTAGTGCGCATGCACGATACGTTATCGCAATCACGTTGGTTGAGGAAAAACGGACGGAGGGAGCCACAACCCAGCCAGCCTCGAGCGAGTCAGTAGTTAGTGGAAACCACGACCAAGCTGACGGTCCTCTAAATTCATCGTAAAAATAATATTCGTGTTTTTATTTTCTATAGTTTCGTTTTCGTTTATAAATAAACTGTTATAGGAGCGCATGAGCAGATGTTTCTCGTATGCTCGGGGCCATTTGCACTATTACGGGGCGGTTCGTGTTGTCTCTATCTGAATCATTCGTCACTTCAAAAACAACGATGACAAACGAAACTACGCAATTCGACATAGCACGCTACGCTGCTATTCTGTGTGATTAACTAATAAAGAATTGTTAGTATTATTAGTAATGAATTATTAGTATAACAAAATCAATACCTAGATTTTTTGTAAGGGTTTTCAGTGGATTATTCAGAGACTAACTCATCTCCTGTTATCTAATGTAGGTACCTAGTAAGTAGGTACCTAGCTATCTAGTAACTCAAGGTAAAACAGGGTGTTGATACACATTTACGTAGGTAAGTGCTCACTGGCAGGTCCAATCGTGCGTCCAGGTTGAGCTTAGTGTAATGACATGACATAGGTTGGTAGGTAGGTACCTACCTACTTGGTACGATTGCAGTGTTGTGAAAGTGTAAATGATCGAAGCGCTTGGCCCGTTTTCTATAGACAGAGCACCTTGTAAAACTAGATTATGACGTAGGTAACGTGTTTTGGAGATCGCCTTTTGTCGGAGGTAATTCGATTTCCATTGTTTTCCCCTGAGAGAACTAAGATAAGACGAATAAGACTTCTGGCATAAACAAAACCGAAACCAGATTTTGCCACAAGTTTACCATGAACATAGTGGTTTGACTTCCACTAAAATTCACTATATATAATCAATTCTTGGTAGGTATTGAATGTTCAACTGTACCCGAGACTGTACAATAATTAAGTACTTACCTACCTACATAAACAAGACGTTATACCTACCTAATAACAAGTCACTAAGTACTTATTACTATAGGTTCGCCCCGAACTGAGATCTCGCGAGTCTCCGACAACACAAACACAAAAAAATATATTTTTAGGATTATAACGATACCTAAACGTATTTAGTCACTAAATATGGCTTAAGGAGTTGTCAAATCTTACAAATACGTTAAACTTAAACATGTTTAGACGCTAAATACGTTTAGGGATCGTTCTTTGACTAATAAAATAGTGCCACGAAGTGCACTCATAACTGGACCTACAGTTTCTTTTAAATTACAGGTAATGAGAGTTCATGTAAATTGGATCGGGTACAAATTGCAGTTATTCTGGATTTCAGACTTTTGCCTATAGGTATTTGTGTCACTTATGCTACACGCATACTAAATTACAGCACTGTGGGGTCTCTGGTGTAGGTAGGTACCCTGTGAATTTTGTCAAAGTTTCGTTTTTATTATGGCTAATAACTCAATAACTATATAGAATTTACGAAAAATAAAAACGGAGTCTAAATGTATTACTAATGAATACCTTTCATTTGACGTCCCACTTGATCAGTTAGCCTTATTTTCATTTTTTTACCCCTCTTGAACCCCAATATCTCAACAACCCCCCAAACATTTTTAGCTCATTTAGTCACACCAAAATTGTGCCATCACCATCACTACCTACCTAGGTAATAAATTTCACGATGATCGGATCAACGCTTCGAAAGTTACCTTCGGACAAACATACCTACATAGGTACATACATACAACGCCGATTTGCCCCAGTTGATTTAGAGATCTCGTTTCGCTCGATCAATTAGACCGATGATATTCACTACCTACTCGTAGAAGTAGTAGAATACTAATAACATCAGCAAAATAAATGTTTAGATTTATCGCTGACTTCAGCTAAACCACAGAGAAATAATAAGTACTTATAAATACTTAGGTACTGTCCAAACTGCAATTTAAACAATGCAAATAATGCATTCCACGAAGGCCTACAAAAGTTAATTTTAGCAAACATTTTATCCCCATTCCACTCTCATACTAATATCCACTGTACAAATTCCCAAACACTCCGATCCTCTGAAAACCTCCTTCTCAAAACCCCGATACATAGAACCAGTTTCTATGCAAACTCCTTTTCCGTCCTAGCTGTCCGATTATGGAACGCCTTGCCGGTCTCCATTAAGAAATCCCCCTCACCTTCCGTATTTAAAGCTAGACTCAAAAATTTTTATCTCCATGAAGAGTCATGATTCATCTGATCTCTAATATTATTATTGTAAGTATAAGTATGTAAGTACATATTTATTTATTTTATATATGATATTTATTTATTTATTTAAAGTTACTTATGTACCTAATATGTATGTATATAACTAATTTCTTTTTCTATTATTAAGTTTATTCTTTTTACACCTCGGCCAATCTTCCATTAAGCAATGATCCTCTCCATCCAAAGGTTGTCTGGAAGAGATCGCTTTGTTAAGCGATAAGACCGCCCATTATGCTTACTTTTATTTGTTTTTTTTTCTATAAATCTGTTGTGTCTAGCTTGTAAGGTATAATAAAGAATTTTCATTCATTCATTCATTCATCCACATCCAGAATATTTTTTTTCGTAGGGTGGAGACTGGGCCTGCAGGCCCAAATGCCACCCTACTCCTAGGTAGCAGTAGCTGAGTATAGACATAATCCAGACACTCGGATGGGATTAGATCAGGACTTCCCAACCGGTGGGGCGCGCCCCCCTGGGGAGGCGTAGAGTGATCCTAAGGGGGGGGGGGGGCATAATGTGTTCGGACGGACATTATAATCTACCTATTCATTATTGTTCATGATATAACACACAGCTTTAGTCGCGCCACCTAGTTCCAAGCGGGTGAACTAACTACTGTACCACTATCTGTTCGATCACTCATTGTACTATACAAGGCGCGCTTTCGTTCAATCCCCGCGTGCGCGAGGCTTACATACAGTACATACAGCAATCAGCATCCTAATTGCGCAGTCCGTTTGTTTGATGTAGTTGGTAAAAGTTCTTACATACGGTTCGTAGTTATGATGCAGTCCGTCCGTCTAGACGCTAAGTAACACCAAATACCTATGGGATTCAATTTACGTGAGAAATCAAGGTTGTAAAAAAATATGTTTTTTACTGAAGCAATGGCAAAAAATACAGGGGGAGGGGGGCAGAAAATATTGTTTATTATCCGGGGGGCGAGGGGGGAGGTTGGGAAACCCTGGTTTAGATGATTGCAGACTTTGGCAGATCTCTTCGCACTGGAAAGCGCAGCGTAGGACAGCCCCGCTGCTGTTAGTATAAAGGTTTTCTTATAAGTGAGGAGGTGAAGAACAAAACCACACTTTTCCACTTCTGAAAATTTCGGTTTTTTTTCATATTCGTGAAAAAATGTTAAATTGGTTGTCGTGACTATGCGAGATCTTATCAAAAACACCTCTTTTCCAACTAAAAATTCATTTGAAATCAAGGGTTTCGAACAAAACCACACTTTATTGACTGGAAAAATCAGTCATCTGCGATTTTTTTCAAAACCACACTTTTTAGAGTAAAATTCAATGGTATCAATAAGACTTCATCAAAACCACCTAAAAACAATGAATTGATTGATTGATACAATAATCGTTCTAAAATTGCAATTGTCTGATCTGGTAACTAAAATATTTTATGGTTGATTTATTTTTCATAGTTCTGGCAACATTTTTCGATAATTTGACAGAATGTCAAGTCCAATCTGTCAAACCAAACCATAAATTGTATTTTTTTTCCAATTCAAACTTTGTTCGTTGTGCTAATTTAAATTTCATGGTTCATTGAATTTAACGCACTTTTATTTTGAAATTTTAATAAAATGGGTGAAGGCGGAACTACTGAGGTCGCCACATTAAACAGTGGCACAAAAAAAGGCCACGGCCAGGACGTTCAACGATTAGAAAATCAGCTACCAAGTGAGTAATATTTTACATCAATTCGGTTGGGATTTGAAGTCATAAACCTAAAATTATTCTATAATACCAATTTTTTCTATTGCAGGTATCAAGATACTGGTTTGGTACCACCTAACTTGCAGATGAATTGTAACCACGGGCCAAAAAGTTAAGCCTAACGTTATTACTGAAAAATAGAGTTATTTTACCAAAACAAAACCAAAGTTGCACAAGACACATACGGGTATCTAATAATATTGGTGTCTGCATGCACCTCAAAGAAAGAGACAACCGGATAGACAAGGCTGTTTGCAGAAAGGCAGAAAATAATGTTCCAGTTTCTATTTGACCGGCAGAAAGAACAGGTTGATCCAAGTTTGTATAAAATTGTTCATAGCTCTTTGCATAGGGCAGAAGATGGAGATGTCAGTGATTGTGATTGCCTTGAACCTGATGCAAGCACTATAAGAATTTAGGTAAAATGTGAAAGTGAAGAAAACTTCGTAAATAAAGTTATTTTTAAAAGTGAGGTTGTCTTGTCCATTTGCTTCAAAACCACACTTTTTTTATCTCGGTATATATCAAAACCTAACTTTTCCAGAAGCCTCTATCAAAACCACACTTTTCCAAAAAAGTTTAATCAAAACCACACTTTTCCAAAATTCATTTTAAAGTATTGGCAAAGATATTAACTATTTTTATCAGCAATTAGGTGTATAAAATCAAGTGAAACACGAAGTTTCATATGACACAATCAAAACAAATCCAGTAGTTTAAATCTGTTTTAGTTATTTATATATTATTGTTTTCTCTAAAAATTGAAAAAGTGGAAAAGTGTGGTTTTGTTCTTTACCTCCTAAGTGATAGTCAAGCGCTTGACCACTACCTCACCTGATGGTATGCTCGAAGATGGAGCATGCTTGCCTTAAAATCACCTTCACTCTGGGCTCGATGACTCCGAGATTATACTGGTCTGGAAAAACATATGCCGGAAGAGTTCCACTCCTTACTCGTGCTAACAAGAAAAGTTGAAGCAAATCGTTTGGTACGGCAAGGTGGTATGCCGATGGATGGTACTTTTCGGTTGCTAGGAGAGCTTCCTCCTCGTCAAATTGGATAATCTAACTGGAATAGTTGTTTCCCTTGTTGTCAAAGTAACGTACAAAAGTTTTTATTTCTCACAGAAAATATACACAATCAGCTCGGGCTAGTATAGATTTACGAATAAAAATTATTTATCAAACAGAACATACATAAAACAGTTGTACTTACTTAAATTTATATTTCTGTATTTAGATTAGTTACATGCATGAAGTGACAAGCTCGATAAGACCCTGCCCTTCGAACTAGTTTGAGATCTCGGGCAGATACTCGTACAGAGAAAAAAAAAGCAAAGTTACTTTGTTTTCTTAGATTACCCAGCCAGTTTGACCTATACAGTGTTTTTTTTAACTGTAACAGTACGGCAGCATCCTTAACCAGAAGAGATACAGGTGCAGTTTCTTTTAAAACATCAGCTCGTTGAAGAAAAACATTTTGCCATTAAACATTTTTTGGTCAAGTGTGAGTAGCGCCTTAAAATGAATCAAGTTGGTAATTTTTTTTTTTATGCCGATCGATGCAGTCAAGGATTATTTGTATGCTTCAATTAAGTCTACTCTTTGCGTATTTGACAATGCCATGATAGGACAAATAAGATGATGCAATGACTGATATAAAAGTCCGACAGGTGCAAGAACCATGTTCGAAATGCAAAATTGTTCTGAAATACGAAATGTTTTTGAATTGCTCATGAGAGCATGGAGTTCCTTAACTTCTTAATCGCTACAGTATTAATACTTCTTTAATGTGCAATTAGAATCTAATAAAATGTTTGTAGAAAGAATTTTGTTTGTCCTGTTGTATGAGAATACTTTTTATCAAATTTGACTAACTTCCGCTGTTCAGATTTTTTTCATCCGATACAATAAAATGATTCTTACAAAGGACTGCATCGATCGGCATCAAAAAAAAATTTTACCAACTTGATTCATTTTAAAGCGCTACTCACACTTGACCAAAAAAATTTGAATGCCAAAATGTTTTTCTTCGAAAACGAGCTGATGTTTTAAAAGAAACTGCACCTGTATTTCCTCTGGTTATGGGTGCTGCCGTACCGTTACAGTTAAAAAAATACTCTGTATATCCCAGCAGTTTGGCCACAAAGAAAATTCCTTTTGGACATAACAGTTAAGGCTAAAAAGATTAACCACGAGAGACTCGCTAGGAGCCGTGTCGAATGTCACACAAGATCGGTCTCTGGAAGTCTTTGGAGAGTCCTCTGTTCACCAGCAGACGTCTTAAGGTGGGTACTGACCAACGTTACGAGGTGTAATGTATCTTTCGCATCGAGCATGTTACGCATTAAGCATGTTCATTGTGTTCTAAAAATCGGCGTAACATGCTCGTCAAAACTCTGTGCTCCATTCGCCAGCCAGTTCAGTCAAGATTACCGACAGCGAGGACGTGTTGGTATCTTTGATTCTACTTAATTATTGTTTAATCCAAATTAAGAAGAACAAAAAACATTACTGAACATCAAACTTATTTAAAAACAGCGTAATTGGTGGTTTGTCATTGATGGCAATATTAAAAAACCAAATGATTACTGTCCAGTAATCATTTGGTTTTTTAATCAGAGACATGCGTTCAAAGTTTTTATACTGTCCAGTATACAAACTTTGAACGCATGTTTCCGATCGATTTTGAAGAACTCTTGAATTGAATTGCACCAAAACTACATAAAAATGATACAAATTATAGAAAAGCTATCAGTGTCAGACGTGCGACGCACCGCGTGCGCTCGTGACGACTTGCAACAGCGTACTGACTGAACCGCGTAACAGTCAAAGGATTTGCCAAAAAACCGACAGCCGGGTGGAGCACACAGAGCGAACAACGAGCGGCTCGTTGCTCGCTGGTTTCCCCGTTACACGACGTACTGACTGCACGAATGCTCGCGGTGTAACACGTTACATTACGCCCCGTAACGCCGGTCAGTACCCACCTTTATAGCTGAAATGATGACTTGAACCTATAACTATCCAGCCTACTCGTATAAATTATTAATAAAACAAAGTAAAAATTTCATATTTTCTTTAATCAATAATTTAAAGCTTACATGAGACTTTCGTGTTGCAAGTAGCGTTGGAGCGGGCTAACCGCGGTACGCAATCAAAAACGACACTTCTCTACATCTAGTTACGAACTGAAATCGCTTGACACATCTAATGCGCCGGCTGGCGAGCGAGAGCAAATTATAAAAAAAACACAAAACCATGATTGTTTTTACCTAAAAATCTTCAAAACTGTGTTGTATTTCACGCATTCGAAGTCCACATTGTAACAAGTCTGTCCACATTGCAATATAACAAATGCTAAGAAACAATTTGTTCCTTGTTTCCCTGCTCTAAAAGCAAAAGAAAATGTTATACTTTAAATGAAATCTGAAAATGTTTTATTATATCTACCCAAATAACTTCTCTGCGCTGCTGTGAATATCATTTAGTCATGTTTCATAACATATTTATTAGGTTATATTGTGGACCCAACAACAAGTTTTTGTGTATGCAAGCTAAACCAAGGGTATACTATCAAGGGAAGACGTTTTGTGTTATATTTGAAGATGCTAAACAGCCTGATATCACCAACAGATTCCTAGCCTTAGCTTTTTTTGTCACTATAATATATTTTGAAGTTTAAAACAGATATATCGTTGAAATCAGTTTACTCGGCATCTCGCTTAGTTGGTGGCAAAACCTCTCAGCCACAAACACATACGAGACAGATTATCAGTTTATCCAGTTATTTTTAGCTTTATATGTATAAATAATCTATAGTATGAAGAGAGAAATAACGTGTTTAAGTTTTAAGTTATTTGGAATATATTTAGTTAGTGGCTAAACCTCACAGCCACAGACAATAGACAGATTATCACTGTAACCAGTTATTTGGAATAGATATAGTTGGTGGCAAAACCTCACAGCCACAGACAATAGACAGATTATCGCTGTAACCAGCTATTTGGAATATATTTAGTTGGCGGCAAAACCTCTCAGTCACAGACAAATAAGACAAAACATCACTGTAACCAGTTATTTGGAATAGCTTTAATATGAAGAGAGAAATAACATATTTAAGTTTGTTTGTAACGATGATGGCGTAAAATCGAAGTCTTAACCCAAAACCAGAGTATTTTACGGTCATTGGTTAAAAATACTACTCCAATGCCAAAATACGCACAACCCCTCTTATTGCTTAGATTGGGTCGAGATTAAGGACGGTAACAACCCTTTGCAATAATTGACTATTATTTGAATTTCCGTATGCACGAAGTGCCCTAGAGTCCATTTCACAAAAGTTAGAGTTACTAACGGGTTTGATACCCGTATATAAGACGGATTAAAAATTATGTTTTCGATCCATAAGGCTAAGGGACTTTTGTGGAACAGACTACCACAAGATACTTCTTGCGATGTAGTTCAAAATCTATTTAACACATCGCGTTTTTATACGCCATTTTTATAGTTATCTTCTTCATTTTACAAGCATTTTATTAACTTGCAATCTATGTATGTTTGTCCGGGTGGAATCTTGCTACTGAATTTTAAACCCGTTCCCCTCAACCGATTGAGCTGAAATTTGGAATACATATGTAACTTCGGTGGCAATGCAATAATATGGTACCATGGAGGTGGTCTCGTGATGGAGACGGATGCTAGACAACGGAACTTCTGAATGGATTATAGTAGGCTACTAGTGTTTGGGCTCATTTGAATCTGCTCGCGGTTCCGATTATGAATTTTATAAAAGCTTGTTTTGAAAAAGTAATTTATGAACAAAATTCTTATTGTACTGAGTTTAAAATGACGGATAAACAAACCAGTACTAAATATGCAGTCTTTGTACTGCATCACATTATTAAGATGTAGTAGGCCTACTGAACTCAAAACTAAGGCTCAATTTATCGCGGAACAGATCATACTAATTAATAGTACATAATATAATGAACTTTTTGAAATAACTGATAAAAATGTAGAATACTTCTTCTTTGTAGAATTCTTGTTTGATTTAGTTTTGAGTTCAGTTTAAGAACACTGGCAGTTTATAAACGCTGCGTTAAAACATGGGATTTAAGCATTATTCTAGAATTTAACTCCAAACTGAGTCGAGACCCCAGCAAAGACAGTTATTGCATTGGAAGCTGTCAAAAACTCTACACCAGTCTCGATTTAAGATCGAGCATACTTGTAGAACGGCCAGGGCGCCAACCACAATCTTGTAGTAAAGAATCATGTTTCAGGAGCGTTTTGTTTCAAAGTTTTAGCAAAATTTATTAGCAAACAGACAATTTGAAAGTATAAGAAGTAATGTTACTTCTTATACTTTCAAATTGTCTGTTTAACATTAAATTAACTTTAGTCTTTCGTTAACTTAGCTTCTCTCTTAGTCTAAATATTTAACTCTTTATTTGTTAAGGTTTATGGAGGAGGGCGTTGATGGCTGCGACACAGTATTTTTTACACCTGCAGATTTTCATATTGTTTCTGTACGCTGTTTATGTACTAAATAAAGATATTTTGATTTTGATTTGATTTTTTGAACATTACTTCGATTTGAACAGCAAAACTTTTAAACATTACTGTTATAATCCTAATAATGTTGTATATTCAGTGGTTTCTAGTGAATACAACACGTTCAGTATAAAACGTTGCAAAAATAAACACGATTTGCTTGCTTTTAGATAATTTTACGCTTTTGAGCTCTAATGTAAATTTTTTTGAGTGAATGTTTTATGGTGACGTCACCAAAACTGTTTCGCCTTACAATAATAAAGTAAGCTTACTAATTGAGGGGCATGGTACTAAATGTCAGTGTAATATTATTTAAATATTGCTATAAGAGATTGAAGTTGGCCGCCTGAAAGTTAATAAAACTTGGTTCCATAATACCCAATAGATAGACATAAAAAATGACAAATATATCTTTATTTTTTACTTCACATTTTAACGAAAATCTTCCTCAAATGACGTTGTAACAAAAATGCTTACAAACACAACCATAGACATACATATAATAAACCCTCGGCATTCACTCGCACGGTACAACCGATAGTTACAAACTGCGATAATACAGTCATTACTCCCTACGCAAGGTCAATTCAGAAAAAGCTGAATTAAAAGAACCAGCTCTGAACAAATCCAGAATTGCCAATTTTGTCCGGTATTTAAAAAAAATCCACTGTTTTGTACCGCACTGTCACGAGAAAGTGAATTTGTAACTCTATTATTGGATTTTATAAAACAGAGTTGGATACGGACAAAGCTTTTCCTTAAAATTTGTCGACAAATGATCTCTGTCCTCTAGTGTACACGATGCTTTAGAGTATAAGTATCAGAGTGTAAAGGGAGCCGACAGGGGGTTGAAATAATAGACAAGGACTTTTCGATATGCCACAAAACTAGGCGCTAAATATAATAACTTTAAAATTAATACATCAAAATTTAGCCCGCCGTCAGCTTCCACCTTTGGTTCACACGAGGCGAGTGACTCGACATTTCTAGACCAGTGACTGGACTAAACGGGACGTACTGAATGCGCTGTCTCGTCGTGTCTACTGTCCTAGTGTGAACCGGACTTTAAATTTTATTAGGCCACAGACCAACATACCTTTAAACAGGATATAAACTGTAACCATTTGTTATCATGACATATGTAAAACATCTTTAAGCTGTTTCCAGGTGATCGGTTCAAATCCTGTTTGAGTGAGTGGTGAGGCCTTGCCCCGTCTTATACATAATCTGTCATCTTAAATACAATTTTCTACAATTGCACATGGCAGACAATATTTAAGTCTACACAAATTCATGTATCTTTTTGATCGTCAATTGATGTTTCAAAATAAACATTCAGAAAAAACTGTGGCAATATTTTGCAATCTTATCGAATGGAAATATATAGAAATCACAGTTCCCCGATTGAGGTTCTTTTGCTTTCTACAGCGGCTTGTTTAAATATAATTAGTTTGTTTGTAAAAACGTTACAATAAAATATTTGTGTACATATAACATGCTATAACAGGGTAAAAGTCATTTCCATTCTTTACAGTTTCAACAAAAACATACAAGTCAACATCTATAAAAAAAATATTCTTCATCTTTTTGATTCTAGACTTTATTGAACGTAATCTAGCTTTATTCTCTTTAGCAGACAGTAGATTGGAGGGTGTCCGACAAGAAAAGGGGAGTTTTATACCTCGGGGTCCAAGAACCCCTCATAGACAGTAAGACCGTTTCGGGCAATTAAAACCATAAAAGTGGCGCCATTGTTTTAGCTAAAATTAAGATAAAAACTAAATTTTCGTACAGATGTGGACTTTTACAGCCGACAATTAATTTCCTTACGTTTTGATTCAAATTCCGTCAATTTAAGTTTGATCAAACAGTTTTGACAGTTTTTTCTTTATGTCCAGAATTTTCAGAGACAGATTGGTACAAAGAGCCTCTAAGGTCTCGTTCTAATTGAAATTGACGCAAAGTCTAACAACGCAAAAGACACTTAGGAGAGTTCACCAGTCATAATAAATTTATCACCAACCGGTCACAAAGTTACAAAAAGGTCACTCAAATTTGACAAAGTCAGTAGAGGTCAGACCAATGTTTAAACATGCTTTGGTAATGGAACCAACGCATCAATACGTCGTACGTACTCGACATTATGAAGCCTAGACACAATAAATAAGGTAGCATGCACTTTTTTATACGACATAGGATACATACATCCATCCCGTTCACGCTGTGACGTCTCACACATACACACTTTTAAAAAGATTCACACAAACATACAGAACTCAGTCGGAACAATGCCTAAACATAGACACATTTGAAGAGGCTCTAAGTCCCGTTTACATCGATCTAGTTACTGGACCGGCACTGGTCTGCGAAATTAATAAATACTATTTACACAATCAATTTAGCTGGTTACCGTTGACGCCAACTCAAAGGCAGATCAAGCTACATCTGAACAAAATACCTAAAATTGATAGTTCTAGGAACTGGTGCGCTAGATCAACGTAAACTACATAATGTGTCGAGTACGTACGAGTCCCCGGGCTGAGCGAGGCGGGCGCGGGGGAGTCAGTTGCGCACCACCGGCGCTGGCGAGTGGTGGTGCCTCTCGAGGTCCTCCAGCGAGAGGGCGTTGGGCACGTGCACCGAGGGCAGCTTGCCCGCAGAGGCGCGCGCGAGCAGCTCCGGGCTGAACCATCTGGCTAGTTGGTTGTCGCCGCCGCCGGCGCCGACGTTGCCCATCTCTGAAATCAGGTCTAATCTTTCAATGGTAGTCTGTTCGTGGGTTGATTGCACCGTCACAATTAACATAAAAAGGAACCATTTGAAACGTCAATTTTACTGCCTGTTCTTTCGCGATCAAGGAAGGAAAGAATGGCTGGTTGTTATAGCTTAGGTTCCAGAACTCGGCCAACGGTGAAACTTTTAACGATAAGTTGCACAATTCAATTATTATTGTTAAATATTATTTACAAATGGCAATAAAATACTAGATTGCGATAGATAGATACATGCCGTAGCGTAGAACAGTCCCACAAGATGGAAAACGACCTGATAATGGTTGCTGGGAGTCGTTGGGTGCAAACTGCACACATGGCCGTAGCCAGAGGGGGGGGGGGGGTATTGTGGTGCAATGCCTTACCTTAGCGATATCTAAACAATGGTCGCATCATATATGTATTTTGTTCTGCCCATAAATGGCATTTGAAGTATGTGTGGGAGCTGTGCCCGTATTGAAAATTTGCAGTGTATGATACAAGGAGGGAATCTTGAGGGATGGTCGATAGGAACTCACTCACACTCTCAAGTACGAGGAAAACCGATTGATCAGTTATACAGATCACATCAAGTAAACTGCCTGCCCCACCTTAAATGTATCTCTAGATGCGGGTGCGGGCTCGCCGCACAACATCGAGCGGGAGATCTACGGCTGATATGCTAAATCTGCTTTTATTTCAATAACAAGTTAAAATCGACCGATCCAACAAACTATACTATACTCATGAAAATCTAAGGTCAGTTTTGACAGGTTACAAAATAATACCAACCGCAGAATATAGATCTGTGCTACCAACGAACAACATAACCCAATGATATAACTTTGGAAATATTGAAATATCGTCTATTCGATATATTGATTCAGGATGAACTAGTGTTTCTGAATGTAATTTTTCAATAAAGTCAATATCTTTTATTCTTTAAAATCACAAGGATCACTTTGAAAGGTCAATTTTACTGCCTGTTCCTTCGCGACCAAGCCAGGAAAGAAAGGCAAGAAACAAGGCTGGTTGTTTTTTTAATGATCCTTTTTAGTACAAAATGAAGTCGCTTCCGCTGTCTGTTCACTTAGATATTTTAAACTGCTCAACGGATTTGTGAACCGATTTTGATGATTCTGTTTTTATTTGAAAGCTGGTGCTTCCTGTGTGGTAAAAAAGGAAGAGGTTCTCAATTCGACTGTATTTTTTATGTTTGTTACCTCAGAACTTTCGACTGGGTGAACCAATTTTGATGATTCTTTTTTTATTTGAAAGCTGGTGCTTCCCGTGTGGTCCTATTTCGATTTGGACCAGTTCTGAGTATATCAACAAAAAAAAAGTCGTGCTAAAGGAAGGTAAGGCGTGACACAGGAAAATATGTATTTCAAAATTAATAATACATACAGACCCTAAATGACTATATAACTTAAGTACCTAAAAAACCCTAAACAAGGTATATTTTAGAAATGATGATGTAATATTCACCATTTAGACTCCTCTGGTGGGATTGGGCGAGCAGCTGGTGAAGGGTGGTGTTGGCAGGCATGCCTCGTCCCATGTTGCTCATGTTATTGTACTGCAAGGAAACAAGTTCTAGTTTTAATAATCATTTAGTCTCAAAAAGTTAATTAGACATGGGCTACATTTTACTCGACTGCGCAGATATAGTAAATTAGTATAATGTATTTATTGACAAACAACGCGTGCGAAGCCGCGGGCGGGTCAGCCAGTTTGTTTTATGTTAAGCAAGTTTCGTTTTAAATGCGTTTAAAGAGTTTACATTTTTTATTTCTTAGGGTAATTTATTATAAAGCGACTTAAAGATAACCAGGTTGTAGCTATCAGGAAACACAGACTCTGGCAAGGCGTTCCACCCTTTGGCGATGCGCATAATAAAGGTCGAAGTGAACCGCTTTGTGCGAAAGGGAGGTATTTCTACCATATAGCGGTGGCGCACCGCAGAGCGTCTGGTTGTCCGTTGATAGAATGGAGATGGTGGGATCAGGTTGAAAAGTTCCGCCGCACACTCCCCGAAATGTACTCGATAAAAAACCGAGAGGCTAGCAACCTTACGTTCATGCTCCAGGCTGTGGAGCCTTGCATCAACTAGCTCATCGTTGCCTATGTGCTTCTTGGCTCTTCTCTCAATTGTTGAGCTTTAAGTTGGTACTTCGCTGATCCGTCCCAGAGGTGAGAACAGTACTCCAAACACGATCGGACTTGTGCTTGGTACAAGTTGAGCAACTGTCCCGGTGTGAAGTAGTGCCTCACCTTTGCGAGTATACCAAGCTTTTTAGCAGCCAACTGGGTCTTCGACTCAATGTAGGAGCCGAAATTGAGAGTCGGAGTTAATCTATACTAATATTATAAAAAGGAAAGATTTGTTTGTTTGTATTGAATAGGCTCCGAAACTACTGGACCGATTTAAAAAATTCTTTCACTGTTGGAAAGCTACACTATCCCTATAGACTACTTTTTACCCAACTCCTCAGTAGGAGGGTAATGTTTTTATTGAAAAACTACGTGTGCGAAGCTGCGGATTGGTCAGCTAGTGAGATATCAAGAAGCTCGAGGTGGTCAGAGTAAACCAGTATGTATTTACAAACAAGTATATAAGTATTCCATCAGTTATCTGGTTCTCATAGTACAAGCTCTGCTTAGTTTGGGGTTAGATAGCGCTGTGTGAAATGTCCAGCAATATTTATTGATGTGCAAAAGAGTTCGGTGCTTACGTTATTAGGAGCCTGTGGTTGCCTCTGCGGTGGATGTGGGAACGGACGAATGTTGTTGATCATTTGCTGAAACGAAAATTAACAAGATATGAGCTACCAGCGACGTTGGTTCGTCTACGAATCTCCTCACATCTGATTCGATCTCGTAGAGTAACACCAAGCATAGCCCTCTCCATAGCACGCTGAGCGAACTTGAGTCTTCTTATGAGGCCCATAGTGAGAGACCACGTTTCTGTGCCATATGTCATCATCACTGGTAACACACGCTGATCAAAGGCTTTCGTCTTCAGACACCGAGGTATCTTGGCCGAGAAGACATCTCGTAAACATTGCTTATTTAAAGTATACAATCTGTTTTGTAAATTTTTTTTCTAACCTATTTCGTCCCACTGCTGGGCAAAGGTCTCCCCCAAGTCCCTCCAAACATCCCTATCTGTTGCTATCTCCCACCATCCTCTTTGGAAGGTGTCGAAATCGTCCCGCCAACGCTTCCTTGGCCGACCCCGACGTCGCCTTCCGACTTTGTTATGTACGACATTAATTTAAAACACATCCGAAATCGTATTAACTGATTTTAGTGGGTTTAATACCAGTAGATTGAATAATTATCCAGTAATCGATACATTTTCAATAAACAATTTTGAACGTAAATCGGCGGCGCCTTTGCGACGATGCCGCTTCGTCAGTTTAACAGGTACCTACTTACTTACATGATGAATGAATATCATTTGTTTACCTATTTTATACAGGCTGTTTCATTGATGTTTTAGGATTTGATATTAAAGTTGTTTGATTTTTTTTTCCATGGTAAGTAATGAATTTAAAAAAGCCCTATTTTACAAAAATACTAACCATTTGACGACCTCCGTGGCGTAGCGGGCGAATAGCCGGCTGAGACGCAGTTGGTAGCGGGTTCGATTCCCGCCGCGAAACAAATGTTTGTATGATCTATAGATATTTGTTCCGGGTCTGGTTGTTTTTCTATATATTATAAGTATATATTTACAAAAATAAGGTATATAAGTATTCTATCAGTTATTTGGTTCCCATAGTACAAGCTCTGCTTAGTTTGGGGCTAAATAGCGCTGTGTGAAATGTCCAGCAATATTTATTTATTATATTTATTAGCCCTACTCGTTTTCATTTAATGTTGTACATAACAAAACACGTACTATATAAATCATTGAACGAAGCGAGATCTCCAAACTAAATCAACTCGGGCAAATCGACGTTGTATATGTATGTATATATAAAATTCTCGTGTCATAGTTTTCGTTGCCATACTCCTCCGAAACGGCTTGACCGATTTTGATGAAATTTTTTGTGCTTATCCGGTATCTATGAGAATCGGCCAACATCTATTTTTCATCCCCCTAAATGTTAGGGGTAGTCCACACCTAATTTTTTTTTTTATTTTTTAAACAAAATTTTAATTTATTTTTTTATGATACAACATACAAAAATACATACAATCCTCAATTTTCACCCTTCTACGATCAACCCTTATTTTTTAATAGCAATTATTTATATGGCAAAACAACGTTTGCCGGGTCAGCTAGTGTATGTATGTTTGTTTGTCCGAGGATAACTTTCGAAGCGTTGATTGTGAAATTTGATATATAGGCAGGTAGTGATGGCATAATCCTAGTGTGACTAAATGAGAAAAAAATGTGAGGCGGTTGTTGAGATATTGGGGTTCAAGAAGCATAAAAAAAATGGGACTATCTGGTGAAATGGCACGTCTAATGAAAGGACTTCATCAGTACATTTCGACCTCGTTTTTATTTTTAGTTTACACCTATTAACCATGATAAAAACTGAACTTTGACGAAATTCTTTATTTTATTTGGTATGCGTGTAGCTTTAGTGACACAAATATAGGGAAAAGTATAAAATCCGGAATAACTGCAATTTCTACCCCAAAAATAATAACCAAATAAATGAACTCCCGTTAACTGTAATTTAAATGAAACTGTAGGTCAAGTTATTTGGTAATATTTTGATAGTCAGAGATTACACATATTATTATTTTTTTTTCGTTTTTATGAGAGACTCGCGAGATCTCAGTTCGGGGCGACGAACAACTAGTTAAATTCAGGCAACAATAAATTAGTTATATATCATCATCATCATATCAGCCGCAGGACGTCCACTGCTGGACAAAGGCCTCCCTCATTGATCTCATGTGGGAGTTATATATACAGGATAGTAAATATAACTTTTTCTTCGGCCCATAGCCTAAAAACCTTATATTAATTTACTACATACACACTGCAATTTTAGTTGTGAGTTCTCGGTGCTCGGAATCCGTCCTTGGTACGCTCTTCGTGAGGCGTTTCTGTACAGAATGTCAATACAAATGAACTAAGCTACTCGTTAAGTACATACCTGTTGTTGCTGATTCATGTAATGCTGTTGGTACTCAGCCTGCGATGGCACGTACCCCATTGTAGGAGCACCGCTTTGATTGCCCTGAAATATTGCAACATTTTAATAAATACAAAATATACTAAAATCGCAGTCGCCAAAAGAAGCAGGGCTATTAAAAATACGGGATTTATCACGTACCGTTTTATCTGTGTTTCGACCGACAATGTTTCGGTTCTATTCGTGTACCTTCATCACGTACGTACATGGTACGTACGTACGTGATAAATCCCTTTTTATAATAATGATTGAAATAAATAACAAAAATGTTCTAAGTAAAATAGTTTACGTTAATTTATTACCTAAATAGAATAGAATATAAATAATAAAATAACTATTTAGATGTCTTGTCAACCTCCCTGGCGTAGTGGGCGAATAGTCAGCTGTGACGCAGGAGGTTGCGGGTTCTATTCCCGCCGCGGAACAAATGTTTGCATGATCTACAGATTTTTGTTCCGGGTCTGGTAAGTATGCATTTACAACAAAAACCGTATACAAGTATTCTATCAGTTATCTGGTTCCCATAGTACAAGCTTTGCTTAGTTTGGCGCTAGATGGCGCTGTCTGAAATGTCCAGCACCATTTATTATTTATTTGATTAACTATTGAACTCACAGGGCTAACAAAACTAAGGCCTCGAATTGGAAGGTCGCAGGATTAAACACAGTCGTGACACTATTGATTTTTACAAGCTTATATTTAACTTGCAATGTATGTTTGTCCGGGTGGAATCTTGCAACTGAACTTTAAATCAGTTATCTTTAACCAATTGAGCTGAAATTTGGTATACACGCTTATTTTGGGTGATAATGCATGCTTAGCTATGTGACGGCATTCTAATTCTAATATGGCGGATCATCCAAGATGGCGGACTAGTTATTTTTTCCGCACTACCGAAGTATGGGTATCAAATGCAAGGGCTTGCTGAGGAGAATACGAAAAACGAATACAACGTCACATTAAATCCAAAATATGGGGGACCATCCAAGATGTATACTATAAATCCAATGTGGCGGGACCTCAAAGATGGCTGAGGAATTTTTCTGGTTTTCTGAAGTCATTAACAGCTGATTTTTGTATTATAATGAGGTAAAATTTGTTGTTTGTAAATACGGTCCTAGATGATATCCAAGCAAGGTCTGATGATGGAGCCGAAAGGTGGCCATGAGAACTATGTAATAAAAACACGCAACTAGTGTTTAGATTCATTTGAATCTGTGTGCGGTTCTGATTATGTATTTTATAAAAGCTTGTTTTGTAAAAGTAATTTTTCAACAATACTTATTCATTTGAAAAATGTATATGTACAAGCATGATGTGAAAAAGAGTGAAGAAAAAGTCCATCATAAACTACTTACTCTAGGGCAAAAATAAAAGGAATGCGCCATCAATTAGTTTGTTACGTTTTCAACGATAAGCCCGTCCATTGTATAGCCTTTTTAATCTAGCTTAGTACTTATTTTTGTTTGTGTTGTAATTCAATAAAGAGTTATCTGTCTATACGAAAACGTACCTTGACGATGGGCCGTCCCATCTGCGGCATCTTCAGTGGTTGGTTCCACTGCTGCTTTGGACTGGGCGCATCAGATTCCTTCTCCGCTGTCATCTTGCGTAACACCTGTCAAAATAATTCACGTTAGTGCCTACGTTAGTTGATAATTCAACCATATACCAAATAAATAACTACAGCACCCACTCAATCCACAAGGGTAGATGGGGTATTTGTGACGGCTTGCGGCTTTATTCTGATTTTTTTTGGATCGACTTTTCTCGCTGTTGGCCTCTGAGACCGTTGCAGCTTAACCGAACTTTCGGCGAGCGCAGATGGCGCTCAGCCCTGTAAGTTTTGATGAGGCAACTAGCGCAAGGGTACCACTTAGGTACAAACCTCGGCTTGGGCCGTTGCCGGGATGGGGATAGGAGAGAAACGCCCGGGTTCATGGTTGTCAGTCGCCGCCTCGCATAGGCGGCGACTGAAGGGACTCGTCGACCTCGCCGGCGAGGTCGGTGTATCTGCGAAGTGTTTGCTCTGTCTAATGTAGATAACTCAGAATTACGTCATCCGAGAACATGTCTCAGTCGCCGGAGGGTTTTTTGTTCTGATTCCGGCGTATCGCATCCATTTATGCAAGTTTGATCGAAACACCCCCCCCCCCCCCCCCCCCCACTCCGATATTCTTTATTGTACAAACAGAAAAATGTACAAATGGAGTATTTAATGCTAAACGCATTTACTACCCGTCATCCACAACTTGGTACTAAAAAACAAATACGAACAAGTAGTAATAAACAAGTACGAACCAGCGGGCTTTGAGCCGATTCTACAGGATTATTCTCGATCTAAAACCGAAACGCAAGAATGCTGCTTGGCGGCACAAATAGGTATGGTGGTAATACTTCCCCGGACGAGCCCTTCAGTCCTTCACACCTTCAGCCTTCCGACTATGAGCACTTTTCTTTCTAGTGAAGTTATTTCAACTGTAAGCAAGATTAAAAAAACTAATAACTAGTTGTTACCGAGGTGGGCGTGAAGGAAATAGGAGTGGACTGCTTGGGCTGGTGCATGATCTCAGCGCGGCGCCGGTTGTAGTTCTCGCGCTGCTCCTCCAGCTTCTTCTTGATGAGAGCGCTCTGCATTATGGACTGAGTGTGCGCGGCTAATTCACGAGGAGACGGAATACGGGGCGGCACGCCTGGAGGAAAGGTTTTAACGTATTAGTTTAGGTGTTTGGAGAAACACCTCTTTTTTAATATTACTAAGGTAGCAAACAAGCAGGTAAAAAGTAACCTATGTCCTTCCCCAAGATATAATCTCCTTGCCAAATTTCATTACGATCCGTTCAGCCGTTTAGTTATGAAAAGGTAACAAACAATCTAACAAACAAACAGTTACTTTCGCAGTTACTTTGTACGTATTATACATATAAACCTTCCTCTTGAATCACTCTTATCTATTGCTATAAACTGCATTATAATACCTATACTCTCAGGTCATCAGAAAACTTGATACTCAGAACTCCTTCGCACAGCACTTCCTTTTACAGCGCTTCTTTTACTGTCCAGGCTGTTCAGCTGTGGAATGCTCTGCCCGAAGAAGTAAGACGGTCATCGTCCTTACACACCTTCAAGTTGAAGGTGAAACACCATTACCTGACGATGTCATCTTCCTAGCGTTATTTATTTACTATTTATGTACTTATTTTACCTGTTAGTATAGTTTGCTATATGTATATACCTATATATTAGTCTATTTTATAAGTATATTGAGTATTAGGATTAAAACTTCATATTATTATTATATCTTAGAATATATTATGTGTAAATGTAATGTATCCGCTAAAGTACACCGCACTCCGTATTTTTTATAAATTTCGCTCCAGCCAAAGGTTGTCTGGAAGAGATCGCTTTTAGCGATAAGGCCGCCCATTGTATTGCCTTATTTATTTTAACCTAGTACTTATTTTTGTTTTATTTCTGTTTGTGTGGTAATTCAATAAAGAGTTATCTATCTATCTATCTATAATCCGTTGAGTAGTTTAAAAGATCTAAGCGAACAGACAGCGGAAGCGACTTCATTTTATGCTATATAAAGATAAATCAATATATTCTATACTATACCTGGATGGTGTACACTTAAGTTTGGACTGGTGGCCATTATAGGCGACACACAGAAAGCTGCGTCCGTGAGTGAAACATCATTTAATAAACGCCTTACATACTTAGAGATGATTTTCATTAGATAATGTTTAAGAATTGCAGCGCTTAATTCAAACTATCTCTGAAGTACACCAACACAGCTAATTTCATTTTAGTTCTGTTGAACTAAATATTAGTTTAGTATGTGCCTACAGAATAGTCTTCTTAACGCGCAATATCCAGTTCACCTACTGTATAATAATAAATAAATAAATATTGCTGGACATTTCACACAGCGCTATCTCGCCCCAAACTAGGCAGAGTTTGTACTATGAGATCCAGATCACTGATATAATACTTATATACATTTTTTTTGTAAATACATATTTATAATATATAGAAAAACATCCGCACGCTACACAACCCTATACAACCTATTTTGTTATGTATTAAATTAATATCACACATCCGGAATAATAATAACTGATTTTAGAGATGGGTTTAACACCAGTAGCTTAAAAAATTATCCAGTAATCGATACATTTTCAATAAACAATTTTGAACGTAAATCGGCGGCGCCTTTGCGACGATGCCGCTTAGTCAGTTTAACAGGTACCTACTTACTTACATGATGAATGAATATCATTTGTTTACCTATTTTATACAGGCTGTTGCATTGATATTTTAGAACTTGATATTAAGGTTATTTGAAAATTAATTCTATAGTAATGAATTTGAAAAAAAAACCTTATTTACAACAAAACTAGCCATTAGCCCTACCCGTGTTTTCATTTAATGTCGTACATAACAAAACGCGTAGTATAACCACCAATAACGACGACAAATTGACGTCCTTCCGTGGCGCAGTGAGCGTGTAGCCGGCTGAGACGCAGGAGGTTGCGGGTTCAATTCCCGCCACGGAACAAATGTTTGCATGATCTACAGATATTTCTTCAGTTTCTGGGTATTTTTCTATATATTATAATTGTATGTATTTACATAAAAAGTATATAAGTGTTCTATCAGATACCTGTTTCCCATAGTACAAGCTCTGCTTAGTTTGGGGCTAGATAGCACTGTGTGAAATGTCCAGCAATATTTTTTTTATTTTTTATTTAACTATAGGTATTATTAATCTATAGTCTTTGCGAGTGGATGGTTATCCACTCGCAAAGACTATAGTTTAACTGTACCGAAATAAAGGAACACTCAAAAACTTATAAAAATCATGGACAAATATTCCGTTTTTAGTGCCAATAGTATTGAATATTAACTGTCTCGCCCGCGGCTTCGCACGCGTTGTTTGGCATTGGCAATAAAAGCATACATCTCCTCCTTCTGCGCAGTCTGTTAAAAACTAGCCGTTGTCCCGATCCCGGTCATAATCTATCTATATACTAAATTTCATCACAAGCGGTCCAGCTGTTTTGTCACGAAAGCGTAACAGAGAGATAGAGTTAATTAAGAATTTATAATATTAGTCACAACCACTCGCGATGACTTTAGTTTACACATTATCTAAAATATTCCGTTTTTAGTGACGTTAATATCGGCGCATTGTGGACAAGACTCGCCGCGGATAAAGGGCCACGGGAAAGTAGGGGGGAGGCCTTTGCAAAAAACAAAAACTGTCATACCTAATAATAATAATAAAAGGAAAACAGAAAAAATAAATTTAAACAGAACAATGAAAAAGAAACTCATTAGGTACAGAATAGAATAAGGCCTCCACCCGTTCCTTCCAGACATCTCCATCCCGTGCCAAATCTGCCCAGTCCTCCAGGAATTTGTGTAACTCGTTCCACCATCTCTGTCTCGGTCTACCGCGTCACCGTCTCTTTTTTATTTATTAAAAACTAGCTGTTGCCCGCGACTTCATACGCGTTACACTACTAAATGTGTAGGCAACCTAAAAATAAAGCTAAACTCGCTGTTGCATCTCGACTTGACATCCCATTTTATCCCATGAGACCAGATTTTTTTATTTGATTTATTTTTGGGATAAAAAGTAGTCTATGTGTTATTCCAGGTTGTAACCAACGTATATACTAAATTTCATCGAAATCGGTTTAGCACGACGTGATTAAGTAACAGACAAACAAATAAATAAACAAACATTCAAACTTTCGCATTTATAATATTAGTGTGCTAAGTAACTAAAAGTTGGATATTGGGTATTGCAGATGAGCTCACCTCCTTGATGCGGCAGCGGCGACAGTCTCAGCGGCTGGTGGTGCGGAGGTACCACTAGATGCGGCGCCGCGCCGCCCATGCCCAGCGGAGAGCCCGCGCCTTGCATCTGTAACACACACATTTTAGTACTCGCCTTCATACCATTCATTTTGTGTGTAATCCATATCAATATCTGTGTGTAATCCAGATCAATATCTGTGTGTAATTCAGTTCAATATCTGTGTGTAATTCAGATCAATATCTATGTGTAATCCAGATCAATATCTGTGTGTAGTCCAGGTGTGTTTATTTTAATGTATTATTAACGTTGAAATAATCAATTCATCCCGCTTATAAGCTTTGCATGCCGGCTTAGATCATAAATCATATCAATCATATGATGTACACTGCATCACCACTGACCACCTTGGAAAGTTTATCTTTACCGAAGAATTGAGTAAACTGACAGTGCATCGTAGACTGTAGAAACATTTCAACGACCTCCGTGGCGCCGTGGGCGAAGAGCCGGCTGAGACGCAGGAGGTTGCGGGTTAAATTCACGCCGCGGAACAAATGTTTGTATGATCTACTGATATTTGTTCCGTGTCTGGGCTAGATCGCGCTGTGTGAAATGACCAGCATTATTAATTTATTATTTGTAGAATCGTAGAAACGTTGAAGCTGATGATGAGGTGCGGTCACCTGTAAAAATGAACCTAGAAGAAACCTTGAAAATGCTTTTAGCATTAAGTCCTCCTTTTATAAGTACATTCTGTTTGTGCTATAAAGAATTAAAACAAAACAAACAAACCTGTCTCTGATGATGGTGCTGCTGCATGCGCAGTATGGTGAGCAGCATCTCGCGGTGTCGGCTCTGCAGGCCGGGGTTGCCGAGCTGCTGCATCAGGTGCTGGCCGGTTATCTCGCCGGATTTCAGCCCTGAAACAATACTCAATATTCAGCCTGGAGGTCACGTCTTCATGATGCAAGCGACAGAGGAGTGAGAGAACCTGGTAGAGACATAGTGAGTGTTGTGCCTGCCGAAGAGAACAGTGATGATAATGATGCAGCCTGTCAACACGATGGTCCACCGTTGACGCTTAAAAGTTGTTGACGTTATTATTTAAAATGTATGTTCTATCTTTTAATTCCTTCTGTAACAGTGTAGTGTGTGTAAATGTCTATTCTTATTGCTGATTTTACACTATTTTAATGAATTGTATGTTAAGCTGCGTTAGGTGTGGTTGCCTTCACAGAGTGAGCACAGGGAGCGCGTCTATTGTATAAGTTTGTGTATACTCATTGGAAATTCTACTAAGATTATGAATGCGAAAGTTTGAATGATTGTTTAAACATTTGTTTGTTACTCAATCACGTCGTAACCGCAGAACTTCCGATGAAATTTAGTATGTACGTACGGATAATAAAACTTGGATTAACACATTGGCGATTTTTTATTCCATAAAGCAGGTCCCATAGGATACAAATGGGATGTCAAGTCAAGTTGCAACAGTGAGTTTAAGCTTTATTTCTAGGTTAATACCTGCATATTTAGTAGTGTAACGTGTGCGAAGTCGTGGGCAACAGCTAGTCCTTAATAAATGCATTAAAATAAAAAATAACTGTTGATTCTGTAATGAATGAATAAGAAAAACACGCTAGTTGGAACTGGTTTTTTTTTAAATTGTAATTAAAAAGTCCTCATTATGAATGAGATTGTAGGTGTAAAGTTTACCGTGTAAAATAGCCTGCGCCTCCGGGCGCTGCAGCAGCTCTCTATCGGGACCCATATGCGCGTTCAGCTGTTCCGTTTGTTGTTGCCGCTGCAAACAAACAAACATATTCATTTTCATTATTTTATCCCGAACCCTCAGCTCGTAACAATATTAAGGTTGTGTGCCTATAATTAACACATACCTATAATGAAAGTAGCGTATAGATTAGACCATCAAATATTGTACCTAATTGATGCCTATTTTTAAGACTACTACTACTCTTTCTCCTGACCTTGAACTATTGTATATTTAGGGTTCAGTACATAAAGGGTAAAACGGCACCCTTTTACTAAGGCTCCGCTGTCTATCTGTCTGTCTGCCCGTCTGTCACCAGGCTGTATCTCATGAACCGTGATAGTTAGACAGTTGAAGTTTTCACAGGTGATATATTTCTGTTGCCGCTATAACAAGAAATACTAAAAAATAGAATAAAATAAATATTTAAGTGGGGCTCTCATACAACAAGCGTGATTTTTTGCTCGTTTTAGCTCCATATTGATAACGGCAACAGGTAGACGCTTGGAATATTCACAGAATATTTAGTTATATATTCACTTTACAAATAAATAATTAAATTAAAATAAAAACAAATATTTAAGGGGGGCTCCCATACAACAAACGTGATTTATAGATAATCGCACGGAACCCTTCGTGCGCGAGTCCGACTCGTACTTGGCCGGTTTTTTGTATATTACTAAGGTAGCAAACAAGCCATACGACCCACCTGATGGTAAGCGGTTACCGTAGCCTAAGGACGCTTGAAAGTATTTACCGCGAGTAGCTGACCTTTACAAATTTTTAAAACACTCTTTCTGACCAGCTTTTTGTACCAGGTAATAACATAATAATAATGTTGAGTGATTTAATTACCTGTTGTACATGAAGGAGTTTGTAGACTAGATCGGGAGGGATGACGGGCGGTTGCGGCTGCTGCTGCTGCTGTTGTTGTTGCTGCACCTTTTGTTGCTGCTGCTGTTCCATGCTCTTGTTCAGCATCTGTACAATTCACCACTGATTATAACCAACGTTTTAGATTGCTAAATGCCGATTCCTATATACGTCGGTAACCGACTACGACTCGTCATCATCATCCACAGCCTGACTTCACCCATTGTGGGGTATATTCCTCCCCAAGTTTGAGCCATCCACCACGATCCTGCGCTAGTCTCACCAACTGACGGCCCACGACCTTTACGATGTCGTCCACCCATCTCGCTGCTGGTCGTCCTACCCTTCTATACCCGCTCCTCGGCCACCATTCAGCCACTGTCCTGCTCCATCTGTCATCGCCACGTCTAGCCAAGTGTCCCGCCCAAGACCATTTGAGCTCCATAACTCGAATCCCAACGTCATGAACCTTCGTTCGTCTACGGATCTCGACGTTTGGAACTCGATCTAACAGTCTGATGCCAAGCACGACTATGACTACGACTCGTAACTCCTTGAAAAAAATAACCTACCGAGTCTTACAGTGGTCGCATATGTGTAACATCTGACCACCACGCGCGCTCATTGGTCAAATCAAATAGCGCGCGCTTCCCCGGTTTTCTGTTAAACATTTCCGTCCCTATTGCCAAAATCACTCCCACAAACCGAGAGGAAAGATGTTACACATCAAAAAGTGTTAAATTAGTGTCAAACTGGGAAATTATGGAAAACAGAAAAAGTGGTAAGGAATTATCGCTGAACTGTGAATATACATAAATATTCCGGCGAATTGAGAACCTCCTCCTTTTTTTATGGCCCTACCAAATTCTTTCCCCTCTTCTTTCTTTTAGAAATTCTTTTTCATATCCAAAAAGTTACGTTTCCACTTCTCACAAATGTTGTACTCTTCACTTGATCTGCACGACATACGGGCGAATTATTCTTCACCAGGTCAACCGAATTCGATGATTATCTAAAGTCGGTTACATTATTGTTAAAAGGTACTTGTCACAACATGTACCGTCGCTTCGCCCCATACCCTGTGAAGATATGTTTTTGTCATGTCTCCTGTTTGTGTTTGTGTTTTTTGTACTATTGGTGTTGTCTATAAAACTGTTATTCGGCCTATTTTGATACATGGATGTGAAGCCTGGACGCTAACCCAGAAAGAGCGTTAATTGATTGAATTGATTGAAAATTCTTTATTGCACAAAATTCATAAATCTGTACACAGGCGAACTTAATGCTAGCAAGCATTCTCTTCCAGTTACCCTTTGCGTAGTGTTGAAAAAATATTTTTGTAGGTAGTGCATGACATAATGTAGCAGGAAAAAAATTATAATAAAAAATAAGACTAAGATATATTGAGAATACGAACGAAACATCAAATACTATATAGAGTATTTTCAATAAACGTACTTTCAAATATTACATCTCAATAAACACTAGTTGAAAAATAATAGATAAACTAATAAATAGGTAGTTACAATAAACCTAAATAAACTCATATGATATAAAGATAACAGAGTGGATAAATGACAGAGCATCTACAGGACACCACTCATTTTGTAGGCTTCGTTCATGAGAGTGAGGTAGTGCTTGCACACTTTGGATCTGAAAACCTCAATAGATGAAACATGCCGAACCTCGTGCGGAATACTATTCCATAGTCGGATAGCAGTAATGGTGAAAGAGTTAGAATAGCAGGTTGTGTTGTGTGGAGGAGTTATTAACTGGAGAAGTTGTGTGGAACGTACAAGACGGTCTGCAGCATACAGGGTAGAAAACCGCTCTTTGAGGTAGTTAGGTGATTTGGGGTCATGTAGGATGTTATAAAGTAGACATAGTATATGTACATCCCGAAGCTCTCTGACTTCGAGCCACTGTAATTGAGCGCGGAAAGCAGACACGTGATCATATTTCCTCAAACCATGGATGAAACGTATGCAGAGGTTTTGCAAACGCTCCAGCTTGTTCAACCCATCCTCTGTAGCATCGGAATAAGCGACATCGGCGTAGTCTAGAATGGGAGAGAATGAAAAGAGAATGGAATGGAAAGAGCGTTAACTTCTGGTAATGGAAAGAAAAGTGCTAAGAAAGATCCTAGGCCTGGTGCGACGAGAAGATGGCACTCTGCGAGTGAGGAAAAATCGGGAGGTATCGGAACTTGTGGCCGAGCCCAACATCATAGGCGAAATAAAATCACTTAGATTACGCTGGCTCGGTCACGTTGAGCGAATGGGGGACGATCGTGCTGCCAAACGCGCCTACATAGGAATGCCAGTCGGCCGACCCAGATATAGCTGGAAGGATGAGATGGAGAAAGACCTTCGCGCTCTCCAAGTGTCAGACTGGCAAGAAGTGGCGCAGACCAGTACCAGTGGCGTCTTTTGCTATCGGAGGCCAAGACCCGCTTCGAGTTGATGCGCCAGGATAGTAAGTGTTTTCACAAATAGATGTTTTTTGATTTGATTTGAAATTAAAACCTTTAGAAATGAACGTCTGTATAGAGTTGTTACCTGCAGTAGCGACATCGGTTGGTGCGGCTGTGGTATAGGCGGCTGCGGCCGCGCCGGCTCGGCTGTCACAGCGTGTCCGCCAGACACTTGCGCCAACTATACATACAAAAACATGTGATTCATTTTCTTGTCTTTCTATATGAGACGTTCTACAGGAGGACACCATACAATTTGTTGCTGCATTTTACTCAAAAATGTTACCTTGTTTACCACAAAAAAGTTAAACCACTGTTCAACGTGTGTTTAAAAAATTCCTTATCAATTTTTGTCTAGGATTGTTTTAAACAGTGTTATATTTTTTTTGTGGTAAGATCCTAAGTTTTCTAGGATGTTGATGCTAGCCTGGCTGATTATGGTAATTCAATTGTAGGTAAAATTTAGACCATCATCATCATAATATCACCCTCTCCAGAGCGACTAAGGTCGTCTTTCTATCTAGTGGGTGACCTGGTGGCCTAATACGAACTTTATATTAAACATCCAAGTTCTAGGCAGTTCAGTTTACGGCCTAATACTGCCTTGTTCTATTTGGTAATATGAGGTACCTAACGCTGGCCGGATTCAAGCTGGCTTGTTACAGATACGTTGTCTATGGCCGGTTTTTATGTTTCGCCCGCAACGTTCAGAAACGCTGCTGAATATTTTTCGGAATGTTACGGTTTTATTTTCACATTTAGTGAGAAAAATAATTCAATTTAATAAAATGTTGATAGAATTTACCAAAGAATGAACGTAGTGTTAGAAATTTCATTACAAGTATGTAATTAAGTACTTATTTCTTAGTATGTCCAAATCACAACCTTAATAGGTTTCCGAAAGGAACGTCGTCGTTGTATGGCGGGAAGTTCCTCGTTCTTAACTTTTGCCTAACCACTTGAGAATCTAAGTGATGGAATTCTCTGATAACTTTTTTGTGTAGTGTAGAGCTTGTGAGTAATAGTTTAATTGGTGGTCAGCGTAAAATGGCGTAAGTATTTTAGATTTTGTTACTCGGGGTTGTGTTTTTAGGTACCTATTTAATTTACTATCTATTTACGATGCTTTTATTTATTTTAGATCGTCAGATGATAGTTCTCGGCGACGGCGTGCTACCTTCACTCTCCAAGAACTCAAACATTTCTAACTCTTCACTCATTTTTATGGAGGTTTAATAAATAAATAAATATTGCTAGACATTTAACACAGCGCTATCTAGCCCCATACTAAGCAGAGATTGTATTATGGGAACCAGATAACTGATTCAATACTTATATACATTTATTTTGTAAATACATACTTATAATAGAAACAACCAGACCCGGAACTGTATCTGTGGTATATATCTGTAGATCCTGCAAACATTTGTTCTGCTGCGGGAATCGAACCCGCTACCTCCTCGTCTCAGTCGGCTATTCGCCCACTGCACCACGGAGGTCCTAAGAGGTAATGGCCGAAAACAATATTTTTTATAATCAAAAATCCAAAACAATTCACAAAAAGCTCAATTGTCGCAGCGTAAACTGAATGGTTTGATTTGACAGATAAAACATGGATAGAAATGTCAAATGGACACTCGTATTACGGTATTTCCAGCCAATTTTCGTTCAGAAGTCGGCCAAGTGTCACGTGACCTCTGACTGGCTGCCATTACAAGTTCATATTACAAAAATGGCGCGCAGTTTAGTTTACAGCGTATATTGCCTGGAATTACGAGTTCGTAATAGGCCCCCTGGAGAACCTTTCTGCCCGAACGACAATCAGTTCTTTGAGCTATGTGCCCCGCCCATAGCCACTTTAGCTTACTAATCGGTAAGTGACTTTGGTTTGATTATGAATCTCCTCATTTCTCATTTAATGTCGAAGAGAAATACAAAGCCAAGTCCTCTCCATAGCACGCTGAGTGACCTGACCTGATCTGATGCTTGTTATGAGGTGCATAGTAAGATACAACGTACCATGTGACATAACTGGTAACACACTGATCGAAGAGTTTCATCAGACACTAAGGTATTTTGGACGAGAACGTAGTCACTACGTCACATAGTTTCCCAACCACACACTGATCGAAGACTTTCATCAGACACTGAGGTACTTTGGACGAGAAGACAACACGTAGTTTCCGAAATGTGGTTAAGATCGATAATACTTACGAGTCGTTTAAAAGCTGTGAGATCGTGGTCAGGTACGGCGTGATGATGCGGCTGCTGCGGCCGCAAGCGCGACTCCAGCTCCTCCAGACTGTGGACTTTACCAGCGGACCCGCCTGCATCTGCCAACACAAAAGAAACTGAGTTTTAAAAATCCTTTATACTTCACTAGCTGACCCGCCCGCGGCTTCGCACGCGTTGATTGTTAATAAAAACATAACCCTCCTTCTGCGCAGTCGGATGAAAAGTAGTCATTCTCCAGGATATAATCTATGTCTTCATGACGCAAGCGACAGAGGAGAGAGTGAACCTGGTAGACATAGTGTTGTGTGTTTGCCTGTACTGAGAACTGCCGAAAAAAAAACAGCAATGGTGATAATGATGATGCAGCCTGTCAAAACGATGGGCGACCGTTGACGCAAACCCACCACCGCGTCTACTCGCGCGCAGAGGGCTGCAGCGCGTAGTGCGAGGCGAGACGCGGAGCGGATCGCACTCACCCTGATGAAGGTTCACGAATTGAACCGAAACATGTTGACAATGTTTCGTTGCCAAATTTCATTACGATCCGTTTAGTCGAGAAAAGGTAACAAACAAACAGAGTTACATTCGCATTTATAATGTTAGTATAGATTGTACACAAATAGATTACATACAAAAACAGCTTACAAAATGGACATGTATGACGAGCTTAACCCTAATAAGAGTTTTTTTCCAGCAAACATTTGGAACATGCACAGAAAAGGAAATTCATGAACTAACTCCAAACCAGGCGGTCTACCTCTAACAAAAGACAGTTTAAACATATCCCATTACAGTTTTCGATCTGTTATTGACTTTTTTTAAACTAAGAAATAAAAAAATAGTCTTAAAAATGATCTTTTTTATGTTCAATACTAATATTATAAAGAGGAAAGATTTGCATTTTTACAAGCTTTTTATTAACTTGCAATGTATGTATGTTTGTCCGGGTGGAATCTTGCTACTGAATTTTAAACCCGTTCCCCTCAACCGATTGAGCTGAAATTTGGAACACATGTAACTTCGGTGGCAATTCAATAATATGGTACCATGAAGGTGGTCTCATGATGGAGACGGATGCTAGACAACGGAACTTCTGAATGGATTATAGTATGCTACTAGTGTTTGGGCTCATTTGAATCTGCTCGCGGTTCCGATTATGAATTTATAAAAGTTTGTTTTAAAAAAGTATTTTTTCAACAAAAAACTTATTGTATGTTTGTAACGAATTAACTGTAAAACTACGGGTCCCGGAATAAAATAGGCTACTTTTTACCCAACTGCGTAGAAGGAGGATAATGTTTTTATTGAAAAACTACGCATGCGAAGCTGTGGATTGGTCAGCTAATTTTAACAATTTTTCTTTATTTCTGATGTCTTTACTGTTGTACATATATTATGCAAATAAATGATTGTCTATGTTCCCAATACAAACTAAAAACTCTAGCACTTGAAAGTCAAATGAGCTTATAGATCAAATTTTATTATTTAAAAAAAATTCAATTCATTCGTCGTTCATCTGGTGGTATTAATTAATACTTAAAAGTTTGTACCGCGTTTTAAATAGATATCGCAACCACATAAATCTAGCTATGATTTCCGGTAAAAGCATTTAGTGGTAGGATCGCCAGCTAGCGCCTCTGCAAGCAAAGCAACATAACCCGCTAGTAACAGTCGAGTCTCCTAGTATGAGGTGAGACATCTGTACTAGTATAGTATTATCTGTGTCCGAACTAAGGTTGACCAGTGGAGGAAGAATCTGTGGTAAAAAGTAACTTTTTATACCACTAAGATGGCAAACATACGATACGACCTCCCTGATAGTAAGCGAACACATTTATTGTGTGCAATAACAAATTAATCTATCTGTTTATTGACTGCAACTTTAGCTGACAAGTTCCAAGCCTAAAAACTCTAGTGACCACTTTGGCTGACATGTTCCAAGCCTAAAAAGTCCTGAGGCCACTTTAGCTGACACGTTCCAAGCCTAAAAAGTCCAGCGCCCACTTTAGCTGACATGTTCCAAGTCTAAAAAGTCTAGAGACCACTTTGGTTGACACGTTCCAAGCCTAAAAAGTGCAGAGGCCACTTTAGCTAACACGTTCCAAGCCTAAAAGGTCCTGATGCCACTTTAGCCGACACGTTCCAAGCTTAAAAAGTCCAGAGGCCACTTTACCTGCCACAAATTTACATATTTAGAGGGTTACCTTGAGGTCTAGGTTCATTGGCCCGCAGTAGCAGGTCCATGAGGGAAGGGGGTTGCGGCCTGGCGGGGGAAATAGGCGCGAATACATGCTGAGGCTCGTTGTTCACTGCGGGGGGTTCCATGCGGGTTGAGTTATCCAATTCTGTAAAAAAAATGAGAAATTAATTAATTTTATAAGCTATTAATTTAATAAACTTTGGGAGGCCTATATTATACCCTCTTATAAGGGGCGTTGCCCCGGTCACTGATAGTCCCTCGTGTCCGCGTACTCGTGTATGTACGTATATCTCTGTGTGTGTTGTAATTTTCAAATAAATTTAACTTCTATTTCCTTTTTTTGTAAGCTTTATAAGTAAATAAATAAAAAAAATTAAACATTTTTCATTTTATTACCTTCTAGCTGACCTGCCCGCGGCTTCGCATACGTGGTATTTCAATAAAAACATAACCTCCTCTTGCGCACGCGTGTAAAGTCCTTCCCCAGGATATAATCTATCTCCTCGCCTAATTCGCCTAATCGCCAGTGCAACCCAGCACATGCTGAGTTAAAGCCTTTTTGTGAGACATGCAGTGAGTACGATGAGACACACACACTGCAATATTTTGTATTTTTATTTAATTTTAATCTTTTAGTTATTGTTTCTTTTTGTTTATGTTTCCTGTGTGTGTTTGTGCTGTTGTTCTGTTGGTGTTGTTCACAAATAAATGTTTTTGATTTGATTTAATTTCATTACGATCCGTTCAGCCGGTTTAGTCATGAAAAGGTAACATATAAACTAACACATAAACAGTTACTTTCGCAGGTACTATGTATGTATTACTCTTGAATCACTCTATCTATTGCCGAAAACTACATTAAACTCCGTTGAGTAGTTTGAAAGATCTAAGGTAACAGACAACGGAAGCGACTTCATTTTATACTAAGTAAAGATATCCAACCGTGGGTTAAGTCGGGCAGTGGATGATGATAAGCTATTACTAGTCGATGGGTGGTTACGCACACTGATTGGCCTAAAACGGTCCACGGTGTATCTCCAGCTGTGGGCCGATGACGATTAGATCTAATCACCCACCGTACAGCTATAAACAGCGAGCGCTTACCGTCGACCATGTTGTGCAGTATCCGTTCGTAATGCAGATCATTAGTTGGGCTCTCGCGGCGGAACCACTGGCTGAAGCGACTCGACCCTTCACTCTCGCCGCCTCCGTTCTGAAACCAACATTATTTTCATAAGATACTGACGACTTCCAATATTAAACTGGCTAAACCGATTAGCTGACGACGTAACAATAATAAAGACTTTATTTCAGACCGAAGATCCACAATTTGTTGGTAGAGTAGACAACAACTAAACTTAAACTCTAACCAGCTTCTGAATACACACGGATATAGTACACCTCTGAGTGTATCCCTGTCCAGTGCTGTATGAGGCGGCCATCGACCCTTCCAGTCACAACTGTCTGGAGGGTATTGCACAAAATAAAAATAATATGTACATAGGCGAACTTAATGTTAGATAGCATTCTCTTCCAGTTAACCTTTGAGTAATGCGGACAAACAGTTATTGCAGGTAGTGCATGTTTGGTAGAGGAGAGGTTTAATTTAAATTCCAAGACACATTGAAATATCTAAACGTAGACTAACACAAGGTGTTTCAATAAACCTACTTTCTAACACTTAAACATCAATAAGCTCTAGTAATACAATTCACAAAGTAATAAATATCGTTATAGTATTATATACTACATAGACATAGAGCTGTGCGAGGAAGCTAATTGTGCGCGAGGAAAAAACCACTAATAAAAGGGCCCGATTCCATATGTTAATCCAGCCAAAAAAAAGCACATCAAAATAGTATTATGTCTGGTAATCGTACCGGCTGAATTTACACATCTCTCCGCTTTGGTAGAAACCGGCATAGATAACTGGGTTGTGCGAGGCTAAGCAAAAAATGGGGTGTGGCTGTGTCATGGACACGGCCGTGTGTGGTATGTGAATACGTGTCCGTAACAGCTAATATATTCTGTATAAAATACGCTATTCATGTATATTATAATCATGTTTGAACACTAAGAAATCCTTCGGGTCATACTAAATGGAAATCTCGAAATGCAGCAAAATGACCTCAAAATGGCAGCGCTTCCCCCTCCACCGCGCGAGATGCGTCCTCACTTAGCGCAACGAATTCTTTGATCCTTTAGCTATCCAGTGGTGTAATTAAATTTTGGATGGATGATAGATATGTAGCTGCAACACCAAACTGTAGCGCTCTATTTTGTTATGATTCATTTTTAAATTGCCTTTAACTATGGAAGCAATTTTAAAAATGTATTCACGCCAAAATCAATCCTATTACTGGATTTGACAAACATCCGTAGCTAAACGGCACCCTATGGTTATTTTAATGTATAATTAGTTAGTCTGTGGCAAGGTGGGCGAGAAGCCGACTGAGAGCAAGAGGATGCATGTAATTCTCAAGGACTTTACAATTGTTGACTCAAGGATTTTCAAACTTTTGCGATCACTATACATAATAATTGTTGCCATCACTTCTCGCTGTTACTTTATGGATTACGGGCAACATTGTTACTCATTTGTCGAATGTTTACATAATCACCCTGTAAATTGATACATACGGTCAAAGAAACTTTATTGTCAAAAAAGAATTATGCATTCACTTAATATGAGAACTTAAAAAAACTAAATAGGTGCTTAAAACTATGACAGTATGCGAGAGCATTAAATTAACAATAAAATGAAGTAGGTACATTATTTCTGTTTGTTTCATTCAATATTTGTGTGGAGTGGGTATTTTTGTACTACTCTAACAAAAACACACCACTACGTTCTGCGATGACATTTCGGTACCAGCGAAGTGTAGTGAGCGTAAGCTCGCTCACAAGGATCGGCAACAACTAGATGCGACAACGCCGCCGGCGTTTAACTATGAATTATGTTTGAGTTTATGTATTTTGGTTGGCCAAATGTACCTACATACATACATACACACTTACAACATAGAATAGAAAACGCTTTATTGTATACCACAATAAAATTAACAAATCATATTTAAAACATATAACTAGATACGACATAGTACACGTGGCGGTCTTATCGCTAAAAGCGATCTCTTCCAGACAACCTTAGGATGGACTGGATTTTACGAGAACGTTAAAGGAGGGACGGTAGCTTTATAAATAAAAAGAGAAATTTACTGTGTAGTACTGTGCAGGGTCTAGGCTGACTAATATCTTCACTACAATGGCTAAATCAAAAACAACCCCTTCCAGAGCCAAAAACCTGCTCTGGCTGTAATATCCATTAACATAGAAAGTCTCTCCAACGCAAAAAGCGAGCTCTTCGCAAAGCTTTGCCAGGAATCCCAATGCGATATTATTTGTGTCCAAGAGACGCATCGAGACACCGACCCACAAAGACCACAAATTCCTGGAATGACCCTAGCCGTGGAAACGCCACACGCAAAATATGGAAGTGCAATTTTTATAAGACCTAACATGGTTGTGCAATCTGTGTCATGGCGTACTGATAACTCCATAGAAATACTAACGATAGACACCGGTACCACCTGTACTGTTACCTCGGTATACAAGCCACCTCTATTAGTTAGGAATGTGTAAACTCACCGTCAGCACATCAGGTATGGCGTCCAGCTTGAGGAAGTCATCCAGGTTGAATTCCTGTTCGTTGTTCTGCTGCGGCTCTTCAGTCTTCGAGTCCAGCCCGGAGTCCTTAGCCTGAACACATAATATGAACACCAACCGTAATACCACAAAAAAGTTAAACAACTGTTTGACGCGTGTATAACAAAATCCTTACCAATTTTTGTATAGGATTCTTATATTCTAACATAAATTACAATATACATTGAAACCTGGATAAGTGGGATCTGAAGAGACCTACATTTTTATCACTTAAAGAGGCATTTCATGTACCCACTTTACCAAGTAGGCAGGTTAACTTGACAATTGTCTTATTTATAGAGGGTCCCTTAAGGCAAGTATGGAAGGTATTATACTGTATATAAACAAACGCGTCATAGCTTTTCTAAACCTGATAAATTGTCTCTCTTATAGGACTTTTGAGCCACAAAGTCCCAATTATAGAGGTAAACATCGAAATCTAAGAAATTAGGTCTCAGTTACAAAGGATTAAAAAATTCCCAGTAAGGCACTTGTCTCACCGCCGGCGAGTAAGGGATTAGCTATCAACTTCGTTCGTTCTCGCTCAAGAAACGAACAAAAGATATAGATTCCGCGTCAGTAAAAGAGACACGTATATTAATGACGACCTCCGTGGTGCAGTGAGCGAATAGCCGACTGAGACCCAGGAGGTAGCGGGTTCGATTCCCGCCGCGGAACAAATGTTTGCATGATCTACAGATATTTGTTCCCGGTCTAGTTGTTTATATATTGTAAGTATGTACATATTTACAAAAAAAAATGTATATAAATATTCTATCAGTTATCTGGTTCCCAGCTTGTATTACAAGCTATGCTTAGTTTGGGGCTAGATAACGCTGTGTGAAATGTCTAGCAATATTTATTTATATTTAATAGTTTATCGCTGGCCGTTCGTTCACACTGCCGGCCGGCGAGAACTCGCTCTCCACTATTTTGTCGCAGCGACTACAACACTCGCTCAGCGATGCTCGCTTGGCGGTCAGAACACACGCCGTGAGATGATGAGTATCGTCCGCCGCACTCGCTCACTCGCTTTATAGCCCAGCGAGACAACTATAGGAACTGCACCCTCGCTTCTCGCTGCTCGCCAACTCGTTTCTAGCTCTACTCGCTTCTCGCTCATCGCCGGCGGTGAGACAAGTGCCTAACAGATGTATTTCAATGCAAAAGTGTCGGGGCCATAAGTAGGCCCTGGATATGTGCGAAACCAGGTTTATAACAGAGAGAATATACAAGTATTTAACAATACAAAAGTATCAGTTAAGATAACTTGTATGTAGGTTATTTCAAAGGGCCTTGTGCCAGATGGCGTTAGGACTATCGGGCCGGTCAGATACAGTAAGAAATTTCTTGAATATAGATAATCAATACGAACATTATAAACGCGAAAGTAACTCTGCTTGTTACCTTTTCACGTCTAAACGGCTGAACGGATCGTAATGAAATTTGGAAAAGAATTAGGACATAGGCTACCTTTTACCCGACTGCGCAAAAGGAGGGTAATCTTCTTCTTCTTAGCGCGTCAATAGCTCTACTTATATTGTGTTAGGCAGGTACTTGGCTACATTGATGGCGTCAGAAGCCATTTTTAAGTCAACCATTGTGCAGGTGTTCAGGCACAAGGGCACATTAACAGGTGTTTCATAGACTGTGCAGGATCACCACAGTCGCATTGCGTTTGGCTAGGATCCTGAACCCCCATTTGCACATATTGACTCTGCAGCGACCAACCTGTGTGCGAAGCCTATTTAAGGACTTCCACACTGGACACGGCAAGTCGTGCTCTGGTGGAAGCTGTTCTTGAGGGGGAATTAAGTCAGGTGGTGGGGGGTTACTATCTATCCACAGGAGGGTAATGTTGTTATTGAAAAACCACGCGTGCTATTCCGCGAGCGGGTCAGCTAGTACATACATTGGTAGAGTTGACGTCGTCGTTGGCAGGCGCGACGGGCGAGGACGTCTCCCGCCATCGCTCCGGCGCCGGCGACCGAGATGAGTTGCTGTTGTTCCATTTCTAACAACACAACAACACGTTTTTATAATAGTGATGCGAGCATTCAGACATCGAATTAGACATGAGGCGATTCCTAGACGAAATAAGGTCTACGGTTTGTCTACACCAAGCATAGCCCTGTCCGTAGCACGCTGAGCGATCGCGAGCCTTCTCATGAAGCCCATAGACATGACCTGAGCTTTCTTATGGCCATTAATCAATTAATTCATTTATTGCAAATATAAGTTAATACAGAAAGTTAGTGATACAGTTTGGGTGAATAGTGAGTGATTCTGTTTCTGTGCCATATATAAAAGATTTACACCACATAAAATAAAAGCTTGATATAACATAGATCGAATCAGAAATGAGGAGATTCGAACACTAACCAAAGTCACAGACGATTAGCAAGCACAAAGGATTAGCAAGCTGAAGTGGCAGTGGGCAAGGCACACAACTGACGGCCGTTGGGGGTTCTCAAGTGGAGACCATGTCCTGGAAACCAGCGTAGGCCGGCCCCCAACTAGATGGAAAGACTGCTGGGAGCCGTTGGGTGCAGGCCGCACAAGATCGGTCGGAAATCTATGGGGGAGCCCTATGTTCAGCAGTGGACGTCCTTCAGCCGATATCATGATGATAACAGAGTTGAGTCCTTACATCAGTCTCTTTGTTTGCGTTGCCATTTTTGATCATGCTCTTCTTCTTCTCGTGCTCCTCGAACCCGCACAACTCGATCGTATCGTGCTGAGATGTCGGCCCTCCACTAAACCTGTACAAGAAACAAACATACCGGTTTAGTGATACGCTTCCTTTAACTTAGGCTACTTGTACACGCTAAGAAAAGACGCCGGGTGTTTTTTTAAGGATTTTTAAAGATTTTTTTAAGGGTCAGCGCCAGAGCTATGCTCTGGCGCTGACCCTTAAAAAAATCTTGTGTGCGCTAGACACGACGCGCTCTGTATTGGTTGCGGTGAAGGGAGAGGCGGAGTCAGTACCGTCTTTACCATATGGGCACACGGGGCCTGTGCCCAGGGCCCCTACCGTCACGGGGGCCCCTATATTCACTTACACTATATTTTTTTTTCTATTTAGGTAGATATAACCCGACAAATGTAAAAGACAAACTATGACAAGAGTTCATAGAGTAAATGTGTGCGTTGTTAGCGACTTTCTGGCAACATAATTATATTATTGTATTGTAGTGCCCCAGCGGGACTCATATTTTGAACATGTCAGATTACTCATACAACTCATATTATGACTCAGAGCCCTTGTACATAATAAACAATTTTATTGGTATAGTGTGACCATTAGTGCTGTGCACTCCCTGAGGTATGCGCGCGGCGAGACGGGGAGAAAATCGGCTACTGCGCTCTGTCAGTTCGCCGTCAACGCTCGTGGCGGCAGGTAGTGTTATTTGTATCGGACTGTCTATGTCAGACGCACATGACATAGATATGACATGTTCAAAATATGAGTCCCGCTGGGGCACTACAATACAATAATATAATTATGCACTTATTACTAAGTGGATATCTGTATATCTATACCAATATCAAGTAAATATGTAAAATTAATCTATTAATATCACATCACACTAATATTATAAATGCGAAAGTTTTGATGTTTGTTTATTTATTTGTTACGCAATCACAACGAAACGGCTTAACCGATTTCGATAATATTTGGTATGTACGTATATTATAACCTGGATTAACACAGACTACTTTTTATCCCATAAATCAGTTTTTATGGGACAAAAATAGGATGTCCAAGTTTCTTTAAGTATTTTTGGACCCCAGAACAACGCGGGCGAACCCTCTGGCAACAGCGGTTACATACACTCACATACACTAACATTACTTTAACTTAGTTCCTATTAAATTTATCTACTTTTATTCCTAGCTAGTTATCTATTTTTATTGTGTTTTTTAGATATTTCCAAATGCTAACATTTCTTTTTTTCTACAATCAAAATATTGTTTTCGTACCACTTGCTCAAAAAAGTGACATTCTATGCCACAAAAAGCGAACATAACAATAGTCATTTTTAATCTGTTAAAAACAGGGAAAGAAAATTGTACTGAATTTCATTCATCCTCTAGGGGGAGAATGTGATTTAAATTTGGAATACTTACCGAAAGGAGAACGGGCATCCTGGTCTACAGTCCAATAAAAATGAGCAGCACATTTTCGAATTGGCATACAATAGTACATCAAAATATACTATTGGAACTTTCCCCAAAAGTCTGTCCGTTTTGAGTTACAGCCATGCAAACACCAGCATTTTTTGTTTTAAAGAACATAAAATAACGGTTTCACGATTACTATATCCATACATAAAGGCTCCTATACAATGCAGTAGCAAGAGCGAGAAGGGAGAAGAGCGATGTAAGGGCCGTGGGGAGAGGGATGCGTACGCGGGGGAGGGGAACGGTTTTGTACGCGCCGCGCCGGACGGCTACAATAATCAGTCGCATCGCATCAAGTGAGTGGCTACGTCACGTCTTGTTACGATAGTGCTGTGTTTGAACTTCTTTCTCTGTTTTTACTGACCCTGGCTTGCTTTTGGACCCTGTTTCTTTCCCTAATGTGTTAACTTTGGCTCGACTTATTGACTTTTGAACTGCCTACCGATAATGGAAGTTTTTCGAAACTGTGTGATGTGTCGTCGAGGACTTTACCGCGGACGGTACCAGCAGCATATCTTGGCTGATAACCTGCAAAGGGAACGACCAGAATTCGCCGCGTTTATACAACAACATGCTGTGTTGGAGGTTAGTTACCTTTTATATTTATTATATTGAGTAGTTAGGCATAGGGTTTATTTATTTTAAGTATTAATTGTTATTATTTTCAGGTGGTGTTCGACAGTACTCGAAGCTTGTGTCACCGATGTTGGCAGAGGACTGAGCGTGATCATAGACCTGCACAGCAAGCGGCGCGAGCGCCTGGTACATTGCACTCTCAAGAATACACGAGGGCACCGAACACTTCGGTGCATTGTATTTACAACAACTGTGCTAATATTACCCGTAATCATATACCAAACGCGATAAGAATTAATGTATTTTGTGAGAGCAAGCTTTTTATTCCTGATAGCGCTAGGGTGTGTACAGAACACTTACAAAATAATGAATGGAGCAACCTGCCGCAAATGTGTAATGTGACACATGATTTTAATGACGCTCAGTTTACATCGCTCTGTGACTTGATGAGAATGGCTGCTAACAACCAGCCCAGAATCGACTTCGAAAACAGAGGCACCTTGTCTAATGAAGAGATGCACTTATGGACTGGGCGCACTTACGATCAGTTCGAAGCTATATTAGAACAAACTCCGTCACTAAGTGAACGTTGTAACCAGCCTAGAAATGCATTAGGCATCTATTTAACAAAACTTAGAACTGGAGACTCTGATGAGAGACTGGCAACGTTATTTCATATGTCTCGTCGAAAACTAGAACGTTTTTGCCTATAGTTAGAGAATGTCTGAGCAACGATTACGTTGTGCTGCATCTAGGTGTGGACCACATTACCAGAAATGATATCCTTCAAAGAAACTTAACAATTCCAAGGGCTTTATTTGGAAACGATGAAAACATCAAAGCCATAATTATATGTGACGGTACATATATATATATATTAACAAAAGCTCCAACTTTTTGTTTCAACGGCTGTCATACAGCTTACACAAATATCAAAACTTGTTGAAGCCGTTTTTAATGGTATTCACGGACGGCTATATATTAGATGTCAAAGGGCCATTTGCCGCTACCAGAACCGATGCCCAGATCATGAGTGAAATAATGAATAACGAAGATGAGCCGCTGCATTGGTTACTCGAACGTAATGATGCGTTTATCCTAGACAGAGGATTTAGAGATAGTTTGCAGGATATAGAAGCTTGTGGCTACGAACATCATGTGCCACCAACTAAAGACAGAAGAGAAAATCAACTCACTACAGAACAAGCTAATCAGTCTCGTTTGGTCACCATGTGCCGATGGGTGGTGGAAGTAGTAAATGGGAGATTTAAGCGAGATTTTAAACTTTTGCGTCAAAACTATTTTAATAAAACGTTGCCAAAAATGTTTGTTGACTTCAAAATAGCTGCAGCCATTCTAAACCACTTCCACGCCCCCATCGAAGATAGTTCACACGCAGCAGCCTTTTTGAATTCAATAAGAGCTAAAATACACATACCAAACACATTGCACAATTATGTGGAAGCAAAGAGATTGAATTATAGGAGAGCAGACTTCATGCGAATCGAAGCAAATGAAATAGAAAACTTCCCAAGGCTTAGTGAAGAACAAGTCATACATTTTGCCTTGGGAACTTACCAGTTAAAGCTCGCTCGATCATATTGTAGCGAGCACTTACAAAATGGTCTTTATATAATCGAGACGTATAGAGATAACGCTCTAGAAGACTTGGCACAATATGATATCAACGAAGAGGCTTGGCTATTACGTGGACGTATACAGTCTCGACATGTCCGAGCCAGGAAATATTTTTGTTATATATTAATCAATAATATTAATAACAATATTACACAATATTATTGTACCTGCTTGACAGGGCGACGTACTATAGGTACTTGTGCCCATGTACTGTCAATTATATGGTACGTAGGTTATGCCCGTCATGAAGGGTTCAATGAACCTGCATTGTTCCTTAACAGTATTCTCATCGATGATGATGATGATGATAATGTTTAATAACATATTGTTTTGATTTTTTAAGAAGATGTTGTTTTTATTTGTATTACTACTTACCTAACTTAAATAAAATCATTACATTACACAAAATGTTTTTTTAATTACCACGATATTCAATGTTTGGCACTAAATATTATCAGATTCAATTTTTAGTAGAACTCAGATCGGACAATACTTAGAGAAATGCGACTTTCTACATATGAAAATACATAGAATTACCTTTATATTGACATATGACTCATTTTTATTGCAAGGTAGACCAGCTTCCATACACTTATGCCCGTTCTCCTTTATACTGAACTACATCTGTGTTTACACCATTGAGTTTGTATATAAAGCATTATACATCTTTTTGAAAAAGGAATACACATTTATTATGCAGTAATGATTATTAAATATAATTACGAAAACCGACGAGGCCGTATGAGCTTGATGCCTTTGCTTTTCCGACAAAAAAATATTAGACTAGGAATTTGCCGCGTTTTTGTTTTCTTCAAATACATAAACGTTAAGTTTATTTTAATTTATATTTACTTTTAATTGTCATTATTTTTAATAAATGCTTATCTCATATTATTATTGTGTTAATTTTTTCGCAAATGGTACGAAAAGTAGAGTATTTTCTTGATGATCTTTATGTCACGGTTAGTATTTAAACAAAGTTAGACTTATTTGAGAAGGTCTAGATTTTTGTTTTTTTTATTTTCTCTATTTGATGCTATAAACAGTTATTAGACCATGGTCTGAGCAACGTTTGTTCTGGAAAAACAGTGATTTAAAGGACACCGTGTATATTTCTTATTGGTGTAATGGGGTTGTCTTTAAACAGGTGAGGAGGAGGGAATGCAATGTACAAATGTAGAATGTTGTAGGTGCCAGCACTACGCTCGACAAATTAAATCAAGACCAGGTATTAATCAAAATCGGCTCGAACTTTACTTAGGTGTCTATTTTTGTATTAAAAGTTGACATGTATACAAAAGCTTGCATCTTAAATGTAAAGATAAGACTGTCGACCTTTTCATTCATGCAAGTTACTTACCATTCGGGTTCATCATCCTTATCATAGCGCCGTTGAGAATATCGACCACCAGATCTACGGTTGTCCTCTCTGTTTCACAAATAAAAAAAAATTATAAGAAAATGGCAGTTTTTTTATCATTTGAAGGTCTTCGTTTAACCACAATCTCATCTGATGGTAAGCGATAATGTGGTCTTAATAATAATAAATATGATAGAAACTCTCGCTGCCTTCTATTGGCGGCACTTAGGGGGGCCCCCTTTTTAGTGGGTGGACAGCCACCACCTGCCTCAATAATGCTTGATATTGCGGAATTGACAGGTGCCGTATCTCATCTCTCCCATAGCCCAGCATCCATTCCATAAGCATTACTATAACAATAGCCCAAGTCTAATCCATGTGTTGCAATAGTACTACCATCTGTCGCACCTCCGTCTTGTAATAGTAATTTTTATAAGAACTAAACATGCCTCTTATGACGGGTTCCTATATCCGTCGGTAACCAGCTACGACCCGTATCTCTTTCAAAACCTGTCAAAAGTTTGACACTTTAACACATGCATATAACGCCTGCTTCACTCACTGGACAATGCGCTTCGAGTATTGGTGGGTTTGTATTCTGCTCTATGCTCTTCATAGACGATCGTCAACCTGTTTTTGATTGGTCGCTGTCTGTCCTTTTTTTAATCATTCCTTCCTTAATTCCGTCCTTTATTTATTTATTTTATTCAAATTATTTACACGTAGGTACTTTATGTGTATGTATTTTACTAATGCCTCTTTTTTAATGTTTCTTCGGTGTCTCTCTCTGGTCGTGAGGTCACTATAACAGGCTCAGTCTGAAAACCAGCGTTGGTCTGCACTTAGTGCCTAAGCGTGGGCGTGGACCAACACACAGCGCCCACGTATCTATGTAGCTCTTGTTGGGTACCTGCCTATGATGACCGTTTCTAATTCAGTCTGTTGTTTTTTTCTGTCGTCTTTCTGTATTTTTATAGGTAGGTACCTACCTACCATTGTCATAATGTTGTTTTTAATGTCTTTTTCAATGTTTTATTTTATTACCTTCTGTTTTGTCTGTACTGTACTGTTGTCCTAAATAAATGCCTTTTACTTTACTTTTTCAAGGAGATACGAGTCGTAGTCGGTTACCGACGGATATAGGAACCGGCCTTTACTCGTTGGCTTAGGTCCCGGTAATGCCTTTGTAAAGGCCTATAACCTGAGTTATGAAATAAATACGTATTAATATAATAATAATTTATTTATTTAATTAGATAACAATTGATCCATTTTGTTAGTAAAAAGCTGAAATCTAGGGTAGTTAGTAGTTAATTACTAATTGCGATTTAGTCCTCTGCGTGAGCTTCCACATCAGAGGACAGTCCAGTTCGTTGGCGATGACGTTCCGGATCGCGCACGGTGTGCAGTAGTGAGGCTGTTTTTTTACGGCAGACGGCATCAAAGATGTCTGCGCGACGCGCGTGCTTCGGCGAACATGCCATCATCATCATCATATAAGGCTTAGCACGTCCACTGCTGAACATAAGCCCTCCCATTGATTTTCAAGTGACCGGTCTTGTGCGATCTGCACTCAACCTCTCCGAGCAAAACATTGTTCAGGTAATCTTTTAATTTAGTAGGGGTACTACAAAATTAAAGTACTACGTGTTTTAAAACACATATATATTTTTTTTAATGTTATTTGTGGGGAAACAGGCTTACGGCCCACCTGATGGTAAGCGGTCACCGTCGCCTATTGACACCGGCAACACCCGGGGTATTGTCGATGCGTTCCCTACACTGTAGAAACCTCTACATTTCTCTTGAAGAGTGCCATGTCGTAGCCTAATGGGAAAACCTCAGATGGTAGCTCATTCCACATCTGGGGTATACTATTTGCCTATGGTAAAGTAGCTTACCTATCACGCGTCTTGTCGTTGTTAAATCGGTCCTCTCGCTCCCTCTTGATGTCGGAAGAGTAGGCGTCACGCCCGAACGAACGACGCTCGAACCTGACAAAGCAAAACCACTATTCAAAATACTGTTATAGATATTGTTAGGGTCGGTTTCCACCAAAGCGGAGAGTAACCTGGGGGAAAATCGGCGTTGTATATATGTTTGTTAGTCCGAGGATAACTTTCGAAGCGTTTAGCCGATCATCGTGAAATTTGGTATATAGGTGCGATGGCACAATTTTGGTGTGACAAAATGAGCTAAAAATGTAGCAGGGTTGTTGAGATATTGGGGTTCAATGGGGGGGGGGGGGGGGGGGGGGGGGGGTAAAACAAACCAAAATGTACCCGGTCAAGTGGCACGTTTAATAAAAGGTCTTTTTGAGTACATTTCAACCCTGTTTTTATTTTTAGTTTAAACCTTGTAGTTTTAAGTTATTAGCCATAATAAAAACTGAACTTTGACAAAATTCACAGGGACCCCACAGTGCTGAAATTTGGTGTGCGTGTGTAGCTTTAGTGACACAAATATAGGGAAAAGTCTGAAATCCAGAATAACTGCAATTTTTATCCAAAAAAATAACCAATTAACATGAACCCCCGTTACCTGTAATTTGAAAGAAACTGTAGGTCAAGTAATTTGGTTATACATTTCGTGGCACAATTTTGATAGTAAAAGATTACAAATAATATCTTTGTGGTTTTATGATGACTCGCGAGATCTCAGTTCGGAGAGCCACTAGTTTAATAGAAGCACGACAAGATTGTATTACGTCATGTACTATCGACAAGGAGCAGGGGGTAGCCAATTTTAAAACATTTTCGTTTGCATGAAGTTAGCCCAGCCCTTTTTTGGTTTGACCAATGAAGGGCATAAATCCCTTTATTTGGGTTAGTCCTTTGTCTTAAAAAACATTTATACGTAACGTAAGTTTTGCGCCTTAGAATCTATATTGATAGCTTCTTTTTCTAGACTATGTAACGGTATAAACAGTGGCAAGTATACCTGTCGCCATTAAGCCGCTGCTGCGGCGGAGGGCGGTACGGCTCAGGGCGGTACTCGTCTTCACGTTCCCACCCCTGCTGCCTCTCGCCCCCGCCCCTGCCTGCCCCACCGCCACTCCGTCCTTCGCGTCCTTCTCGTCCTTCGCGTCCGTCGTTGGGCTCGTCGCGCACCATGATGCGACCGGAGCCGATTCGACGACCACCTGAGAACGAAAGAACCATTTCTAGACACTAGCGTAGGATTGCGGTGGATGGTATAAACAGCATCACATCAACTACATTTTACTACACCTATGTATATGTCTTAGTATTAAGCGGACGTAGTTTAAAATTAAGAGTCTCTCTTGACTTCGTAGAGCCGGTAGTTACGTATCTACTCTCTGATTGGCAGGGTTGGCACGATTAAATCATTTTGATTTAAATCATGATATGAATCGCGATTTAAATCAAATGATTTTTTCAATAAAACTCAATGATTTAATCAAAAATGTTTAATTTCACTTTCTTTCACAGAAATCAACATTTAAAAAACAGATTTAGAAATTATAACTAAGTTAAAGACTAGGGTGGTTTAAATCTAAGAAATCAATATATTTATTATAAAATTTAAATAAAAAAACTAGTTTTCCAGCCTTTTCAATTCCCAGTCGGTTTCTTAATTTGCTCTGAACAATTCCAAAGGTGGAAAACACTCTTTCCACATCAGCTGAAGAAGCTATCGCCCCAAACAATTGCTTCACCACAGTAAATATTTTTGCATGTTTTCTCTCTTCACTAAATATATAATTCTGTGACATCCACCACTCTAGTAATGTTTATTATAAATTAATATTTTTAAAAAGAAGTTTTACTTCACTTGTGTGGTCTAAAGCACACTGGTTTTATTTTTGGCAACAAACTTTTATAAAGACTTTTATTTTTTACTATATCTTCTGCGAACATCACACTTTGGAATGGGTTTGATTTTGACATAAGTTTTACTATCAATGGTAGCAAAACTGAACCATCATAGTGATTTCGTGCTTCCTCCAACGCACTTTCTTCTTCTTCATCTGTCAATGTGAATTCTGTTTGGGTTGGGTCTATTAAAAATGCCAAAAAGTGACTGGGAGTCATTGCTTGCTTATATCTCTTTTTAAAAAGATAAAATGAAAAATTTAAAAAATTGTGTGATAAATTAGGATTAAAAAAAAATCGTGCTTTATTTGTTTTTTACAAAAAAAATCATGATTTTTTCCAACCCTGCTGATTGGTAGTTGTTTTTTTTTTTGTAAAAGTTACTGTGAACGCAGAGTGGCGGCGCTGGGATCGCTTCCTGGCCACCTCTCGAGGACAGAATCGATTGCTGGGCACTTTACTTTCCCTTGGAGCGACGGTACGAAAACACCTTCACATAGCATCGAAACTGTCATTTTTACAGCATCTACCTAGCTATCATATTTTACCTGCCAAGCTGAAACTCTAATAAAAGCTTACTGAATTTTACTGGTTTGCCTGAGTACCGTGCGCCATGGACCTCATACCCCAGGACTGCAATGAGCCACCTTCCAACACAACGCCCACGTTCCAGCCGTCACATTAGGTTGGGGAAAAAGTTTCTTCGAATTTTTTAAGAAAATTCAAAACATTTTTGAATATAGTTTATTTACATTTAACTAAAGTACCATTTTGTTCGATAACTTTTTGCCATCTTGTAGGTAGGGACATGATCCCATTGCTATAGAAATCTTGGGGCTTCTGATTAAAATACCGCGACAAGTAGTTTTGGCAGTCCTCTCGTGATGTTAACCTGACACTGCCTAAAGCATTCTGAAGAGACCGAAACAGGTGGAAATCTGAAGGTGCAAGGTCAGGACTATACGGCAGATGTATTAACACCTCCCAGCCAAACTCTCTTAATTTTTTCTGAGTGGCTAAAGATGTTTGAGGTCTAGCGTTATCATGATGAAAAACCACACCCCTTCTGTTGATTAATTCCGGCCGCTTTCTCTCAACTTCTTGCTTTAATCTCATCAGTTGTTCGCAGTAGAGTTCAGAATCGATGGTCCTGCCTACAGCTCATAATGAATAATGCCCTTCCAATCCCACCACACACACAGCATCACCTTGTTGCGAAACCCGGGTTTTGCCAGTCTGTGAAGCCTGACCGGCCTTTAACCGCGACCTTTTTCGCACGTTCTTGTCGTACGTGATCCACTTTTCATCACCAGTTATTCTTCAAATATGGTTCGGTTTCATTACGTCGTAATAAAGAATCGCAAATGAGTCCGCGGTTCATTAGGTTTCTTTCAGTGAGCTCGTGGAGTACCCAAAAATCGAGCATTTTTGTGTACCCAGTTTTTTTAAATGCGTCAAAACTGTTTTGTGGTCAATTCCCAGTTCTTCAGCTACGTCGTAACTACTGATATACCGATCTTGCTCCACTTTTTCAAAAATGCCATCAATTTTTATCCGTAATAGGGCGACCAGAGCGACGTGCATCTTTGACATAAAAATTTCCGAATTGAAAACGCTTAAACCAAATTTGTGCTACTCTCACAGACACTGCACTAGGTCCATAAACATCGCATATTTTTTTCGCGCCTTTCGTTGCATTTTTACCTTTTTTGTAGTAAAATTTTAAAATGTATCGAATTTCTTCATTAGATTCACTCATCTTTACAGTACGAAAAACAAATAAAAATCACACATTTTCCTAATTTTAATTTGGAACTATCGTCTTTAAAATTTAAACTTCGAATGATACCAAAACCAGCCAGATACAAATAGTATAGCCAAAGAGATTTTATTACAAGTTCATACATACTATAATGCGAAAAGACTTTTTCCCCAACCTATTATATATACTATATTATATTATATACTATATTATATAAAAATGAATCCCTGTCTCCCTTGGTCACGCCATAACTTGAGAACGACTTTACCAATTTTGATGATTTTTTTGTGTTTGTGCGGGTCCCTGGATGGTTTAGATTCACAATTGGACCCGGTGGGTGGCGCTTTTGTCGAGATCCAGAAAAATAGTGACGAAGTCGCGGGCATACAACTAGTTATGATTAATTTGTATGTAACTTATTGCATTTTACTTTTGAATTTTAAATTTTATTGTAATAATATTTACTTAGTATGTTTTTTATTTGTATTTGTGATTATTACTTTGTTTTGTATGGACATTGTCTGAAATAAATAATTCTATTCTATAGGACGTCCACTGCTGAATATAAGCCTCCCCCATAAAATAGTTATGGGGGGATTTGTCCGTACTTGGCACGCTGAACGTCAACAATTTTAAGTATGAGTGTAAGCCGCTTAGCCGTAGTCTACAGATGATGATGAAAATGAGTCTATTTGGTTGATAAACCATACAATTAGTGTCTTGATTATTTGTAATTATTAGACACACTGTTTTGTTTCATTTTATTTGCCAAAATACTATAGTAAACCGTAAGAGTGAGTACACATTAGGCGTTTTGAAGCGCGCGCTTTGGTAACGCACGTTTTAAGAATAATGAGGTCAGTTGAGGTGTAAACATGCAAGCGCGCGTCAGACGCGTGCTTGTAGATACATGCACCGCCATTTTGCCGTACATTTAATCGCGCGCTTTCGTGTAGGGTGGACGCAACAAAATAGAGATCGAGCACTTCGATACATATTTATTTATCGACGAAATTCAAATGCGTCTAGCTATATGGGATATGGAAAGTCCTGATTATAAAAATAAAATATTAAAAAAACTAATTGGGAGGAGATAGTTGATATTTTCAGTGATTGTGAAGACAATTTGGCAAAGAAAAAATTGTTGCCACACACAAGCAATCACCTCGACGTCCATTTCCGAACTGAGCCATTAGTATGGACACCTTGGGAACGTTCGTTAAACGCCGTGCTAAGCGCGCTGTATGTACGCTATCAACGCGCGCTCAACGCAACGCCGAGCGCCCAATGTGTACTCGCCTTTAAGCTTTTTGGAGTATTCCCAAATGGTTTTGTGATTGTTTTCTGTAGTAGAAACTAGTTCGACATTTAAAAGTTTGGAATAATATTCGAATATCCCCCAAATTGATCGAATACTACAGTTTGGAATATTTGCAAGCCCGACACCCGCGGGCCGAGATGGGGGCAGCCGATCTACACCAAACACGGGAATGAACATAGGGCGGTCTATATTTATCAGTGGCTGAAGACTATATTTGATAATTTTATGTACGAGGAGGGATCAAAAAGTAGTGAGAATGAGATAGAATATAATGACTATTGATAACTTAATAATTTATTTTTCTACATAGTCTCTCTACACACAGAGTCCAGCGCTTTTCAAAAAAAAAGTTTTGTCTTGGTCCTGCAAAAAGCTCTCCACGGCATCCATCACCTCGTTATCGTCTTCGTACCTGTTTCCCCTTAAGTACTCTTTCAATTTGGGGAACAGATAAAAATCGCAAGGCGCCAGATCTGGTGAATAAGGGGGGTGGTCAACCAATTCGAAGCCAGCTTGCTGAATGGCAGCCATCGCAACTGCCGACCTGTGCGCGGGGCGTTGTCGTGATGAAACAGCTCGCCCCTTCGAAGTTTCCCTCTCCTTTTCTCTTTGATGGCATTCCTCAACTTAGGAATTAAAGCTGCATAATATTGGCCTGTAAGTGGTTCCACGCTCCAGGTAATCAATCAACAATATCCCTTCTGAGTCCCAAAATATTGAGGCCATAACCTTGCCAGCCGATGCCACGGCACGAAACTTCTTCGGGGTCGGTGATGATGGCCGTTTCCATTGCGAAGATTGCTGTTTTGTCTCGGGATCAAAATGATGGACCCATGTTTCGTCCATTGTTACGAAACGAGACAAAAGTTTTCAAAATCTTCTTGAAACTTGTCCAACAATATCTTCGAAATGTCAAGTCGATTTCGTTTCTGACTGTCGGTTAACATTATAGGCACCCATCTTGCAGAGACTTTTCTCATATTCAAAGATTGTTTCAATATGGATTGAATACTTCCATATGAAATGCCCGTTTCTTGAATTAAGTATCGGATGGTAACTCTTCGATCGCTCAATACAATTTTCTCGACTTTCGCAACATTTTCTTGGGTTACTGACGTCGATGGACGGCCGCAACGATGTTCGTCTTCCGTGCTCGTTCTCCCTACTCAAAATTCAGAAGCCCACCTTGCGACAGTGGAATACGGCGGAGCAGACTCTCCTAATGTTGCCTCCAAATCGCAATGAATCTCTTGCGTCGTTAACTTTTAATAGGCAAGGTATTTAATAACGGCTCGCACTTCGTTTTTCTCCATTTTCGAGAACACGTTCCGACACGAACCAAATAAATGACTACATTCAAAAAAAAACAAAAGAGAATCGAAGATTTTTTTCTTTATTAATATTACAAATGTGTATCTGAGCTATGCCTGCCAGTATTTATTTTTTTTCTTACCAAGGAGTATGTCGTTCTCACTACTTTTTGTTCTCTCCTCGTATATACATGAAATTTTAAGATTTTTATTAAAGTGCGTGCCGGACGGGACTCGAGCCCGCAACCTTCCTCTAGATTGACCTAACAGCGCTTTGAAGACGTAAAAGAAAAATGGTGGGTGTGCAGTGGGCCCGTGGCGAAATTGGTATCGCAACTGATAACAATAAAAAACTTTCCTTAAATTTAAAGATTTTCCCTTCAGCGTCTGATAACCTTTTATTAAAAATAACTGTATGAAGTTTCGTCAAATTGCAGATTAAATATGAACACAGAATTAAATATGTGGTACACACGGCTACACATCAAGCTATACATTTTCCACCTTAAGAGTATAGTAAAGTGATATGGGCGAAAATTATGATAAAATGTAGGCAGTAATATACAATGTCATATCAAGTCTCAAGATATGCATCACCTGTATCTGCCGATAGCTACTATAGGCCTTATCAGTTCGATTAGTTTATCACATAATAATGTAAACAAATCAATATGTTATTTTAACAAGGCCATTTTAGTTTTTGTTGTTATACTTGTAAAGATTGACATTGACTTTGATAAGCATATTTTATGTACGTGAAAAAATTATTACTAAGATAAACGGAGTGTTGTGTGATTTCTTGATCATGCAAAAGACTTAAGCACGTGGTTGTTTTATGCAGTAATCGCTGCAAACGCGCTCTCAAACATAACAACAAAAAAAAGATTCCGATGAATTGAGAACCTTCTCCTTTTTTTGAAGTAGGTTAGATGTGAGTGTGGATGGATATAGAAGTAAGGGAAGGCCGAAGAAGAGATGGATGGACTGTGTAAAGAATGATATGGGTAGGAAAGAAGTGACAACGGAGATGACGGTTGATAGCGAGGTATGGAAGAAAAATACATGTTGTGCCGACCCCGCGTAATGTGGAAAAAGGGCAGGAAGAGGATGAGCGGTTGACTTACCAGCATCTCGGTCAAAGCGCGCTACGGACGCACCTGGGTCAGGTTTGGCCGAGAGCGGCGCGTTGGAGAGCGGCGAGTCGGGGCGCGTGCGCGCGACGTGCGGCGGCGGCGCGGCGCCGGCGGCGGGCGCGCCGCAGCCGGACGTGAACGAGCGCCGCTGCGGCGACAGCACGATGCCACCGCCGCTCGGCTCGCTCTCCTTGCGGACGCGCTCGCGCGGGTCCGCCGAGCGACGCTCGCGATCGCGCTCGCGCCCGTACACACCCTGCTGGACCAAACATTATTCAAATCAAACAATTATTTATTTAGACATAAGTAAATGGATTGGGCGTGCCACGTTGGGCGGATGCACTCCGAGAAATGGGCCCATATTCTAACACCATGGACGCCTAAAGGCGGAAGGCGACCGACGTCGAGGTCGCCCGATAAAGCGTTGGCAGGTCGATTTCGACACATTCCAAAGAGGATGGTGGGAGATATCGACTGATGGGACCTGGGGGAGACCTTTGCCCAGCAGTGGGCTGACTTTAAACTTAGTTTCCACAAATATGTATGCATCGAGCATACATATCTGGTTATTGTTGAAAAGTTGAAAAGTCCCAATTACCTTACAATAGTAGGGTAAGGGTGTGCTAAAAGCCAGATAAACTAATGTTTTACCTTATGGTTCTCGCTAGGTGCATCCCCCCTCCCCCCTCGGTCTTCCTCATTCGGCGAGTCGGAACGTTTCTTCAGCACACTGCAACAATAATCAAGACTAATGACAACGAATACAATGACTAATGACAAGATGTGAATGAACTAATGAATTTGACCAAAAACTGTTTGCCAAGTATCTTGTCTAGGTATAAATACTTGGAGAGCAAAGCGAGCCACTCAGTCATCGCTGGGTTATCCTTGAACTTGTCTAGACATAAATGCTTTGTATATCTGTATACTGATAAAAACGCGCCAATTAATCCCATTACGTCGTAAAACCGTTATTCCAATACGTAGATTAACTGCCAAAACGCTGTGGAGCAGTGTGCGAGCACTGGAGAGCGAAGCGAGTCCAATGAAACTTACAGCGCCAGAGCCTCGCAGCCAGCGAACGCGTCCTCGAGCCCCTTCTTCACGAGAGGCGAGTGTCGCAGTCGCATTAGCTCGTCGCGCGTGTAGATGAGGGCGCGCCGGGACGGACCCACGGCGAGCACGGCGGGGTCGCCCCCGCCGCACGACACCCCGCCGTCTTCGTGGCCTGGAAATAAACATAGTTTTAATGTTTAACTGCTGAAGCGTACCTTCACAGCAACTAAATGCTGAAATTTAATTATGATTGATAAGTCCTCTCTTGCGTACATACACGATGTTTTTGCGTCCAATCGTGCAAGATATATAAAATAAATATAATAAATATTGCTGGACATTTCATACAGCGCTATCTAGCCCCAAACTAAGCAGAGCTTGAACTTCGATCGAACTTTGTTTTTTTTTATGCTACATGGATATGAAACAGACTTATGACCCACTTGATGTTAAGTGGTGCCTAACCATCGCCTATAACAGAGAATTGCCTCGTACGTCACGCACGTGCGTCCATCAACTTGAGGCATACAGGTGTACCTGTAATTTCACCAGCAACCATCACCCTTCAAACGGAAACACAGCTGTGCTGCTATAAAGCGTTTTCTATTCTATCTAAGGTGACCTACAAGGCAACACTTTGTTAAAGGCGATGTTTACCACTTAAAATCAGGTGGGCCATAAGCTTGCTCCATATCAAAGTCGTATAAAAAACCTTTTTTACAAAAAATAAAACCAACTTCAGAAATAAGAAGATTAAAAAATGTGCAGAGTAAGGCCTCTTACGAAGGATTTAAAGGTAAGGTATAATGTGCTAAGATATGAAATGGCAAGGCATATCCATCACAGGAAAGTACTTAATATTTGCATTGTCCTTGTATGACGTTCCAAACTTTCTCAACTTACAAAGACTCTGTTTATTCAAACTTGCCTGATTCTGAATAATCTAGGAAACTTTAGTCATAAGTAATTCATAAGTAGTATAATGGTAAACTTATTTACATGTCATGTTTATAGCATTTTATTAAAATGCCTGGGGAGGCCTTTGCCCAGCAGTGTGACAGCATATGCTAGATAAAAAAATAATTTAAGTGGGACTTCCGTACAACAGACATGATTTTTTGACGTTTTTATAGATAACTAGCTGACCAATCCGCAGCTTCGCACGCGTAGTTTTTCAATAAAAACATTACCCTCCTTCTGCGCAGTTGGGTAAAAAGTAGCCTATGTCACCCGAAGATAGTGTAGCTTCCCAACAGTGAAAGATTTTTTTAAATCGGTCCTATAGTTTCGGAGCCTATTCAATACAAACAAACAAATCTTTCCTTTTTATAATATTATAAGTAGTATAGATGGTACTTATGGAACCCTTCGTTTGCGAGTCCGATTTCTCACTTGTCCGGTTTTTTATAAGTATCTATGTAAGTTCTTAATGCAATTCAATATTTATAATTGTTACCTATACAAACATATTAATTTAGAATTAAAATGAGGTATTATAAACAATTCTTTGACAATGCCCCCTCTACAGCAGCTATAATCTTAAGTACATACTTATTAATCCGTGTTTAGATGCTTTAATGTAAATGTATCCAGAGTCTGTGTTTCCTGATAGCTACAACCTGGGTATCTTTAAGTCGCGAGTGAATAGGTTTCTTCTAGGCAAGCGTGTACTATCGTAGACTGCATCATCGCTTACCATCAGGCGAGATCGCGGTCAAACGCAAGCCTATAATATATATTTAAAAAAAATGTATATTAAATTCTTGTCTGTTTCCGGCACCTCCAAAATGATGGTGCAATGAGCTACTTAGATAAAGCCTATGTAATTAGTTAAGTACCATAATTGACGTAACCAAGTGCCCTATTTTGTTCCTACGGTTTTAACAAATGAGTAACGAGTATTTGTTAGAATACAAGGTACCCTTTTTATAAAGGTTCCTGACGACAAGAGGTGGACCATAGACTACAGTAAATACTCTTTAAACCCTCCGTCGTCCGAGACACGTTCTCGGAGACCCGGATGACGAAATCACTTCCGCTAATGCGAGTGAGTCATCCACATTAGACAGAGCAAACACTCCACAAATACACCGACCTCGCCGGCGAGGTCGACGAGTCCCTTTAGTCGCCGCCTACACGAGGTACAAGCACGTACCCGGGCGTTTTTCTCCTATCCCCGTCCCGGCAACAGCCCAAGCCGAGGTTCGTACCTAAGTGGTGCCCTTGCGCTAGTTGCCTCATCAAAAATAAAATTATAGGGCTGAGCGCCTTCTGCGCTCGCCAAAAGCTCGGTTAAGCTGCAACGGCCTCAGAGGCCAACAGCGAGATAAGTCCATTCGAAAAAAAAAAAGTAAATACTCTTTAGTCCAACACCGCCTTGCAAAACGTTTAGACGGATTACCGCGGGTCTACTGTATTGGGAAAAGTAGTGATATATTACCAAATCAAATTAAATTTGTATTTATTGCGTACTATGGGTATTATAAAAGTTTTTGCAGCTAAGCAGAATGTCAGAGTTATTTATTTACAATAATAACAATTATTTTTTGCAGCTCTTGCCTCATAGTGAAATTTAAAATAATTAAAAAGTATTAATAATACCCATTAGTCCAACTTAAAATAAAAAATAAAATTATAATTGTTCAATCAAAATTGTCATCGGCTCCGCTAGGTAATCATTAACACTATAGTATGCTTTTTCTATTTATAGCTTTTTTTCAATTTCAGTACCAGTAGTGACTTTTAACAGTTTGACTGCGATCTTTTTTTAATCTAGCCACACTGGTACCAAGGCGCACACAAGTTTTGCGGAGGCACACAAACCTTGTGTGCGCCTTAGTACCGGTGCACTCGCGTCGTTCTTGTAAAAATGCTCCTCCTCCAGTGCGGATCTCACGCGCACCTAGCATGTTTTCGTACATACGTAGTACCCAATTATTGGTTAAAACGGGTATTTATCGCGTATGACCCTTGTTTATTTGTTATCCCGGACGTTTCGGCTGTGTTGCAACAGTCATGGTCTCGGGTCTTTGGTCAACCCGAGACCATGACTGTTGCAACACAGCCGAAACGTGCGGGATAACAAATAAACAAGGTGCATACGCGATAAATACCAATAATTGTGTACAGTGATCGCGAAAGTTTGAATAATACTACGTAGTACCCGCACAGCTGTACGTGACCATTCGCACACGCCACGCGCGTCGTCGTCACAGCCAGACAGTAAACATTCGTGAGCGCGACTTACACGCTGTGCGCATTGGCGCGGCATTTAAAAAAAACACAGACCTGTGTTTTCAGCAGTCAACATGTTAAATAAACACGAATGAATGAAAATTCTTTATTATACCTTACAAGCTAGACACAACAGATACAATAATAACAAGAAAACAAATAAATGTAAGCATAATGGGCGGTTTTATCGCATAACAAAGCGATCTCTTCCAGACAACCTTTGGATGGAGAGGAGCATTGCTTAATGGAAGATTGGCCGAGGTGTAAAAAGAATAAACTTAATAATAGAAAAAGAAAAATTACTTTACCTTATATAGTTATGTAATTACATATTAGGTACATGAATAATCTATACTAATATTATAAAGAGGAAAGATTTGATTGTTTGTAGATGTGTTTGTTTGTATTGAATAGGCTCCGAAACTACTGCACCAATTTAAAAAAAATATTTCTCTGTTGGGAAGCTACACTATCCCCGGGTGGCATAGACTACTTTTTACCCAACTGCGCAGAAGGAGGGTAATATTTTTAATCAAAAACTACGCGTGCGAAGCTGCGGATTGGTCAGCTAATTGTAAATAAATAAATATCTTATATAAAATAAATAAATATGTACATACATATACATACATTATTAATATTATAGATTAGTGGTCCCGCCGAACTTCGTATCGGCTTGACATGTATAATGCGGGCTGTCAATATAAGTCACCCTGGTAGGATTGTCAATTGTTGTCCCCGGCCATCATTATGTATGAGAAAATGAATGACTTCCACAAATAATTCAATACCAAAATTAGCCAAATCGCTCCACCCGTTCTCGAGTTTTAGCGAGACTAACGAACTTAAATTTTCTAATGTTGCGCGCAATTTTCTTAATTTTTTCTTTCATAAAAACCTTCTCCTGACAATAAGAAATACAACAAAAAAAGAATTGGGCAAATTGGTCCAGGCGTTGTTGAGTTATGCGCTTACCAACACATTTTGCGATTACGGAAGGTGGAGGGGGGGGGGGGGGGGGAGATTTCATAACGGAGATGATACAATACGTACAAATCACACACCTACCTATACCTACTTGTAAAAGTTCTTTTGCAGCAACGAATTACAAGTTAGCTTGGAGTACATACCTAAATAAATATTAAAAACAGTTATTTACTACAGTACAAACTCAATCATAAAAACTACAGAAGTAGTCATTAGCATAATATTTTCAACGGCCTTTTTTTATATATATTATAGGCTTGCGTTTGACCACGATCTCGCCTGATGGTAAGCGATGATGCAGTCTACGATGGTACACGCTTGCCTAGAAAAAACCTATTCACTCGCGACTTAAAGATACCCAGGTTGTAGCTATCTGGAAACACAGACTCTGGCAAGTCGTCTTGCGAAAAGGCAAATGACCGCCTAAATTAGTCGATAACCAGTTCTAATATTTTTGTAGTTTCGAAAGATCACAAAAAGTATTGGAACAAAGTGGGTGTGGCAATGGTAGGGCGTGACGTTTGTGGTGATTGTAAATTCTACTTAGATTTATAATAAACTAGCTGTTGCCCGCAACTCCGTACGCGTTACACTACTAAATGTGTAGCTAACCTAGAAACAAAGCTAAACTCGCTGTTGCAACTTGACTTGACACCCCAATTTTATCCCATGGAACCTCATTTATGGGATAAGAAGTAGCCTATAGTGTTAATCTAGGTTATAATCTACGTACATACTAAATTTCATGAAAATCGGTTCTACCGCGCCGTTACGACGTGATTAAGTAACAAACATATAAATAAATAAACATCCAAACTTTCGCATTTATAATATTAGTGTGATACAAAAATATCCCTCAATATTGGCCTCGTAAAAAGGCTCAATGGAGAGGGCTATGCTTGGAGTTTCACTACGAGATCCAATCAGGATCCGTGGAAAAACCAAAGTCACTGGCATAGCCTAGAGGATTAGCAAGCCGAAGGCAATAGGCAGGGCACATTGCTCGAAGAACTGACCGCTGTTTCGGCAAGTTTCTCGAGTGGAGACCACACACTGGAAAGTGCAGGGAAATACCTAATAAGGGATGCTGGGGCCGTTGTGTGGATGCTGCACAAGATCGATCCTGCGCGCCGAAGCCTACGTTCAGCAGTAGACATCCGATGTCTGATGTTGAATCAAGATCCTAGCAAGTAGGAATATCTCTCCATATCTCTACGTACGCCTTGGAAAACAGGCATTAAGTATTTTTACAAAACTGAGAATCATCGACCTTTAGACCGGCTGAACTAATCTCCAACAAATCAAAGAACCATCTTGTACGTGTGTACACACCTGCATACAACTACAAGTAACTTCTTAACAAAAATATAACCGAATTAACAAAACTATATGGAACCAATCTGAAAGTATATCCTTTCAAATAAAAAAACAATTATCTAAATCGGTTGATAAATGACGGAGTTCTAAAGTATAACAAACATAAAACCGAATTGTGTCCCTATAAAATTTGAGGGTAGCCCTCGATTTTTATCGGATCCCATCATCAGATCCCGACTTGGTGCCAATGGCACCACCTGGGAAGTATACACTTTAAACAAAAATAAACGAGTGTGCTTTAGACTACACGACTGAAATGAAACTTCTTTTTCAAAATATTAATTTATAAAATAGTTCAATTACAAAATTGTCCACACGTCTGTAGGTCGATCAGTCTATGTTCATTCTGGACAGACGCAATTCGCACTCGCACATTAACGTTTAAAAATATAAGAAACGTAACTCTCTCTCTTTCTATCTTCAATAACTTAATCTCCCTCTCAACTTCCGTTCGGACTTTTCGTAACGCATTCACCAGCTTACTCCCCAAGTCAAGCGTGCGTAAAGAAGTTTTACTTCAATAATTTCTCGAATCGGTTCAGGCGTCTTCTAGTAATCGGGGAACATAAATAAAAAAATATATATTCCAACTAATTGAGAACCTCCTCCTTTTTTGAAGACAGTTAAAAAAAACGCATTGAAAAATCAGTAATTTGAGAGAAACATGGGCTTCAAACTCATAACACCCACTTTTGCGTAACGTTTGAAAACCGGTCGACTCGATTCGAGTCATTTTTCATTATTATTCTACGATCGCTAAGAAAAGAAAGTATTAGAGGCACGGCCGACACCGATAAACCTATTTACATAATACGCTACAACATGAACCGTCAGTGGGAATGTTATCATTCTGTTGAAAAAAAACCCTTATCAGACGCGTCAGTTATCGTCAGCCAGTTTCAATTAAAATTACTTTCGTACTCGCCAACAATGTAAAACCATTTAAAATGCTACATAAATGCAAGGAAATTCGGAAAGCAGTGACCTTTAATACCAATAGAATTATTATTTTGAAACATACACATTTGACGACCTCCGTGGCGCAGTGGGTGAATAACCGACTGAGACGCATGAGGTAGCGGGTTCTATTCCCGCCGCGGAACAAATGTTTTTTTAATGATCTACAGATATTTGTTCCGGGTCTGGATGTTTTACTATATATTATAAGTATGTATTTACAAAAAAAATGTATATAAGTATTCTATCAGTTATCTGGTTCCCATAATACAAGCTCTGCTTAGTTTGGGGCTAGATAGCGATGTGTGAAATGTCCAGCAATATTTATTTTATTTATTTATTATTTATTTAAGTACACACGGAATGCATAAGCGATTTATTGATAACTACCTGACCAAGCCGCAGCTGCGCACGCGTAGTTTTTCAATAAAAACATTACCCCTCCGTCTGCGCTGTTGGATAAAAAGTAGCCTATGTCACCCGGGGATAGTGTAGCTTCCCAACAGTGAAAGATTTTTTTAAATCAGTCCATTAGTTTCGGAGCCTATTCAATACAAACAAACAAATCTTTCCTCTTTATAATATTAGTATAGATTGTAATTAAGTAATTAGTTTATTACCGAAAAATTAAACACTGTTTAGGCGCGTTTAAAAAAAATCCGTACCAATTTTTGTATGGGATTTTTATTAAACAAGTGTTTAGCGGGTGTTTAACTTTTTTGTGGTAAGTATTTGTATTTAATATCGCCTCAAATCAATAAAATTACCACATTTTTGTCACTTCTTGTAACCTATACATATACATATGACGCTCTCGAGGGCAACGATTCTTGTGACCCCATTGATCTAAATATTATGTACGTGCAGAGGATTGGTTTGCAAATGCAACCTTTCACGTGATTGCTAACAATGGTGATATTATCATGGGTGTATAGTTGATCGAGCGAAGCGAGATCGCAAAATCAACTTGGGCAAATCGGCGTTGTATGTTTGTATGATTGTTTGTACGAGGATAACTTTCGAAGCGTTGATCCGATCATCGTGAAATTTGATACATAGGTAGGGCTAGGGATGCCAGAATTTTGGTGTGACTAAACGAGCTAAAAATGTTGGGGGGTTGTTGAGATATTGGGGTTCAAACCAGGGTAAAAAAAAATTAAAATAAGACTATAAGGTCAAGTGGGACGTCAAATGAAAGATCTTCATTAGTACATTTCGACGCCGTTTTTAATTTTAGGAGTCCTTGTACTTTTTGTGTTATTAGCCATAATAAAAACTGAACTTTGACGAAATTCACAGGGTACACCAGTGACCCCACAGTGCTGAAATTTGGTATGCGTGTAGGGTTACCATATGACAGGCGTTTGCCGCATTTAACAGGCATTTTAAGGTGTAGACAGGCGTGCGGCCGGCATTGGTCTGAGACAGGCATTTTTAAATTTCGCGCCCGCGCGTGCAGTGCGTTTGCATTTGAATGACATCGGCGGCGGCGGTGAGCGGCGCGTGGACCACGGCCGCGCAGCGCGCAGCGCAGTAGTTGTGTAGGCGGCGCGAGAATGAGAGGGAGGATAAGCTACGGTGCGTGGGTGGGAGCGGAACGGGCGTCGGTGTTTTCTATCACTTCACCAATGTGAACGTTTTCACTATGATTTGTTTACTTCATGAACCAAAACAATATTTAGTCTGCATGATTAGTTCAATCGGTTTGCTTCTAAGGTTATCTTTGTTAGTTAAAAATGTTTAAAGCAGTGTCTTCCAATAGTAAGATGAATACATTTTTCAAACCAACCCTAAATATTATTTCGGAAAGAAAAGCCGCTGCAGAAGCTACGTTTGCTTACCATACTGTTAAACATCACCAGTCGTATAAGTCTATGGAATGCATAGGAGGATTATTGAGGAAACTATTTTCTGACTCAGAGGTGGGAAAGACGATAACCTGCGCCCGGACAAAAACCGAAGCAATTGTTAACAATGTTATTTCCCCCCATGTAATGGAAGGTCTTGTGTATCTTGTGAAGATTTTTACGTTTATGTATTAGAAAAGAAAGAACTATTAAAAAAAATAATGTCCTCTGACAAAATCAGTAATAAATATCCGTTTTCATTATTATATGTTGGCTTTTACTTATTACCTACAGCGTTTTGATTTAGACAGGCATTTTTCTGAAAAATCAGGCATTTTAGGTACCATACACAGGCATCCCTCTATTTACATATGGTAACCCTATATGCGTGTAGCTTTAGTGACACAAGTATAGGGAAAAGTCTGAAATCCAGAATAACTGCAATTTCTACTCCAAAAAAGGAGAACCAAATTACATGAACTCCCGTTACTTGTAATTTGAATGAAACTGTAGTTAAGTTAGTTGGTTGCGCATTTCGTGGCACTATTTTATTAGTCAATGCACAACGATCCCTAAACGTATTTAGCGACATGATTTGACAACTCCTTAAATCATATTTGGCCACTAAATACGTTTAGGCATCGTTGCGCGAGCCGCCCTAAGAATATTTTTATTTTGTGTTTTGGGAGACATATAAATATGTAGAAAACCCTTTCAAACTGACGTCATTTCCATAACATATTGTGTTTTTAGAGACTTGTAATCGTAAGCGTAACTCAAATCAATAGTTATTCAAACAAGCGAGATGAACTGTAGAAGGGCCAAGTCGAGTGTAAACACCCACCCAAGCTATTTTCGTCGCAATGTTTAAGGTGTAAGGTTCTGTTTCGCGTATAGCGTGCTTGCAGTATTCTGCAATGCGCATAGTGGTAGTTTTGTCATGTTATTTGTGGGCACGGGCGCTGCTGGGCAGACATGGAGCGTTTGTTTGTATTAGAAATAGATTGATAGACATTTCTGACAATATTGATGTCCTGACAAAATGAAAGTTACAAAGAAAACAAGAAATGTTATAGGTATAAGTACATAATAAACTAGTGGTTCGCCCCGAACTGAGATCTCGTGAATCTCCCATAAAAACAAAAATATATTGTTCGTAATCTTTGACTATCAAATAGTGCCACGAAATAAACAACCAACTTACTTGACCGCAGTTTCATTCAAATTACAGGTAACGGGAGTTCATGTTAATTGGTTAATCTTTTTTGGGGTACAAAATGCAGTGTCTTTTAAGCTACACGCATACCAAATTACAGCACTGTGGCGTTACTGCTGTACCCTGTGAATTTTGTCAAACTTCAGTTTGTATTATGGCTAATAACTCAAAAACTATAAAAGACTAATAAAAACGAAATGTACTAATACCTAAAAAGACCTTTCATTTGACGTCCCATTTGCCCTAATAGTCACGTTATCATTTTTTTTATACCCACCCTCTTGAACTCCAATATCTCAACAACCACCCACATTTTTAGCTCATTTAGTCACACCGAAATTGTGCCATCACTACCTACCTATCAAATTTTACGATGATCGGATTAACGCTTCGAAATTTATTCTCGGACAAACAAACTTACATACATACATACATACATACAGTGCCGGTTTGTCCAAGTTGATTTAAAGATCTGGCTTTGCTCGAACAATAATAATATTGATAACTAGCTGCGGCCAACGGCTTCGCTCGCGTGGTTGTCAATAAAAACATTGCCCTTCTGCGCAGTCGGGTGAAAACTAGCCTATGTCCCATTCCGGATCATAATCTAGCTCTACGTACCAACATTTGTACAAATCTGTCCAGCCGTGTAGTCGTGATAACGTACAAACAGAGAGACAGACACGAGTTACTTTCGGATTTAATTATATTAGTAAGGAATGTCTCCAATTTGTAACTAGTTGCAAATGCCCATTGTTTTTATTGTATACTAGTTGTTGCCCGCTTCTTCGTACGCGTTACACTACTAAATGTGTAGGTAATCCAGAAATAAAGCTAAACCCGCTGTTGCATTTTTTAAACCATGGGAACTGATTTATGGGATAAAAGGTAGCCTATGTGGTAATCCAGTTTATAATCTACGTATATACCAAGTTTCATCGAAATCGGTTAAGACGTCACGACGTGATTGAGTAACAAACAAATAAATAAACAAACATCCAAACTTTCACATTTATAATATTAGTGTGAAGTATCCATTTTGTTATATTTAGCTAGGCATACAATGATTTAACTATGATTCGCTCGTTGCAGAGTGCAGACCCAAGACCCGACCTTGAAGTGGTTTCACTACGTTTTATTTTTGTATAGTATTTTGAAACGTTACGCGCCAGTGGAAGTGTTAATTGCAGACATTGTTATCATCTGGGTGCATTGCAGTCATTTATTTGCAGTAGCACGCAGCGTGCGGAACATTCTCCTGTACATACTTCTAGATTACTTTTATGAAACTTGTACCTAATGTATGTTGCATTCAAATAAACAAATAAATATATAATGCGAATATATAAATTACTATATGGGATTGAGACATAGGCTACTTTTTACCAGACTGCGCAGAAGGAGAGCCATGTTTTTATTGTCAAGCCACGCGTGCGAAGCCGCGGGCGGATCAACTAGTTTATTTATTTTACGTCACAAAATACACGAAATCACAAAATGACGACCTCCTTGGTGCAGTGGGCGATTAGCCGGCTGAGACGCAGGAGGTAGCGGGTTCAATTCCCGCCGCGGAACAAATGTTTGCACGATCTACGGATATTTGTTCCGGGTCTGGTTGTTTCTCTATATATTATATGTATGTATTTACAAATAAAAAATGTATATAAGTATTCTATTAGTTATCTGGTTCCCATAGTACAAGCTCTGCTTAGTTTAGGGCTAGATAGCGCTGCGTGAAATGTCCAGCAATATTTATTTATTTATTTTGCATAGACTTTAAAACTTAGTACAATTATAGGAACTAAAATCGGCATCAGCGAATGCCCGTGTAGGTATCCCACAAGGAGGTTGACAGAGGAAAGGCCAAGCATTACGTTTGATTCACGAGTCGTTTAGAATAGGTTGATGCGGAGGGCGTTGATGCCTGCGACAGTATTTTACTCGTGCGGGTATCACCGTTTCCATTTTGTTTCTGTACAATGTTTTATGTAAGAAATAAAGATATTTTGATCTGATTTATGAACCAGAATGTTGATACATCGAAAATAACGACTCCATTGAAACGTCCAACTGAAATCTGTTATAGGTGGAATAGAATAAACGCTTATGATTGGTCGAGCAAGACAGATAATCGCCTTTGATTTTAACATTAAACACAGATATCCACATTTGATGCACATCTCAATCTTACTGTTAGTTTGCCATGTTTGATCCTGATTCAATTATTATTACAGGTTCTTTTTAAATTTCCCGTGTACATTCATAAGTCATAACACATTTTTATTCAAAATGACAGAACTTTGATTGTATACGACTTTCATTAGCAGCTTTGCCACTCGGAACAAGAACAATATTTAGACTGCGGTACTACAACTTCCGCCCAGGGATACTTAGTCAACAAATTAAAAGTATTTCAGTTAAAAAGAACAATTAACCGAGTATAGGCTTTACTTTGATCCTAAGGAGCGTTTACAGCGGATATAAAATACGTGAATGGACATTAAGTTTATATATTCAGATCAGTTCGAGTGTAGACGGATGAGAGGATCACTTTCAATGAATCAAGTAACCTGTCTGGACAACTCTAGCGACTGCAATGCGGAGGCCCTAGTCAGGGGCACTGTTATACAGAGTTACAACAAAGATACCTAATGCGTGCATGAAAGGAACATCGGCAAGGCAATCGCGCCCTTTCCCCAATGATAACAGAGCTCTATTCAGGGCCACATCCATCAACCTGACGAGCATCACGCAACAAAAGACAAAGGAAAAATGCTTCACTTACACCAAGAAACTCGTTTGACTCTCTTCGAAGGCGGTCCCGCGTGGACTCTCGGCGGCAAATGGGACGGGATACTCCGCAACGCACTCTGATACCGGAGAAGAAACGCGTGCACGGCACATTTTACGACGGACGGCACTTCTAGTGGGGTAGGTAGTAGGTTGATCGCGGACTTCCTCGCGAGTTTCTTAGCAGCCCTAGCGCCGGCCCTACGCCTCCTCCTCCTTGCTTTCTTCACCTCGCTAGCCGGCAATACAACCTTGCTCATCATAATAGAAACGGTGGCACGACACAACAAAATGGCGGACTGTTCTTGATTTTAGATTTTCTTAAGCCTAACTTACTCTATCTATAAAATATATGATAATATATAAATAAATTTAACGACACAACGAATATATAAATATAACGATTTGACTAAAACTAAAAAACAAGCGTCAGAGACAGCGGCGAAGCACGGGAAACTACGTAAACACGGATGCGTGAAGCGTACACGGATCGCGATGAAGATACGAAAATTATTCGAAAATTAAATCTTCTCGAAAAATATTGCGGGGACGCGCAACGCACTGACTCGTCTCAGACTGAACGGGCGGGCGGCGGCGGCCGTTGAACGTCAATTTGCAACTACCCTCAAAATATTCATATTTTTCGGACCAGTTGCGAACGGAATATGACTTTTTCCACACGTAGGCATTATATTCCTACCCTATGTTTTGGATACAAAACTCGTACTTTTACTCGAAGCAGAATGATGAATTCGCTAAAATAATGTAATAATGAGTATATAGTAGGTATAAAAATAAATGCGTTTGGATATTTTTAGAGCCGATTTCGTTCGATAAGATACCTACACACCTGGGAGTTATAATATTACTTCGTTATTACGTTTAGAATTTGGGTGACAGCTTTTGATAACCTATTATTGCACAAAAGGGTTTACGCTTACCAAAAACTTGCCAAGAATATCTGTTTATGCGTAAAGCGTGCTTAGAAGAGCTTTAGGCACAACAAAGTCCAGATTGTAGTGAAAGTCTTCTATTGACGACGCGAGGGGAGCGGATCCCCTTGACCTTCATGCCCCCTCTGAAATTCACCCTATGTCATAGGTGAAATATATTCACACTGAAATATGAATTGCAAATGCCTATCATTTTAACTCAAATTGCAATGTAGTGGTCAATCTTTTTTTAAATACAATGTGTTTTATCACAGACAATATTGAAAAGGTAGTGTAATCTGAAACGGTCAACCATTTAGACTGATAAAAAAATAGATAAAAATGTTTGGTGCCAAAACAAACATATATCATTGACTAGCTTCCGCTCGCAGCTTCGTACGCGTGGACTGTCAATAAAAAGTAGCTTATGTGTCAATCCAGGTCTTGATCTATCGACATACCAAATTTCATAGAAATTATGACGTGATTGATTAACAAATAAACAAACATCAAAACTTTCGCATTTATATTATTATAGGCGATGGCAGATTACATGGTCCTAGTACAACAGCTAGACTCAAACTAAGCACCGATGAGAAAGACTCATAATGGTGGCTCTAATCAATAACTAAACATGCCATAGTTTATGCTTATATAGGTACTTTTTTATTTTATATCATCTCAGGTACACAAAACCAGAACACAAAAAAATATTAACATAATTACATTAACAAATCATTATATTCGTGGACACATTCTAACCAAAGTTTTGTTGTTTATAAAGTATTTTTAGGCGCAGGACAAATACAAGAGAAGTCGGGCGGAGGTGAGGCGCGAGCGAGGCGCGGGCGAGGTGCGGGCGCGGCGCCGCCGCCGATGCCAAGTCAAAATCTTTGAAACGTCAATTTTACTGCCTGTTCCTTCGCGACCAAGCCAGGAAAGAAAGGCAAGAAAACAGGGCTGGTTGTTTTTTTAATTATCGTTTTAGAATACATAACAATACAGGAAATAAATTATGTACGTCTAATTTGTTACATTTTGAACGAGTTGGAGCAATTTCAATCACAAGCTTCTCTATCATCTAAATTCTAAATAATCCGATATTTTATAGTAGGCTTTTTATAAAGATTTTGTTTAATTGCGTTTTTAAATTTGTAAATTGTCATTTATTGTACATCACTTGGGAGTTAGTTATAAAAGCGAACACCTTGCCCTTTAAACGATTTACTAACTTTATGGAGTCTAAGTGGCAACAGCGAGTTTATCTTTATTTCTAGTATTAAAATTATGATTATCGCTATTTTTCTTAAACAAATTAATATTTTTGTGAACATAGGTACATCAGATTATCATAGATGTATTGACAAGGAAATGTCCTAATATTTATTTCTTTAAACTTATTGCGTAATGATTCTCTGGGGCCCCATGTTATAAATTGCACGAACAGCCCTCTTCTGCAGCACAAAAGCGGTGTTTATATACGCAGCGCAAAACAGGCGCGATAACGGTATCGGAAAAGCGAAGCAGTAAAAAAGCTGGCGAACACAGTAGATACATTTGGGGCATTCAAGTGTTTGATTTTATCACGACAACATGACGTCTTCTTCGTCATATGAAGAGGATCAGCAAGCTCTGGTGCATTTGGAGAACTTACAAAAGATCAGAAGGTATGCGGTCCACCCTGTGTGGCAAGCAGGACAGGAGCATGCACGCCTCTGCTAACTGCGGGTGCGCCGAGGGCGAGGAAGCGGCGCCCACGGTCCGCCGTCTCAGTATGCCTCTTCTATACATTTTGTATGAAATATCAAAGTGGCGCTGCGCCCGCGCCTCGTCTCCGCCCGACGCCTCTTGTATTTGTCCCGCGCCTTACGAGTTCGTTATTATCATAATGATGCAATCCCTATTATACCTACTGATTAATCCTGTCTTGATGAAGAGGTTGGAATGCGTATATGCCTTTTCCAGTTACTAATTTATATTTCGACAACTGTACATGTATTTACTGAATGAGCGGGGAGAGACGACCGGCGTGGGACACTGCAACAGCAACCATCTACTTAGGTACGACTTACGCGAGTCAGCTATTCTGTACGTAGTGCGTCCCTACAGTATGCAAGAGCAAATTTGTTTGAAAAAGGGATTACGAGTTTTAAGGATTCAAAAGACTAAATGATCCAACACTGACTTAATGGTAACCCAGACATATAGTACCCAATTATGAGCCTGATCACAGCTCGTCTATATCTAGTGTCTAATCTATTTGAATTGGGAATTTGCGTCGTTCTTTACGACGATGTCAGTTCCATAATTGTTTAAAGTCTAAGGCGTTGGCGACGTAGGCCAATGCCTACGGCCTCGCGGTCCAAGGGGCCTCGCGGCTCGCGCCTCGGAAGATTTGTGTACCAAGCCGTGAACGTGACGAAAAAATTTTACTCGTCTTAAAACGATAAATATTACATATCTATACTTCTATACTAATATTATAAAGAGGAAAGATTTGTGTTTTTGTGTGTATGTTTGTAATGAATAAACTCAAAAACTACTGGTCCGATTTCAAAAATTCTTTCATAATTGGAAAGCTACATTCACCCTAGGCTATATTACCATAGGCTATATTTATTGCTAGAAAAGATTAGGGATCCATACTAAAACTTATGTAACGTAACCCAAGGTGTAAAAAAGTGCCCTAAAACGTCTTTCGTCGCATGCGCTGCGGAAACTATTGATGATAGAACAAAAGTATGTTCTACAATATTAAAGAACATATCAATATCTACAAAAAACTTCGGGATAACATATTATTACTTAATATTATAAGGAGGAAAGATTTGTTTGTTTGTAACGAATAGGCTCCGAAAATACTGGACCGATTTAAAAAAATCTTTCATTGTTGGGAAGTTACACTATCCCCGGATGACATAGGCTACTTTTTACCCAACTGCGTAGAAGTAGGGTAATGTTTTTTATTGATAAACTACGCGTGCGAAGCTGCGGATTGGTCAGCTAGTCAAATATATTTTTATTTAGTTTAGCAACATCTGTTGGCTTTGCGTCGCTATCGCGGGGAAAGCCGCTTATCTGACATAGGTACAGGTACCTAACCTACCTAATGTGATTTGTTCCCAGAGTGCATATCTTATCATCCGAATCCTTTGGTACATACCATTCCGGACTATTCGATTGAACCGTCCGAACACAGAAAAACCCTCCGTCGTCCGAGACACGTTCTCGGAGACCCGGATGACGAAATCACTTCCGCTAATGCGGGTGAGTCATACACATTAGACAGAGCAAACACTCCACAAATACACCGACCTCGCCGGCGAGGTCGACGAGTCCCTTTAGTCGCCGCCTACACGAGGTACAAGCACGTACCCGGGCGTTTCTCTCCTATCCCCGTCCCGGCAACAGCCCAAGCCGAGGTTCGTACCTAAGTGGTGCCCTTGCGCTAGTTGCCTCATCAAAAATAAAATTATATGGCTGAGCGCCTTCTGCGCTCGCCAAATGCTCGGTTAAGCTGCAACGGCCTCAGAGGCCAACAGCGAGATAAGTCCATTCGAAAAAAAAGGAAAAAAGAAAAAAAAAGTTCCCAGAGTGCAGTGGCGGCGTTAGCGTCGGCGACAGTCGACGAGTCGTTTGGTAGGGTAGGCGTCATCATTTGATTAGCAATACAACTCATATATGTAAGTACTCATACATTAGTGTATAATTCAGCTCATTCAATTTAACGTTTTCTTTCTGACTGGGAAATGAAACGGACCTCGCAAACAATAAAACATCCTCGCTCACCAGGTCGTATTTGGACCGGTAGGGCACGTAGCTGGGTCAGATGCTTGTTCAGCTTACAAGCACTGAAACAGGCAACTCCTCTCTCATAGATTGACTCCGGACACACTCTGTTAAAAGGTTGTATATACATCTTCTATTACCCCACAAGTATTACATTTAGGACTATCTATATTTTTGTCCTGTCCTGTGACATGTTGTCCGTCAGTCATGTAATGTATTGTTATATTTTGTCATCAAAACAAAACCATCATCATATCACTCTTAGGACTTCCACTGCTGAGAATAGGCTTCCGTTGATTTGCAGAGCTATCAATCATTTGCAGCCTGCCACTTACAACAAGTAACCTATATTAGGTCATCTTTCCAATTAGGAAAACAAGCAGACAAGGTCATGCCCAGCTAAAGTGGGATTAGGCCGTGCTCATCTGCTGCACTCCCAAAGATCAATGAGACAAGACTTCTGCCGAATGGGTCTCTAATACAACACACACATGCAGCCACCATGCAGATTGCGTTACAACTTGGATGTGCATTTATCACAGACAGTGAACAATAAAAACTGGATGGAAGGGAGGGATGTCATTGCCCTGTAGACAACACAAGTTAAAAATAAATATCCATAATAACAAAGTATAGAACCAATATAACTAGATAGATACCATCCAGAAAGAGATCGGTTTTAGCGATAAGGTCACCCGTTGTGTCTAATTCTAGGGTGGAGGTTATAAGAGATCAGCACTGACATCCCGCATGGGGGTGTATTGTGCATTACACCCCCCCCCCCCACTCCACCCCCAATTCTAACGTAACCTGCCTGTGAAATAAACATTAATTTGGTTCTGTTTGTTTATTTATTTTTTAATAGTGTGAAACATGGTCATTCACCAAACCTCACAGTGAGATGTTGAAACGATGTCAGAGAGCCATGGAGAGAAGCTTAAAACAGGAGTAAAAAAGCTAGACAAAGTGAGAAGTAGCTTAGTAAAGGAAAAAACTGAAGTAGTTGATATACCTGAATAGACCAACAGAAGTGGAGATAGGACCAATGGCGTAAAAGGGTCCACAGATTGGTACCCCAGAGATAGTAAGCGCGATAGAGGGTGTCAACAAACAAGATGGGAAAACGACCTACAACTTACAGCTGGACTACACTGGAGAACGGTAGCACAAGATGGGAAAACGACCTACAACTTACAGCTGGACAACACTGGAGAACGGTAGCACAAGATGGGAAAACGACCTACAACTTACAGCTGGACTACACTGGAGAACGGTAGCACAAGATGGGAAAATGACCTACAACTTACAGCTGGACTACACTGGAGAACGGTAGCACAAGATGGGAAAACAACCTACAACTTACAGCTGGACTACACTGGAGAACGGTAGCACAAGATGGGAAAACGACCTACAACTTACAGCTGGACAACACTGGAGAACGGTAGCACAAGATGGGAAAACGACCTACAACTTACAGCTGGACTACACTGGAGAACGGTAGCACAAGATGGGAAAACGACCTACAACTCACAGCTGGACAACACTGGAGAACGGTAGCACAAGATGGGAAAACGACCTACAACTTACAGCTGGACTACACTGGAGAACGGTAGCACAAGATGGGAAAACGACCTACAACTCACAGCTGGACAACACTGGAGAACGGTAGCACAAGATGGGAAAACGACCTACAACTTACAGCTGGACTACACTGGAGAACGGTAGCACAAGATGGGAAAACGACCTACAACTTACAGCTGGACAACACTGGAGAAGGGTAGCACAAGATAGAAGACACTGGAAAGTGTTAAGATTGCTATGCCAAAAGGCACACCAAACTGTGGGACATCCTATAATCTATAATCAAATCTGAACTCACAATTACAAAACATGTAAACCCAAAGTTTGGAATAAATGGCTTACTATTATTAAATGGTGTGCATTAAAGATAGTCTATCTATCTATCTAAATATATCTAGGCTACTCTAAAGTATACTCCTTGGCTTTGTTGAAGATATTCTAGGTAGGTAACAATGACCAATCAGAATTTTTACCTGAATATGGCATGATTCAATTTTGTTTGTCAAAATACCATAATTGGAAGCGAACTTGAATCACATGACCTTTTGAATTTTTGTTGTAGAAAGTAAAATTTAATTATCTATGTGAATAGGTACCTAGTTAATGCATAAAGTAAAAAATAAAATATATCTCTTGAACAGGAAACAAAATGTATTTTGAATTATATGAATATTTTAATCTTGTTTTTCATAAAAGAGTATCATACCACCCTTCAAGGATAACACCGATATATTTTAGTTTAGTTGTGAGGGCTGAGTTATTACAATATTTCTTCTATTATTTAAACATGTAGGATTGATCTTTAAATGTTTAATTGGTCAGGCACCATGCAAAAGTGTATTGGTGTAATCCCTTACAGGTACAAATTTAAAAGGACCTTCAACAATACATATTATTCCTATTTCAAACACTGCAAATGAATCATTTTACTCAGAAAATATACCTTTTCAGCTCTCATTTACTGACCACCATCATACCACCGACCAGTTTACACAAAACAAAACGAAAATTAGGGCAAAGTACAGTAAGTAGGTATGCTTTGTTTAGCATCCAGGTAGAAAAAGTGACCTACAAATAAAATAGGTACACCATTTCCAAACAAACATCTAGCAAGCTATGACTTACTGCTAATAAATTAGATTCCTATTGGTAATTCTACATGCAAAAAGCAGGGTTGTTGTGGTAATCTAGAACATCTATGGAACACAAACAATATTATTGTTGTGAATGGAATATTTTGATATATCATAATTAATGGGGAATGGGGGTGTAAGGAATACCATAAATGTACTCACCTTCATGGTGGGAGCCATCCTTTTGGCTTTGGTTGGTAGATTTCTCCCTCAAAGAAGACAATAGGTTCACAGCTGACATAGCTTGGAGATCTTTCACACAATTTTATTCAGTCTTCTTTCAATTTAAAATATCTTTACTAAAATTCTATAACAACTTATTATTTACAAAAGTGTTCAGGAAATTACTCTAATACCTAGTATTGTTTATATCACAGACTTTTCGTTTCTCAATCTAAACGGTTCAAAACGTCCACGCACGAAAATACTATCATATATTTTTTAAACTCTAGATATAATAAACTTATTTACACATTAAAACCTAACTGTTATCATCTAATTTTAACAAATACGCTCTAGCGGTCACAAGATACTCATAGCTAAAAGAATTTATCGGATTTTAGATGCAAAAAATAAATTAAAGTCCGCCATATGCCTTTTGAAACGTATATAAACCGGATTCTAACATGTGGTGCATAATGTATGTCAATCTCAAAAAAACATTGTATTTCTTAGTTGGTCGGCTTATAATCCAGTTGCCATTGTTTTATTTTCTGTTCACGGCTTTCTGTGTGGACAGCTCCAAATATATAATTGATGATTCAAAATGTATGTATCTTTTCAACAAAGAGGCACAGATCTAAATTACAAAAAATGTTAAAATATTTTTTAAAATGTATTTATAAAAACAATAGGATATACAGTACGTTCAGCGTTATTTTGCCTCTGGCTGTCATGTTGGCTAATCTGAGCTCTGTGTTGCCGCTTAAGGCTTTGAAGATACCCAGTATGAAACTGCGAAATATTTTCGTAGTTAAATTTCTCAATTAAAGTAAGTTTGGATGTTAGAATGTAAGTTTGTAATCTTTAGAACTACTAAACCAATTTTGATGTGATTTGGTATGTGGGTTTCTTTTTATCCCATCATTCACAAGTACGGGATCAGCGGGTAAAACTGCAGGGCGCCGGCCCCGATAGTTAGGTAAAATAATTAGGATAGGTATTTGAATTAGTATTGTGTACCTCAAGTTTGCATTTATCTATAAACATAGGTAATAAACGACTAAATTAAAACAACATTTTTATAGGTTTTATTTATTTTGAATAAGAGTGATCTAAGCGGGTCGCTAGTGGTAGTGGTTCGTCACTGTCTGCTAATGAACGTGAATCGTCGGAACTGCTGCTGTCCGATTCTGTATCAGACTCGTCATTTAATTCTATAATAAATTTATCGATTTCGGAGTCTATAATTCCATCTGTTTTAATAAACTGTTGTTCAATATGGCACACATGTTGACACTGCTTCTGCCAGTCTTCTGCACTGATTGATTGGAACGCTTCTTCTGTTAATTGTAGTATCTTGTCTGCTTCCTGTCCAACATTTTTAGCAGCTACTCGCCTTTTCAACAGGCTCCACATAAATTCTATGGGATTAAGTTCGCAGTGGTATGGTGGTAGCCTAGCCACTTTGTGTCCATGCTCTTCAAGTAGTTGATCAGCTTCATATATTGGAGCTTCTTTATGCTTTTTTATTATTTCATATAATTGGGATTTCACCATAGTGGGAAGATAAGATAACCCCTTATTTGTGATCCAATTTTGCATATCAGTTTTGGTAGAGCTCATTGTTGGTGCCTTGTTCACCTTTACAGTGTGATAGGGCGCATTATCCATAACAATTAAACTGTTAGGCGGTAAATTGGGGATGAGTTTGTCTTTTAGCCATTTCATGAAATTCGTCCTGTTCATGTCATCATGGTAATCTCCTGATTTCGACTGCGATTTAAATATTAACTGTGCATTTGGTATAAACCCCATTTCGCCACCTGCATGAACGATGATCCAGCGTGCACCAACTGAATCGCTTTTTAAAACGCCTTGTTCATTTTCCATCTGCCAACATTTGTTGACAGAATATGAAGCGTGTATATAAGTTTCATCAAGATATACAATAGGTCGGCCTTCATTTCGATTTTGTCTTAAAATATTTAAGTATCTGTACCTCCAGGCTACAATGTCATATCGTTCCATTAAAAGTTTTCTTTTAGAGCCACATTTTTTAAATCTAAATCCAATTTGCCGAATTATTTTCCATAGTGTGGTACGACCTCCATTGAAGTTAATTTCATTTTTTAATTCAGCCAAAAGCTTGCCCAAAGTAGGCACCTCCTTTCTGACTACGTACATTTGATGAATTTTAGTTCTGATTGCACATAGGTCAAAATCATCTAACTGAATTTTATTCGATTGGCAGCGTTTTTTCCTGGGAGTAGATATTTTCTTAGACGTGGATGCAGCAACCTCACACTCTTTGGTAATAGTGGTGACGGTTCTCTCAGAAACGCCTGAAATACACAACAACGTTACATTACTTACATGCATATGTAGGTACATTTTTTAAATTTATCTTTTTATTAAAAAATACATAATGTAACAAAGGTTTGTAATAAAGAAAAAAAATCGATCGGAACTTGCTTAGGTGAAACCGCAGGGCGCAGCTAGTATATACAATAACAATCAAATACTATGTTTTTATAACAAATATCTAATATCTGAATAATACATATGTATACATATGTATGTACGGAATGTATTATACAATTAAAACATCATGCCTACATACAAACAATAATCTATTAGCAAAACAAATAACTTTCGATCCTTAAATAACGGGAAACTATGAATAGCAGGTAACACTAATTTACTTACCAGTCATGGCGGCTACACGTTGACGAACATGTTCAAATGGTATTATTGGTCCTCCATTAGCTTTTTCCCGTTCACAAAAATTACGAACTGAGGATACAATTTTTCTGCCACTACTTTGAATCCTTTTTGGCATGATTAACACGTTTAAAATTATTATTTTTTAAAGAAAAACGCATGGAACTTCACACTACGATAGTTGACTTCCTAGCAAAAATGGCGGGTAATGCCAACCTAACAGAAACAGCTGTCAGAGGCAAAATAACGCTGAACGCACTGTACCTATGTTCTCTTATTTCAAAATCATAACAAATTGAGGGGTATTCACGGCCATGTTTTGCTAACTGCTAACAGATGGCGTACCTCTGTCTTAAGCTGAATTTATGTATGTCAAGTTCTTCGGGGAACCTCCGCCGAGTTAAGAAACTAAAATAGTAAAGGAGTGATGTAGAGTTTATAAAATGTAAAATTGCGTGCCCATTAGGTTAAACCTTGGTCAAACAAAATAGAAGCATTATTTTTAGAGTCCTAGCATACTCGGAGGTGCTAAACGAGTAGAAGAAGAAATAGTTTTGATGTAAATTAAACAAAACAAGAGGGAAAATGATTGTCCACCAATTGTACACCATAAATGACATGACAGCTTCTTAAAGAACATCGTAGAAGGGAAGGTGGCGGGAAAGTTAAATGTTACGTAAGTTCATATTTTCTCATAATGACGAAGTGTTTTAAAAACAAGAAAATAAAGATTCTTTAAACTGAAAGCTAGGAAGAGGAAGACCAAGAATATGTTACATGAGCCTCATGAAGTCATGAGCCATATACAATAGAGGAAGTTGCATAATTGCACAGACAAGAGCTAAGCTCATAGAAATAAAAAAAAACGAGTGTGATTTAGACCCACTTTAGACCAGACGACTGAAGTAAAACTTCTTTTTCAAAATATTAATTTAAAAAATTGTTCAAAAACGTAATGAAATTATGAAAAATAATCAAACGAACTACTGACTGACTGAGATATTTAAATATTTAATGCACTGGCTATCAGAGGAAGAGAGAAAGAAAATGTGCGCGCACACCTCTCTCTCTTGCTCTTACATTAATATATGAAACGTATCTCTCTCTCTTTCTATCTTCACTACCATAGATCTCCCTCTCAACTTCCGTTTGTACTTTTCGAAATGCATTACCAGCTTACTCCCCAAGTCAAGCGTGCGTAAAGAAGTTTTACTTCAAAAATAGGAGCTGAGCTCCACACACCGAACGTGGTGTTATACGAGTACGTAATTATGGTGCCGCGGTGCGGTGCGGTGACCGTGGCTGACAAGTTTTTTATGCATCTGATCCACAAAGCCGGCTCCACATAAGCTTTGCTCCAAGAATGGCCAAAATTATTGCATCCAATTATATACCACATATTGGCTCCAATACCTTTCGCGACCAAACTAGGCCAAGCATTGGAACACACTATATATTCTCTGAGCACAAGCACGGCACGCTAGGTCACCACGAGCTCCTAAGGGTTTCGCTTACGCATACTCTCAACTTTAGCTCATACGTCAAGTCTAAGGCTAAAACAGCTGCCATGAAGTTGGACATCCTCAACAAGTTCAGGAGATACTTCACACCGACAGCTTCTTAGTCTTTACAAAGCTCAAGTCCGGTCTGGTGTAATGGAGTACTGCTGCCACCTTTGGGACAGTTCGGCCAAATACCAGCTCGCTACGTTAGAACGATTGATAGAACGTAGGGTTTTTAGGCATAAAGGTGAGCAATATAATAGGGCGGAGACTAACACCCAAGTCTCGAACACCACCGTAAAGTTGCAAGCCTATCGAACTTTTACAGAATACATTTTGGGAAATGTTCCCAGGAAATAAACGATCTGATCCCGCCATCCCTTTTCTATCAAAGGACAAGCAGGCGCACGGCTCAGTACCATCCGTACCTAAAGTCAGGCCATTTTAATAGGTAACATTTGACAGTTCATCAAAATTCAACAACGTAACCTTGTAACGGCGGGCATAAAATAATATATTGTTTCGTTTTGTTAGAACTGCACAATTGCTTAACTTTATTCAATTACGATTACCTAATTAATGTAATAATGACCGATACGAGTACGAGTTCGGTACGAGTTGTACCGAACTGACAGACGTCAAATGTTACCTAATAAAGCCTGACTTTTTTTTTAGTTGATATGCCACCCATTCGCACGCACCATTTTGTTCTATATTTTTGATGCGTACGGCTAAGTTATGAATACTTACCGTCGTCTGTTTTACTAAAGATTACAATCCGGGCCTCTTTAAGGTAAGAGTAAATAGGTTTCTTCTAGATCTTCGTGCTTCATCTTAGACCAGGGATCCCCAAACTATTTTGGACAAGTGACCCCTTTTCCAAAATGAACTGTTACCTCAGACCCCCATGGCCAAATTACCTACTTTTAAGATCAACCCCCTTATTCATAATGGTCCGCTAACTTAAAACAGCTGATACAGAGTGTTATTTTTCATTCTGACTTAGGTCAATAAAAGAAGACAGAGTGATAATTAGCAATGCTTTAAATTAGTTAGCAGACTACTATGAATAAGGGGGCCTATCTTTCGTTTTTTCCTATTTATACAAAATACCTAGGTACTAAGGTACCAATTGGAAAACTTTGCACTTGGTTAAGTGAGTAAAGTTGACTTCGTCAAAATTTAATAAAATAAAAAGACATACAATTCAGTAAATATCAAGTTTAATTTATAATGATTATTACAAATTAAGTACTTAAAGAATCTTAAGTAGGTAGGAAATTATATTTAAAAAAGTATTAATTCGCAAAGAGAATAAAACATTCAGTGTGATGGATGAACCTGGTGACTATCTACCAATCTAGCTACATCCAGTTCAATATTGGTGAGTTGTAGCCTTAAATCTCCACGTTCGTTGATTTTCAAACGGTTTCTTTGTTTCGTCAAAATGTTTGTTACCACACTGAAGCTTTTTCAACTAGGTATGATGATGGAAAAGCGATAAGGTATTTTTTAGCAATGTTCCACAATGTAGGATACTGTGTTTCAATGTTGCGTTGCAACCTGAAATTCTGATAGCCTTGGTTGAACTTCTGCTTAAGTTCTTCGTCTGTGCTGATGGTAATCAACTCTTCTTGCATTATACCATTGGCTTCTTCTATGGCTGTGGTATTGTACGGATTTATTATCCATTGAGGAATTTGTAAATTTAAAAGATCCTCAAACCTGTCCGTAAAATCCTTGTGTAATGCGTCCAAGTGAGTGACATATAATAAAATGTCATCATCTTGAAGCATTTCTGGTAATTTTGACAAATGCGGAAACTGCGATTATTCTTTTCTGCCTAAATTTTGTTTATAAAGGATTAGTTTACCCACGAAGGCCGATATTATTGATTTTGTTTTAATCAAGTTAAGATCGTCACCCTGCAGCTGCAAATTAACTTTGTTGAATATTCGAAAGATATCAGTCAAGTAATAAATATCCGTTTTACAATTGTTCAGATTTTCTTTCAAATTCGGATCTTTTTCTTGTAAAAACTCCAACACAGATTCAAAAATGCCTGAAAATCTTTCTAAGCAAGAGCCTCTTGCTCTTGCCAGCGAACTTCAGTGTGCAGAAGTAATCGAGTAAAGACTTCGTCGTTTTCCTCACATAGCTGAGCAAATAACCGAGAGTTCAAAGAATTGCTTCGAATCTTGTTGATAGCATTTATTACATATTGCAAAGACTTATGCAATCTAGGACTCAGCTTGTTTGCTACTAAATGCTGCCTGTGAATCACACAGTGAATGACCAGTACATCAGGCAGTTGTCGCTTTAAGTGAGCTATAAAACCACGATGACGACCAACCATAGACGGTGCACCATCAGTCGCAACAGAAACAATGTTTTTCCATGGAATAGCTTTGTCAGTAAAAAAATGTTCCACGGCCTGAAAAATCGATTCTCCTCTGGTATCAGTCTCTAAATATGTAGCAAAAAGCAGTTCTTGGCACATATTTTCATCTTTGATATATCGAACATATCCTTACAACAGAGCTTCATTGTCGGGTAATGTAGACTCGTCCAACTAGAGAGAGAATCTGTTGGTCTGTAAGAACTTGCATAAAATGTTTTCCACATCCCGTCCCATCTCGTCTATGCATCTCTGAACGGTGTTATTGCTCAAAGGTATTCGATTTAAAATATCATGTGCGGGTTTGTGCAATACATTGTTAAGGATCTCCGCAATGGCTGGTAAGATAAGCTGCTCTCCAATTGTGTGGGGTTTCCCCGACTTCGCTATTAGTAAAGATATATTTTAGGACGGTCGTAAACCATCATCGTCTTTAATAGATGATGACGCAAACATCGATCTTATGGATGGTCTTTTGTCTAGTTTTTCTTTAAGTACTTGAAAAAATGACAAGGGCTTACTCTTTTTGTCAGCATGTACTCTTGATAAGTGGTCATCCATTTTTGAAGGCTTCATGGCATCGTTACTGAATACTTTTTCACATATGAGACACATCGGCAAGTGTTGATTTGATGGAGATGCAATAAATCCGAACTTCAAGTAGTCCAAACTGTATTGTCTGCATTTTTTTTTCGTGTCCGCCATCATAAAACTCTCAGTAATCTTGCAAATAAAAAAATAAGACACAATCTAAATAAAAAACAATAATAAACTGTTAAATTTACTGGTAATTTTTTACAACTGAAACAACTGAGGCAACTGCAAACTGTTGCAAACAATCTACACATAGCTCAACTGATCACTATCACACAGTGGGGCAATGCAGACAACGTCCCCAAGACGCTGGCTGCATTGGCCCATTGTATGGCAATTCTGATGCGCTGTGCCGGATAAAAACTGTTTGGTACTTACCCTGTTAATTTTTCATAAACTGCAGATATTGTATGGTTACGCTATTAACTCGCGTAAGGAGCTCAGCATTTTGTAAATTCTTTTTCAATCACTTTACTTCACTTAATTTAGCTATTTTATAACTTTGTAATCTCTTGAAATAAATGAGTACTTATATGAGTTATTATCGTTCAAGGTCCAACGAATTTCAAAACGCAAATGAACTTTTAATTTTTTTTTTTCGAATGGACTTATCTCGCTGTTGGCCTCTGAGGCCGTTGCAGCTTAACCGAGCTTTTTGCGAGCGCAGAAGGCGCTCAGCCCTATAATTTTATTTTTGATGAGGCAACTAGTGCAAGGGCACCACTTAGGTACGAACCTCGGCTTAGGCTGTTGCCGGGACGGGGATAGGAGAGAAACGCCCGGGTACGTGCTTGTACCTCGTGTAGGCGGCGACTAAAGGGACTCGTCGACCTCGCCGGCGAGGTCGGTGTATTTGTGGAGTGTTTGCTCTGTCTAATGTGGATGACTCACCCGCATTAGCGGAAGTGATTTCGTCATCCGGGTCTCCGAGAACGTGTCTCGGACGACGGAAGGTAATGAACTTTCAACCTAAGTGCAAGCTCGTTAAATAGTAAAATATCGGGAACATGTTTGGACTTGCAACTTAATCATGAATTCGTTCTTTTTTAATCGCGTAAGCGTCAAATAGAGAGCAAGTCATAACGCGCCTGAAAGACGTACGCTCGAACTCATTATCTTGCACAAACTTGTCCACACTGACTTGCCGAGTTTTTCATCTTGTACGAACTTGAGACTTTACATTACTACAACAATGCTATTTCCTACAAAAATATTAGTTATTCTTAGTACACGTAACACAACATAAACAATACAGTACCTACCTACCTATCTTGAAAGATTTAAATAAGACCTTGTGTTAATTAAATAGGGGTCGATTTTTAGTCCTCGTCGACCCCCAAAATCAGTTTTCGTTTATGTCGACCCCTAAGAAACCGATATCGACCCCAAGGGGTCGATATCGACCACTTTGGGAATCCCTGTCTTAGACCAACTTAAACCATCGCTTACCAAACGTAGCCCTAACCATTAAAAAAAAACGCTTTATTAAATCCTATAAAACCTGAACGTATAGGGTAACGTCAGCAACAGTAAAAAAAAACTCTGATGAATGAATGTTACTGTCAAGGGTTAATTTGTCAGTGTCAGAGTCAAAATGGCGTCGATGATGTGCCTCGTTTGTTGAATTCGCATGCATTCCTTTGCCTTTTCTATTCAGAAATTCAATACAAAATGTCGATAAAGTGGACTGGTACTCATTCCCAAAGTGAAACCGGTATATTACGAAAGAGCGAATTCAAGGAGAAGAAAGAAGAGCTCTTTGTGTTCGGCTACTCGTGCAAACTTTTCAGGGACGATGCTAAAGCCCTACACATAGACCAAGGCAAACACCTCATACCATGGATGGGGGATGAAACTTTGAAAATCGACAGGTTCGATGTTTTTTACTCTAAGACTGTTACTGTGCAAGATATATAAAGCGATAGTTAATACAGAATGTTTAAAAATTTTGGAAGATCCTAAGAGTTTCGCAGATTATATTTGAAGCGTTTGAAGGACGAGGCGCTGTGGCTGCTCTATGACGTCGCGTAGTCTTACGGTGACACCCTCAGGTGGTATGTATAACCAGCGGTTTGATAAGTATTCATCTATCTGTTTGATGCCCATGCTTAGGTGTTACTAGGGTTTTTAATCAGGTCTTTGAGGTAAACTTAGTTTGTATTAATTCGACACTTTACAGACCTAATACTAGGCCCCCTATCAGTATTAAACACAAAGTCATGTCTGTTATTAATTCACAAAACACTATAATGCTTTATTGAACATAAAACTAAAATGAAAATAGGTGTGTATAAGTTTAAGCGATGTGCTCATAGGCAGTCTTATCTGGACAGGTACGATGCAAGAGGAGCCCTACATGACCTGTCCAACCATGAGGCCCCACAGGGGGGCTACGACTGGCGCGTGGAGCTCAACAAGTTGGAGCAAGAGGTGGAACAGATGTGTGATGAGGAACGCTACCGAGCACTTCATACAGATGAAGAAGAAGAGCTCATGTATAAAGGTAAGGAACGTCCAATCAATTCAGATAAAAAATATAGATATTATGATAGCTTGTGCATACTCTAAAGTAACCTTTGTCTGAATCCATACACCCAATTTAATTCATGGTCTAGCGGCCGTTTTATCCATTTACCATTTTATCGGTGTTTTGACCAACAATGTTTCGACAATGATGGGCCACCGTTGATGCAGCCTCCCCGTTGATGAATTTATAATATTACCTAATATATTAATATGACCTAGATTAAGATTTTGTTACTGACAAACCAAGCGTGCAAATCCATCATGGAGTCGTCCATGACATGGGACTAGTCTTAGGTTACGTATATTTTTGCCGTGTTTTAGTATGTTATGTTACAATCCAGATCAAAACAGCATTTTTGTAATGTTTAATTGTAAGTGATTGTAATGTTATTTTATTTATCTAATAATAAAATATATAAATAAATGAGTATGAAGGGAATGGTTTCTGATCAAATTACAGACACATGAGGCTTTACACCTGTATGCCTCAAGTTGATGGACGCAGGGCAGTGCATCGTAAGGCATGTTTCTAAAGGGCATGACCTACGAGGCAATACTTTGCTATAGGCGATGGTTATCACTTAACATCAGGTGGGCCATATGCTTGTCCATCTCCAAGAAGTATAAAAAAAGTGTGCGATCGCACGACTGTTAGTTAGGACACCAATTCGACATCAGCAGTATATTTGATAGCGAGTGTGTTCAAAGTTCGCGCGAACTTGGGATGATCGCGCAACCGCATTCTATTACGCCCGACTACGTCAAAGCTAAGAAAGGGTTATGATTTTAGCAGTCCATGTATGTATTTATTTATTTACCTATGTTTCACCGTAGTGCCTAAATTACTCATCCGATTTTGTCGAATGAGATATCAATTGATTCATTTTATGGACCGGGTGACATCTACCATCGACATTGGTATTACTGTACTTGTCAGCAAATAGTTTTATGTATTTAAATATGTGTATTAGTAATGACTAATACACAGTACAACATAAGGTAAGACCCCATAGGCCCCTTATGTACTAGCTGCAGGGACGGCTAACCGCGCGGCTAGCCGCTTTTATAATTTAATATGCAACCGCTTGTGATTGTACGCACTTGAACCGCCAAAAATATCAACTTGCTGCGGCCCGCTTCGTAGCTAGCCGCCATCTTGTTTATACGCACTGGCTGTTCCACACACAGAACACAAAAAACAATAGAAGTCGTAAGTAGGCGGGGCCCGCGTAACACCAAGTACGCGGAGTTCCGCGCACTACAAGCTTCGCTCACTTCAGTCGTGTTTCAATTACTGTGGGATAAACGTACTTCAAAAAAATATAAAAATGCGATATTGTGCCGTTTTGGGAGTGTAAATTTGACAAAAGGGGGCATATCCTATCACCGGTAAGTATTATTTTATTGTTTTTTGTTAGTTTTGTTTAAAATGCAAAATCGTCAATCAAAATAGACTGTGAATCATACTCCTTAAGGTCGCGGTTCTCTTAAACCTCAACTTAAGCTACTCAATTAGGGATGTGACCCCAATATACTGATGAATGTGCTATCGATAGCTTTAATTAGTTACCCCCTATTAAAAGGTGTATAAGTTTTAGAGCGTTAATTCCTTGTTGTTTTATTGATGATTTTCTGAAAGTATTTTAGACCTATGGTGTGAAATAATATAATAACTTCTGTTTTCAGTTTCCCCAAGGCGCAAGACATAAAAAAAATTAAAAAAACGTACAACTTATGAGTCATCCAGCATACAGAGTCATGACCTGGCACCGTGTGACTTTTTTCTGTTCCCAAAAATTAAGAACCAATTACCCGATCAACGGTTTTCATCCCCAGAAGAGGCTGTCGAAGAGTATGAATAACATGTATCTGACGTCACCACCGGAGGAGTGGCACAAATGTTTTCAAAATTTGTTCAATCTTATGAAAAAGTGCATTGACGCAAAGGGAGAATATTTTGAGAAACAATAAATTAATTTTTGACCATTATTAGTATTTTTTTATTGATTCCGGAAACTTTTAGTGTGCCCCTCAAATAATAATTCAGTATATAATATTCCAGTAATATAATAATTTTTTAAGTAAGTATTTATGAGTTGGTTACCTGTGATTATGTTAAGAAAGAAAGAGAAGAATTTTTTTTATTTCGACCACCACAAATATAACCTGACGTACCTATTTCGTTACCCGTAGTAGGTAGGTGATAATCGATATCGATACATTCGTCTTGTATGCTCATTAGTACATCACTAAGTGAGTTTGCACCATTGCATTATCAATCTTATTCTTTGCAGTTGGAGACTATAACAAAAATCGTTAGCGACAGCGCCATCTGTTGTTGAGTGGCTTTGTTTTGTGGGTAATCAAGTAACAGACATTGCATTATCAGTCTTATTTCTAATTAATAGAGACTAAATTAAAAATATTTTCTAAAGCGCCATCTTTTGCCGAGTAGAAGAAGTAAACTTAAATTCTTTGTTACTGTTTATTTTATTGAATTTTATTGAAATTAAGGTTTTATATCCGTTAAATTGGTTGTATGGTTTTAAGCCTCTTTGAACGTTCTCATTCAACCAATTATAACTTTTATTTCTAAGTGTGCTAGTTTTTACATGTGTGAGTTTAGCTACACTGGTTTTCTTAGTAAAAATTCATCATGCTAGTTTTATTGTTTTTTTATGTTCTGTGGTTCCACAGTTCAGTTTGCGGCAAGCCACCGATGAGTTTGTACGTTTGAGTTGCGCCTTCGAGCGCCCAACACGCCTTCGAGCGGTCCAACCGCTTATAACGCGGTTTCATCGCGGTTGGCCGCCATGGAGGTCAGTCGCTATCGCAACCGCGATAGGCGGCTGGCCGCTTACATGAACCGCCTAGGCGGCCAACCGCTAGTGCTTATTGTTTATATGGGCTGTAGAATTAAGTTATAACATCTTGCACTTGTCTAATTGTTGCTTGAAATAAAGATTAATTATTATTATTATTATTGTATTTTTTACACTCGGTTCTACTATAACCAGGGATATACCTGAGCTGCACGGCTCTAAGCCAAGTGCATATCAATACCTAATGTATGATTGGTTGGACTTTCACTTGGAAGGTCCGTTTGCAAGAACTTTTGCACAATTCTGTAGGTGTTCAGTATAGCCGCTTTTTGCATAACAATATATGTGTTTTGGGATATCTAATATGGCAAGTGATTGAAAAAGATGCTTTGGAATGACATCTGTACTGGAAATGACTATTGGTACTTACGGATACCTTCTGCAGGCTTAATGTGGCAACATGGGTACTTGTCAAACCTTCTTGTCAGTTAATAAGATTGACTAGTCTGATTTTACGTGTTTCTGCTACCAAGCTCAATAAACCTATTTACCTAAATATGCTGTTTTACTGGATAGTTTTAGTTTTTAAACATCTTGCTTGTTTATTCCAGAGGAAGAACTAAAGCGACTTCATAAAGCGGGCTACGGGCAGGTGGGCTTCAACTACGATACGCCGGCGGAGCCGTCTCCGTCCCAGCCGGCTGATGTGGATGAGGAGCCCTTTGAGCCAACCCTGGCCTTCAGGGAGCTGATGCCCGATGATACCGTTTTTGTGAGTTTGTATGGAATTTTTACTTTATATTTGTCCAGCTAAAGGTAAAGGAGGTGGTGCATCCAGGTCGACTCTCCATCTTTTTATGGGCCAGAAAAAGATTGTAGTCAATGTCTCACTCCTCATAATCTATCTAAATACATACCAAATTTTGTCTAAATCTGGCCAGGCTTTTTTCATGAAATCGAAGTTACTTTAGAATTTATAAAAGAGTGTGGAGTGGCAGTTAGAAGTGAATTGATTTAACTATTAATTTCGTTTTTTTCCGGCTTTTAAATGTTAAACCAAGTAAGTGTTTAAAGGGCTGTAAGGTGTTATAAGTCTGTCTGCATATGGCATTGTAGTTCTCAAAAGGATAGCCCGATTCCGACGCGGTTTTTACTGTACGATATCTGGTGTGGCCAGTCTATGTCGGTTTTTAACTAACCCGACGCAAAAAGATGCTGAAGGATTTTTAAATTACTAATTTTAATTTGTACTTATTATTTGTTTTACAGCCCGAAAACCTTAAACAAAATGCAATCATAGAGAAAACATCAAAATTCATCGCCAACCAAGGCGCTCAGATGGAAATCCTGATAAAAGCGAAACAGCGCGACAATCCACAATTCAAGTTTTTGAATAAAGATGACCCGCTGCACTCGTACTACACTGCGTTGACTGCACTCGTGAAGGCGGGCAAATGGCCCGAGAAGAGACCTGAAGTTGTTGAAGGTAACTTACTATTAGCCCATATCTATGCTAATATTCCTGCAACCTCCGTGGCGCAGTGGGCGTCTAGCCGGCTGAGACACGCAGGGTTCGATGCCCGCCGCGGAACAAATGTTTGCATGGTTTGTATTTGTTCCGGGTCTGGATGTTTTTCTATATATTAGAAGTATGTATTTACAAAAAAAAGTATATAAATAATCTATCAGTTATCTGGTTGCCATAGTACAAGCTCTGCTTAGTTTGGGGCTAGATGGCGCTGTGTGAAATGTCCACAAATATTTATTTATTTATTTATATTATAAAAAGGAAAGATTTGTATGTTTGTGTGTAATGAATAAACTCAAAAACTACTGGACCAATTTCAAAAATTCTTTCTCCATTAGATTGCTACGTTATCCCTGAGTAACATAGGCTATATTTATTACTAGAAAAATTAGGATCCTTGCTAAAACTGCAACAATGTAACGCATTTCTCCGGTTTTTATAGCGATAAGACCGCTCATTATACAGTTTCTTGTTTCTTATTATATATGAATTATTCTTTGAGCGCTTAGTTAGCGCTCCTATAATATATTTTTGTTTTTTAATATAGGATTTATAATTGATGCAGCGAAGCGAGATCTCCAAATCAACTTGGCAAATCGGTGTTGTATATATGTATGTATGTATGTTTGTTTGTCCGAGGATAACTTTCGAAGCGTTTATACAATCATCGTGAAATTTGGTATATATGATATGAGGAGAAGAGACTTGGAGCACCGGCATGGCACACTGCGAGGGACAAGAAATTCAAACCGCTCACGGATTTTGCATTCTTACTAGTTAAAACATTTTGATTTTTATCTTAGGTATATATTATCTTTTATTGTAGGCTTAGGGGCCATTTTACATGAACGATCATGTTCACCGATGAAGATGTTTAAGGAAAGAAAGAAAATACATTTATTTTCTCCCACAGAAAGTTTACAATAATAAAGTAAGGTAGTCAAAAATATAAAAACGCGAATGGGGTATCTGGGTATAAGAGGATGACTCATGTCCATATTTGGGTGAAATATTTCAAGTGAAAATATATGTTTGTCAACAGAAAGACCACCTGAGAATGATGAGTATCTACATCCAAGCCTTGCGGCGCCTATCATTGAATCTGTAAGTCTATTCCTCTTATTTATCTCTTATAGTATACTAGCTGACCCGCCCGCGGCTTCGCACGCTTGTAATTTCTCGTTCCCGTGGGAACATCGGGGTATTCACTATTGGTTGGATGGCCTCTGTGGCTAGTTGTTGCTGCAATTATGCCAATGTCAAGTTGACAGATTAAAAACGGTAAAACGATGGAGTTCCGAGTATTGAAATGGTTGGCCAGTGTTTACAGAGGGAGACTCAACCAGAATTTAGACTACAAGGTGATATATTTATACCTAAAAAGCAGAGACAACACAATTAGGGACATACAAAACACAAATAAATATGTATATGTACAAATACAGAACATAGATAGATAGATAATTTCTTTATTGCACACTATTAAATACAAATTTTAAAAAGAAAATACAATAATAATACAATAACATATAAACATAGAATTAGTAGGTCTACATATTTACATTTTTATTTTATTTACATTAATATATTCACATAGAAGCGCTATGAAAGGGGAGAACACGAGGGATAACATAGTTTTGGAAGAGAAACACATCAGGGTAAAATCTATTTAGTACACTCTTGTCAAAGTGACACGACACTTCAAATGAACGACGGTTAAATTATATGGATATTGTTCATACAAAAATACTAAAATCGCGCTTAAAAAATGAGGGGTGGGGGTAGGAGGTTGAAAAATACTTTACGACCTATTCTTATACATGCCAAATATACAAAAAAAAACATTAAAATCGTCGGTCGACCCATTTCGGAGGAGTGCGACCACAAACACCGTGACACAAGATTTTTATATATTATATTTATATTGTTATAAGAGATTTTGAGAACGAGTTTGAGGGTGTAATTGATCGCTTACAGTCGAGAATAACACATAACTTTTATCAGATAACCCTTCTTCTGCGCAGTCGGTTAAAAAGTAGCAATAAACAATTTTTAACGTAAATCGGCGGCGCCTTTGTGACGAGGCCGCTTAATCAGTCCACTTACATACATGATGAATAAAAATTATCAATAAATAATGATGTGTTTAGGTTTACCTATATTATACAGGCTGTATAATTGATATTTGTAGGACTTTATGTCGTTTTTTATAGTAACAAATTTGAATAAAACCCTACCCGGGCCCTACCCGTGTTTTCATTTAATGCCGTACATAACATATTGTATACTAAATTTCAGGCGCCATCAATACCCAGCATCCACTACAAGCCCTCAGCAGACTGCGACTACACGATGCTGATATCCAAGATGCGCGGAGACGGAGACCTGGCCCCGGGGGAGCTCCCGCCGCCGGGTACCGAACCCGCGAACGCGCCCGCCGCTGGGAACGTTATATCTCGCGCACCGATCCTCTACAACACAAGTGGTAATAAGAGCTTTCACATTCAATTTAAAAAAAAAACTTCCGTCTAACTAGCGATCATGTCTCATAGTAAGCCGCCAAAAAAAGAAGGTATAACTTGCCAATATATCAAAAGTTTCAAAGACCCAATATCAAAATTTGCTTAAATCAATTTCACTTCGTCAGTTTGTAAACAAACACAAATGATGTGTATTTATTAAAAGTTCCCGGAATATAATCATGGGTCTTCGTGGGTCTTCAATATTTCGATCATCGTTGTTTGGGAAGTGTGGGTAAGGGTCGGACTTCCGTGCTTAACCCTGGCTTCAACGTCAAGAAACATTTCTGACTCACGGGGTGATGTCCGGAGTGTCATCCTGGCGTGCAGTTTGGCCTCTCAGACGTTACGTGGCTGATATCTTGACTAGCGTTGGTCCTCTTGTGGTATGCGCTATTAAGAGGATGTTGAGCATAGGAGCTCCCGCGGTAATGGACGCCAGGGAGTTGGAATGTCATGTGGCAGTGCGTGCAGCGGAGCGATGGCGTTGAGGTGAGCGCGGCGGCAGTTGTCGGCGCGATCGTACATGTGACGCGCTAACAGTACCTCAAAGTCTTCGACGCTGGACATCTGCACGTCGCGGGCGATGACGTCGTTCCTGACGTAGCGTCCTGCTCCTGTGCAGACACGGGCTATGCTTTGCTGGGCTTCTATCCTCTGTTGGTGGCGGAACATAGCGCGTACCACGCTGGTGCTGCGTAGGTGAGCCGCGAGCGGATGGAAGTTTTGTAAAACCCCATGTTAGTCCTCAGCGGTAGTGTCGAAGTTAGGACAGGTCGCAGCATAGCTCTGGCCGCGCTCGTTTGTTGTAACGCGCGCCCCACCTGATGATTCATCCTCAACGACCTATCGATGCCGATGCCAAGGTACCGGAGGGAGGTTTTCCATTCTATGTCCTGGCCTCGCAGCTTCAGTGGTGGGAGCACGGTTCGTCGGCGTGTGACAAGGAGCGCAGCCGTCTTACCCACGTTGACTGCTACGCGCCACTTGTCTAACCAAAGGTCAAGCAGGCGTTGCATGTGAGAGGCAGCCACCTCTGGGCTGTAGGATGATGAGAAGAAGGCGCTGTCATCTGCAAAGAGTTGCCAGGGTGATATCCTTCTCCCAAGGAAAGAGGTGACCCTCCAGGGTTGGGAGCCAAGGTAGGAATATAATGTTGACACGCAGCAATTGACATTGACAATTCATTTTCTTTTGACAATAGCTTATGTTTATTACAGAGCAGCGCCATCTGTTAGCAGTTATAAAAACGGCTGTGAAAACCCCTCATTGCTTCATGTACAGTGCTCGCAATAATACAACTAGACCGTTCAGGACTAGACTCGTGCACCGAGGGTTCCGTATCTACTTAGGTTTATGTTTATTTAGCAGCGCCATCTAGATAGAAGAGCGGTAAACCAAGAAAACTTTTAACCTTTGATATGTTGAAATATAGATCTAAAACCCCTTTTTCCACATTACGTGGAGTAGGCACAACATGTATTTTTCTTCCATACCTCTATCAGCCGTCATCTCCGTTGTCACTTTCCTACCCATATCATTCTTCACACAGTCCATCCATCTCTTCTTCGGCCTTTCTCTACTTCTATATCCATCCATAATAGTAAAAAGTTGAGAAGTAAGAGACTCAAATTTTCCATCACTGGCGCTATCTTTAAACTTTCTCTAATATACTCATTCCTTATCTTATCCATTCTCGTTACCCCACACATCCGTCTCAACATTCGCATTTCCGCCGCGTGCACTCTTCTTTCATCCGTCCCTTTCGTGGCAACACTCAGAACCATACATTACGACAGGTCTTAATGTATGGTCATAGAAAATCATTTATCCACTACATTAGCACACAATAAACAATACAGTTACATTTTAAGACAGGAAATACAAAAAAAAATTAAACAATTAAATAGTATAAACGTAAAACTTAAACAAAAAAAAGGGAGAACTTAGGGGTAGATACTGTGTGCTACAGCAGTAAATGGGACTCGACTCAGCACTATGCCCGCCGTGATGGTAAGCGCTGATATTCTGTCGAGACCGCTCCATTTAGCCACTAGACTATGAGAGTATTGTATTGTCAAGTGAGACTATTACGTGTCATGGTAGATATGTCATGTTGTGTCGAAATACTGGTGGTACTGTGTTTACTGGTGGTAGAGCTTTTGTGAACGGGCTCGAGGAAGTGGGCACCACCGCCTTACCTTTATCTGCCGCCAAATAGCAGTACTTGTGCTGCTGTGTTCCGGTTAGATGGTAATGGTATGTTCCTGTAATTACTGGCACATAGGCATAACAGCTAAGTCCTATAGTATGGCAACGTATCCACATAGAGATCAAGACAACATAATACCTTGTTTTAAATTCTTATGTGGATATCCATGGGCTGCAGTAGCCACTTAACATCTGGTGGACTACATGCTCGTTAGTCATATAAGTAGTATAAAAAAAAAAAAATAATATAGTCATAGTAAAAAAAGTTGAAGTGGCAATGGGCAGGCCATATATCGCGCAGAACAGATTTCCGATGGGGCCGAAAGGTTCTCGAGTGGAGGCCACGGACCGGCAAGCGCAGCGTAGGACGTCCACCCACAAGATGGGCAGACGACTTGGTAAGAACCGCAGGTCGGCGTTGGATGCAGGCCGCTTCCAACCGCAGTTCCTGGAGATCAATGAGGGAGGCCTTTGTCCAGCAGTGGACGTCCTACGGCTGATATGATGATGATGACTTATGATCGTCTTGTAAATTTTCCCCATAAGTTTAAGGGTAAATCTCAGTTTCTAAAAGGATTGAAGTGAACCGTAAAATTATTTTGAGTAACATTGTAACCTTAGTTCAATGTATTGTTATTTTTCTCAGCGCCCCCACCACCTCCGCCCGCCCACCAGCTATATCAACAGCAGCAGTACGCGATGTACTACCAGCAGTACATGGCCTCCCTGCTCCCCCCCACGCCGCCCCAGCCGCCGCAATCCACCGGCCTCAGCCTGATGAAGGGCTACAGCTCCGGCGACGAGAGCAACCTCTCAGGTAACTAACTAAAGTATTATTTAGACGATCTCAGTGGCGCAGTGGGCGAATAGCCGGCTGAGACGCTGAGATGTTTGCGTGATCTACATCTAAGTAGATTTTAAGTAGTAGATATAAGTTCAGATTGAGAATCTATAGGCACCTTCTCGGTCAAACCGACCAATATTTAGCAACTTAACCTTTCTAATCACTTCTTGTATGTATTTTTATTTGATATTGGTATAGTTTAATCTATGATATATAAAGTATTTAAGTTGGTTTATTTATGTAGTATGTATCTATATTATGATATTTTTATTAGTCCTGTGCAAATTTTCATTAGTTCCCTTTCCTGAGAACTACCATATCATCATCATCATATCAGCCGTAGGACGTCCACTGCTGGACAAAGGCCTCCCTCATTGATCTCCAGGAACTGCGGTTGGAAGCGGCCTGCATCCAACGCCGACCTGCGGTTCTTACGAAGTCGTCTGCCCATCTTGTGGGTGGACGTCCTACGCTGCGCTTGCCGGTCCGTGGCCTCCACTCGAGAACCTTTCGGCCCCATCGGCCATCTGTTCTGCGCGCTATATGGCCTGCCCATTGCCACTTCAACGTGCTAATCCGTCGGGCTATGTCGGTGACTTGAGTTCTCCTACACATCTTTATCTACAATACACAAAGATTATCTGTAAGAGAATGCTCTTTAGCATTAAGTTCGCCTTTGTACTAGTTTTATAAGTGCAATAAAGAATTTTCAATCAATCAATCAATAAGTATTCTATCAGTTATCTGGTTCCCCTATTACAAGTCTTGCTTAGTTTGGGGCTAGATAATGTGTGAAATGTCCGGCAATATTTATTTATTATACCTATGATACTGTCATGGTTATAGAAGAGCGGTATATTCTAATACAAGAATTTTTTGCTTAAAAAAAGATACCTAAACCCATGTAAACTATTTATAAATTACCGAAATAAACAATTTTGTTTTTTTATTTATTACTAGCTTCCGCACGCGGCTTCGCACGCGTTGTTTGACGGTAAAAAGCAGCCTGTGTGTTAATCCAGGTTATAATCTATGTACATATCAAAGGAGAACGGGCATCCTGGTCTACAGTCCAATAAAAATGAGCAGCACATTTTCGAATTGGCATACAATAGTACATCAAAATATACTATTGGAACTTTCCCCAAAAGTCTGTCCGTTTTGAGTTACAGCCATGCAAACATCAGCATTTTTTGTTTTAAAGAACATAAAATAACGGTTTCACGATTACTATATCCATACATAAAGGCTCCTATACAATGCAGTAGCAAGAGCGAGAAGGGAGAAGAGCGATGTAAGGGCCGTGGGGAGAGGGATGCGTACGCGGGGGAGGGGAACGGTTGTGTACGCGCCGCGCCGGACGGCTACAATAATCAGTCGCATCGCATCAAGTGAGTGGCTACGTCACGTCTTGTTACGATAGTGCTGTGTTTGAACTTCTTTCTCTGTTTTTACTGACCCTGGCTTGCTTTTGGACCCTGTTTCTTTCCCTAATGTGTTAACTTTGGCTCGACTTATTGACTTTTGAACTGCCTACCGATAATGGAAGTTTTTCGAAACTGTGTGATGTGTCGTCGAGGACTTTACCGCGGACGGTACCAGCAGCATATCTTGGCTGATAACCTGCAAAGGGAACGACCAGAATTCGCCGCGTTTATACAACAACATGCTGTGTTGGAGGTTAGTTACCTTTTATTTTTATTATATTGAGTAGTTAGGCATAGGATTTATTTATTTTAAGTATTAATTGTTATTATTTTCAGGTGGTGTTCGACAGTACTCGAAGCTTGTGTCACCGATGTTGGCAGAGGACTGAGCGTGATCATAGACCTGCACAGCAAGCGGCGCGAGCGCCTGGTACATTGCACTCTCAAGAATACACGAGGGCACCGAACACTTCGGTGCATTGTATTTACAACAACTGTGCTAATATTACCCGTAATCATATACCAAACGCGATAAGAATTAATGTATTTTGTGAGAGCAAGCTTTTTATTCCTGATAGCGCTAGGGTGTGTACAGAACACTTACAAAATAATGAATGGAGCAACCTGCCGCAAATGTGTAATGTGACACATGATTTTAATGACGCTCAGTTTACATCGCTCTGTGACTTGATGAGAATGGCTGCTAACAACCAGCCCAGAATCGACTTCGAAAACAGAGGCACCTTGTCTAATGAAGAGATGCACTTATGGACTGGGCGCACTTACGATCAGTTCGAAGCTATATTAGAACAAACTCCGTCACTAAGTGAACGTTGTAACCAGCCTAGAACTGCATTAGGCATCTATTTAACAAAACTTAGAACTGGAGACTCTGATGAGAGACTGGCAACGTTATTTCATATGTCTCGTCGAAAACTAGAACGTTTTTTGCCTATAGTTCGAGAATGTCTGAGCAACGATTACGTTGTGCTGCATCTAGGTGTGGACCACATTACCAGAAATGATATCCTTCAAAGAAACTTAACAATTCCAAGGGCTTTATTTGGAAACGATGAAAACATCAAAGCCATAATTATATGTGACGGTACATATATATATATATTAACAAAAGCTCCAACTTTTTGTTTCAACGGCTGTCATACAGCTTACACAAATATCAAAACTTGTTGAAGCCGTTTTTAATGGTATTCACGGACGGCTATATATTAGATGTCAAAGGGCCATTTGCCGCTACCAGAACCGATGCCCAGATCATGAGTGAAATAATGAATAACGAAGATGAGCCGCTGCATTGGTTACTCGAACGTAATGATGCGTTTATCCTAGACAGAGGATTTAGAGATAGTTTGCAGGATATAGAAGCTTGTGGCTACGAACATCATGTGCCACCAACTAAAGACAGAAGAGAAAATCAACTCACTACAGAACAAGCTAATCAGTCTCGTTTGGTCACCATGTGCCGATGGGTGGTGGAAGTAGTAAATGGGAGATTTAAGCGAGATTTTAAACTTTTGCGTCAAAACTATTTTAATAAAACGTTGCCAAAAATGTTTGTTGACTTCAAAATAGCTGCAGCCATTCTAAACCACTTCCACGCCCCCATCGAAGATAGTTCACACGCAGCAGCCTTTTTGAATTCAATAAGAGCTAAAATACACATACCAAACACATTGCACAATTATGTGGAAGCAAAGAGATTGAATTATAGGAGAGCAGACTTCATGCGAATCGAAGCAAATGAAATAGAAAACTTCCCAAGGCTTAGTGAAGAACAAGTCATACATTTTGCCTTGGGAACTTACCAGTTAAAGCTCGCTCGATCATATTGTAGCGAGCACTTATAAAATGGTCTTTATATAATCGAGACGTATAGAGATAACGCTCTAGAAGACTTGGCACAATATGATATCAACGAAGAGGCTTGGCTATTACGTGGACGTATACAGTCTCGACATGTCCGAGCCAGGAAATATTTTTGTTATATATTAATCAATAATATTAATAACAATATTACACAATATTATTGTACCTGCTTGACAGGGCGACGTACTATAGGTACTTGTGCCCATGTACTGTCAATTATATGGTACGTAGGTTATGCCCGTCATGAAGGGTTCAATGAACCTGCATTGTTCCTTAACAGTATTCTCATCGATGATGATGATGATGATAATGTTTAATAACATATTGTTTTGATTTTTTAAGAAGATGTTGTTTTTATTTGTATTACTACTTACCTAACTTAAATAAAATCATTACATTACACAAAATGTTTTTTTAATTACCACGATATTCAATGTTTGGCACTAAATATTATCAGATTCAATTTTTAGTAGAACTCAGATCGGACAATACTTAGAGAAATGCGACTTTCTACATATGAAAATACATAGAATTACCTTTATATTGACATATGACTCATTTTTATTGCAAGGTAGACCAGCTTCCATACACTTATGCCCGTTCTCCTTTAATCGAAGTCGGTTTAGCCGTTACGACGTGATTATATTTATTTATTTTATTTAAATAAGGCACACAAAACAGAATACAACCAGTTAAGATAACAATATTAAGAAATACATAGGTTAATGGGCTAGATGGCATCCTTAAAACATGCGTACACATCATCATTAATTAGAGCAGTTATAATTGTGTTGTGATGATAGAGGAATGCTAAATAAAAAAGTACCTACTCGACTAGATGACATGTTTTTGTTCTAGATACATAAATGAGAGACAAAATATATACTACATATAATTAAGATAGACCTGACTAATAGAATTAAATAAATATAAGATTGTAATTAACCATTATATAACATTATCACTACGATACTAACCATCCTCAAGACAACTAATAAAGCTTGAGGACGGCTCAATCACTTGATATTAACATTACATTTAAGTGTTGGGCACTCTCCTTCGACAATTGAGTAACAAACAAACAAACATCCAAACTTTCGCATTTATATTATTAGTGTGATGTGTTAACGAGTAAAATAACGTTTTGTCCAGAATCTGAAGAGGAATCTACAACAAACGGCGAGACTAAGACCCCCGTCGCCGTACCACCGGATGACGTCAGAACAGTGATCGAGAAGATGGCGGCGTATGTGGCGCGGAACGGCGACGAGTTCGCGGATATCGTGCGAGCTAAAAACGACCCTCGCTTCACCTTCTTAGAGCCTACAAACGTGTACCACGCTTATTATAATCGACTTATGCGGGAGAAGAGGGGAGATGTTAATGGAGCTGATAACAAAAGTAAAGGTATGGAATAACACATAACTTTTCATTAGATTAGAAAATTCTTGATTGCACTAATAAAATAATACATAGGCGAACTTAAAGCTAACTAGCGTTTTCTTCCAGCTAACCTTTGTGTAGTGTAGATTAAGTGGTAGTGCCAAAAAATAGATATCAAACTTTAACTTAGGTAACTTTACCATAAACTAAACCTACAAAAATTAATAATAATACACATACTTAAATTAAAATACACCTACAAGTGCTCAATTTTGTTGACTAGTATTTTTAACAGAATTCAAAACAGTAGGAGATTCTCAATTCGACTGTATTTTTTATGTTTGTTACTTCAGAACTTTCGACTGGGTGAACCGATTTTGATGATACTTTTTTTATTTGAACGCTGGTGCTTCCCGTGTGGTCCCATTCCCATTTGGTCCAGTTCTGATAATGAAATCCACGAGAAAACCATATAAGTCTTAAATCTTAAATTTGTTTAATTTTTATGTTATGTTATGTTTGTTAGGTCAGAACTCCGTTATACAGAGTGTTTTTTTAACTGGGACAATACGGCAGCATCCATAACCAGAAGAGATACAACTGCAGTTTCTTTTAAAACATCAGCTCGTTTTCGAAGAAAAACATTTTTGCATTAAAATTTTTTTGGTCAAACGTGTGTAGCGCCTTAAAATGAACCAAGTTAGTAAAATTTTTTTTTGATGCCGATCGATGCAGTCCTTGTCTTGTTGTTGCTTTGTCCTGTTGTATGAGAATATATTTTATCAAATTTGACCAACTTCTGCTGCTCAGATTTTTTTCATTCTATACAATAAAATGATCCTTACAAAGGACTAAGTCGATTGGCATAATAAATTACCAACTTGATTCATTTTAAGACGCTACTCACGCTTGACTAAAAAAATTTTTATGCCAAAATGTATTTCTTTGAAAACGACCTGATGTTTTAAAAGAAACTGCACCTGTATCTCCTCTGGTTATGAGTGCTGCCGTACTGTCCCAGTTAAAAAAAACACACTATATCAAACAGATTTGGAAAATTAGGTTTTTATTTGAAAGGATATACTTTTAGATTGATTCCATGAAAATTTCATCAAAGTTGGTAGAGTAGTTTGGTTTATTGTTATCTGAAGTTGATTATATTTTTGTTAAAAAGTTACTGGTTATTTTTATAGTGTTATCCGAACACATACCATGGCCTGGTAGTACAGTTGGATAGTGCATCCTCGTATTTTTGTTGACTATTATTTTAATAGTGTTATCTGAACACATACTATGGCCTGGTTGGATAGTGCATCCTCGTATCAAGAGGAAGGTTGCGGGTTCAAGTCCCGATGAGACCCCCCAATGAGGCTCATAGCGCCTCATCCTAATGAGCCTCATTCATTTTAAAATCTACTTTTGAGCCGTAAATCGCATTTACGGAGCCGTTATCGAGTTAACAATGACCAACTTTCAGAGATTTTATACGCTTATTTTAACAACTTGGAGATGATTAACAAGGAAGTTACTAACCTGATGTTAAGTGGTAACCATCGTTTATAGCAAAGTTTTGCGCCGTAGGTCACGCACCTTAGAAACGTGCCCTACGATGCTGGCAACCTAGGGCACGTTTCTAAGGTGCGTGACCTACGAGGCAGTTCTCTGTTATAGGCCATATTCCATCTACATGAAGTATAAAAAAAAAGAAAACTAACCTATCTATTTTATTATAGTGCCAGTAAAATTCTCAATCAAGAAACTCAAAGAGCCCGATCCAATCTTACCGAAACCCGCCTTACCCTACGAGTCAAGCTCAGAAGATGACGACGATAAAGGCGACAGATCCGAAAAAACTATAGAGAAACCCATAGTTAACCTTGTAGGAGACATAGTAAAACAACCCTTACTGCCAGACCCAGTACCACAGATGCCGTTCGAATTTCCACCCATACTAGTATACAAAATGGACGGTCAGCTTACTCACAACTTACCTAAAGTGAAAGCGATTGAACCTCTGAAGTTTATGACAAAAACTATCACTGAAAAACTTCCAATGGAAAGTATATTTGAAAAGCCCACAGAAACAGAAGCGGAAAAACCTGAAGCGATCGAGTTTACTGACAAAATTGAGGTTAAGAACTACGATGTACAGAACTTTGAGAAGATCGATTTGAAACCAGATGAAAAGATTGAGAGCAAACTCGAAGAATTACCTAAAGAAAGAGAAATATCTAAAGAACCATCTCCTGTAAAGGAAAGTAAAGAAGAGAGAGGGAATGATAGGAGTCCTGATAAAAGACGAGAGAAAAAGAGACAGAAGGACAAAGAATACAGATCTAAGTCTGAGAGTAGAGAGTACAAGCGGTCTAAGAGTTTGGAGAGGGAGAAGCGGAGGGAGAGGGACAGAGATAGGGAGAAAAAGAGGAGGAGGATTGATAAGGATGATTTGGAGAACGAGATCATTTCTCTGGAGGATAATTCTGATGATATGATCGATTTGACTGGAGACCAGTCGGATTCTAAAGGTATGAGTTTTATTTTTAAACAAGATTAACGTTTTTAGGGATCCGTACCCAAAGGGTAAAACGACACCCTATTACTAAGACTCCGCTGTCCATCTGTCACCAGGCTGTATCTCATGAACCTTGATAGTTAAATTATAGAGAGTTGAAATTTTTACAGATGATGTATTTCTGTTGCCGCTATAACAACAAATACTAAAACCAGAATAAAACAAATATTTAAGGGGTGCTCCCATACAACAAACGTGATTTTTTTGCTCGTTTTTGCTCGATATTGACAACGGCAACTGATAAAAGTTTAAAATATTCACAGAATATTGAGTTTTATTATTCACTTTATAAACAAATAATTAAATTAAAACAAAATAAATATTTAAGGGGGCTCCCTCCCACACAACAAACTTTTTTTGCCGTTTTTATAGATAATGGTACGGAACCCTTCGTGCGCGAGGCCGACTCGCACTTGGTTTTTTCTTTACTTTTTATTCAATATACCGCCAAAACACCTAAAATTAAGAAGTTCAGCCTTAAAACGCGACGTTAGAATCAGAAAAATAACTTGAGTACTAATTAAAGAAACGCTTTCTGGATGAAGACCGTTTACATGTTTCTCGTTTTGTTGTATATAGCTTGTAAGAACATGGAATTTTCATGCATTCATTAAAAAAAATTAACTTCCAACAATTTTAACAAAATTAGTGATTTATACGGGCATTTTTCGCGTATGTACCGTTATTATTTGTTATCATATTTTTTATAGGCGATAACAATTAAATAAAGGTATAACCGTAAAAGGTATATTGACGACCTCCGTGGTGCAGTGGGTGAATAGCCGGCTGAGACGCAGGAGGTAGCGGGTTCGATTCCCGCCGCGGAACAAATGTTTGATCTACATATATTTGTTCCGGGTCTAGTTGTTTCTCTATATGTATTATAAGTATGTATTTACAAAAAAAAAGTATATAAGTATGCTATCAGTTATCTGGTTCGCATAGTACAAGCTCTGCTTAGTTTGGGGCTAGATAGCGCTGTGTGAAATGTCCAGCAATATTTATTATTTATTAAACGCGATAAATACCCTTTTAAATCAGTAATGTACAGTAGTTGCGAAAGTTTGTAAAATACAATTTTAAGTAAAGTTGTCCTAATTACTACACAAACTAAAACCGTACGAAAAGCTAGGCCCAGTCTTCTTTTATCCTAATTTACTCGCTGATGGGGGACGAGTTACACTAATTCCTGGAGGATTGGGCAAATTCGGCACGGGATCAAAATGTCTGGCAGGTACGGGTGGAGGCCTTTGCCCAGCAGTGGACAGAAGTGGCTTCTTAGCGTGTCAAGAGTTCAACGTTTTAATTTATAGTATGTTGGACAGGCTCATATAATAAAAATCGGCCTAGTGCGAGTCGGACTCGCGCACGAAAGGTTCCGTACCATTATCTATAAAAACGGCAAAAAATCATGTCTGTTGTATGGGAGCCCCACTTAAATATTTATTTTATTCCATAGCACTATTTTATTTATTTACTTTATTTGAGGTTGCTGCCGAGTCCTCTAAATTGTGTGAGCGCCCATACACTCAGAGGCCTATCATAATTGGCGTCAACTATGTATGTATGGGGACACCCTTTAATTTTCAACTTTATTTATTTTTTGGAATTTTTGCTTTCTTTGTGCTAAGAGACCTTGCTTTTTGCTAAATTTCGTGATTCTAGGTCAACGGGAATTACCATATAGATTTTCGACCCAAAACCTATAGCGTACTTCCGGTTGACCTAGAATTGACAATTTTGGTTAAAAGCAAGTTAAAGCAGTACAAGTATAGGGAATATTCCGAAAAATAAAAAAAAGTTTAAAATCAATTTTATAATTGAACATTTTTATAAATTAATATTTTGAAAAAGAAGTTTTACTTCAGTCGTGTGGTCTAAAGCACGCTTGTTTTTTCTTCTAAGCAAGCGTAAGCGTCTCGTAGACTGCATCATCGCTTACCGTCAGGCGAGATCTTGGTCAAACGCTGGCTTATAAATTATATTAAAAAAAATCTATATATTTACAGGTGAACCTGACGCGGAGGCAGATAAGGCTAAACAGTTGGAGAGAAGACGTCGGGCGGCGGAATTCCTGAAAAAAGTGGGGGTCGACCCTGGAGCCGCTGCGTTACCCACCAACTCGCTTGCTAGTGCTATGGTAACATTTTTTTCCACTTACAAGACAACTTAATGCTAACATAATAAAACTTGTTAAAAAGCCGGTGAGCATACGTTTTCTAAACTAAGTGTAAATGTATACAAAAAATATAAAACCGACCAAGTGCGAGTAGGACTCGCGCACGAAGGGTTCAGTACCATTATCTATAAAAACGGGCAAAATAAATCACGTTTGTTGTATGGGAGCCCCCCCCTTAACTATTTGTTTTATTCTGTTATTAGTACTTGTCGTTATAGCGGCAACAGAAACACATCATCTGTGAAAATTTCAACTGTCTAACTATCACGGTTCATGAGATACAGCCTGGTGACAGACGGACATACAGCGGAGTCTTAGTAATAGGGGCCCGTTTTACCCTTTGGGTACGGAACCCTAAATAGAACAAAAAAAAATATACTAAACAATGGCAACACACAAAAGGGTAAAATAGTAAAACTTATGATTACTTATACATATATAAAATTGGTTTTAGCAAAGCACTTTTTAACAATATTTTTGTGATTTAATTTAGCTTCTGACACGTCTGACTCGCATGTGAGTACGCTCACGGCTCACGGCTGACGATTTTTTGCGTTATGCTTCTGATTTTTTTCGATTTTCAGTTTTCTGTAGTCGGTTTTATTTTTGTTCTCCGTGCCGATATCTGACCACCTCGAGCTTCTTGGTATCACATTAACTCCGACTCTCAATTTCGGCTCCTACATCGACTCGAAAGCCCAGTTGGCTGCTAAAAAGCTTGGTATACTCGCAAAGGTGAGGCACTACTTCACACCGGGACAGTTGCTCAACTTGTACCAAGCACAAGTCCGATCGTGCTTGGAGTACTGTTCTCACCTCTGGGACGGATCAGCGAAGTACCAACTTGAAGCTCTGGAATCAATTGAGAAAAGAGCCAAGAAGCTCATAGGCAACGATGAGCTAGTTGATGCAATGCTCCTCAGCCTGGAGCATCGACGAAAGGTTGCTAGCCTCTCGGTTTTTTATCGAGTACATTTGGGGGAGTGTGCGGCGGAACTTTTCAACCTGATCCCACCATCTCCATTCTAACAACGGACAACCAGACGCTCTGCTGTGCGCCACCGCTATATTGTAGAAATACCTCCCATTCGCACAAAGCTGTTCTCTTCGACCTTTATTATGCGCACCGCCAAAGAGTGGAACGCCTTGCCAGAGTCTGTGTTTCCAGATAGCTACAGCCTGGGTATCTTTAAGTCGCCAGTGAATAGGTTTCTTCTAGGCAAGCGTGTACCATCGTAGACTGCATCATCGCTTACCAACAGGCGAGATCGTGGTCAAACGCAAGCCTATAATGTATAAAAAAAATTGTGCAAAAGTAACATGTACTGAAGAAAGTTAGTAAATATTTGTTATACCTTTACAGGTGGACACGCTGGAGTCGATACGAAAGAAGAAAGCGGCAGAAGAAGAGAAGAGACGACGCAAAGAGAAGAGGAGGAGGCGTGAACGACGCGGTATGTTATGCAAATATATATGTACTTGTAAATTTATTTTAAGCGTAAAATTATTATTTTCTGTCGTATTTTTTTTAAAAACACAAAAACAAAATCTCCGACCCCCTCTTTTTGAATCGGAGATTAAAAAAACTTTGAATCCCTCACCAATTTATCCTCATTTCGTTTTTTTCGTTCAGACTCTGATCACCATTTGTCTATAACCTGTTCATTACCATTCCAATGAGCCCGTACTCTGTAACTTGGCGAGGAGTTGGGTATCTGGAAGATTCCAGGTGATGAAAGAAAGAAACAAAGAAAATACATTCAGAACAGTACCTACATTATACACTTACACTTACCGATATAAAACCTACCTCTAAAATCATTTATTAATGTTTCCGGATGTGTGTTTTAAATTAATGTTGTACATAACAAAACAGGTTGTATATGACGACCTCTGTGGCGCAGTGGGTGAAGCCGGCTGTGCAAGTCGGGGTACATCTCAGTAGGCCTCCCTCCAAATATACCCATATTTGACTAAAAGAATGCATTTAAAACTAGCTGTTGCCCGCGACTTCGTGCGCGTTACACTACTAAATGTGTAGGTAACCTAGAAATAAAGATAAACTCGCTGTTGCAACTTGACTTGACATACCATTTTTATCCCATGGAACCTGATTTATGGGATTCAAAGAAACCTATGTCTTAATCCAGATTATAAGCTACGTACATACAAAATTTCATCGAAATCTGTTCAGCCGTTACGACGATTGTGTAACAAACAAACAAATAAACAAACATTATTATAAATACGGGATTTATCACGTACCGTTTTATCGTTGTTTATATACGGATACATGATAAATCTCGTATTTATAATAATGATTGAAGTCCATCACGAAAGTTTTCTAAGTATAAATAAACAAACATACAAACTTTCGCATTTATAATATTAGTGTGTGTGTGGTCATGCTTTCAGATTACGACGATGAAGCAGACAAATCACATAGAAAAAGCAAGAGGCGGAAGAACAAGTGAGTTTCCAAATTTGTGTCGAATAATGAATTTACTTACTTAGACATCTTATCACAGATATTATTATTATCAGCGTCCCACTGCAGAGCAAAGGCCTCCCTTCCCTCGTTCCACGAATCCCGGTGGAATGCATCCAGTTCGTCCCTCCATCTCCGCCTGGGTCTACCACGAGGCCGCAGCCCGGTTGGAACCCATTCTGTAGTGGCTTTCGCCTATAGTTCCTCCGGCATACGACAAACGTGTCCTGCCCAGTCCCACTTCAATTTTGCGGATGTCAGAGCCACGTCAGCTATCTGTGCTTTGGAACGCAGTGTTGAGTTAACACAGATACTCGTTTATAATCATCACTAGCTTCTGCCTGCGACTTAGTCTGCGCATGATTAGTAGGCTACCGACCGGAGGCGGTAGAGGAGACTTAGGCCGGTTTTAGTGGTCGACCGACCGTCGGTGCGTACCATCGTTCCTGGCGATACGCATAACCGATCGTCAGCTTGTAACGTTCAGTGCTCTCCTGATTAACCAAACTGGCCGGACTGGTATAGTCACAAACGCGTACACGAATTTGTGTCGCTCCACCGATGGGTGTAGCATCAGTGCTACACCGTTTATATGTTTCCATGGCGCGTCAGTCGACCGACGCCACGCATGCGGACGCGCTTGACCGACGGTCCTCGCACGCAGTGCGTACGGTCGCTCGAGCATTGTCACATCTTGTGAATTTTCATACATAAATGACAAGCGCGACCGGCGTGCGCACCGACGCGACGGTCGGTCGAGCACTAAAACTGGCCGTACGGTTTTTGCAGCGCACGCCAGAATGGCTCTCAGATAAGAGAATTTTTATCCGACTTACGTGACACTTATTGTCATATTTTAGCCAATTTACTCAATAGCTTTATAAATTATAGCCTACTAGTTGTCCCGCCGAACTCGTACCGCCTTGCCATGCATATAACGCGGGCTGTCAATATACGTCACCCTGGTAGAACTGTCAATTGTTGTCCCCGGCCATCATTTTACAATCATACTTAACCATAGACAAAATTACGTTTATTATTACGTTACGTTAATTACGGTATATATGTCATTTGCGTTTTATTATTCCATGTCAGATGCGTTTTGTTATACCACGTTTTATAGTGACTTGTTTGACGTTTTATGTGACATCACACGGGAACGCGGTCGAACGGGATAAAAAGTATCCTATGTCCGTCTCCTGGTTCTAAGGTACCTCTCCACCAATTTTCAGCTAAATCGGTTCAGCCGTTCTTGAGTTATAAATAGTGTAACTAACACGACTTTCTTTTATATATATACATATATATATATATACCTAGTCAGGTCATAAGTTTTGTCACACAGTAAAAACTTTTCTTTAAGAATGCTGGCATCAAAAAAGTTTATAGAATTCGAATTTCGAATTGTTCATGAAAATAAAAATGCATAGTTTTTAGAATTTTACTCATTTTTAAATATGGAGTGGACGCTTAAAGAAGACCGTGTTGCAGTTATTGCGTTGCATCGTTGCGGTTACGCGCCAATTCAAATTTTTGACATACTGAAAAATTTGAATATAACCAAAAGATTCGTTTATCGCACCATCAAACGATACAATGAAGACTCTAGTGTAGATGATAGGTCAAGAAGTGGTCGCCCTCGGTCTGTTAGGACTCCGGCAGTGATAAAAGCTGTGAAGGCGCGAATTCAAAGAAATCCCAAACGTAAGCAGAAACTGTTGGCCCTTCAGATGGGGTTAAGCAGAACCACGGTGAAAAGGGTGTTAAATGAAGACTTAGGGCTTCGGGCATATCGAAGAAAAACAGGACATCGTTTGAATGCTCGTCTAATGGACCTGAGACTGAAGAGATGCCGCGCTTTGTTGAAGCGGTACGCGGGAAAAAAATACCGGGAAATTATTTTTTCGGATGAAAAAATGTTTACCGTAGAAGAGAGCTACAACAAACAAAATGATAAGGTGTACGCACACAGTAGTGAAGAAGCGAGCAACCGTATTCCGCGTGTCCAACGAGGTCATTTTCCATCCTCGCTCATGGTATGGTTGGGAGTTTGTTATTGGGGCTTAACAGAGGTACATTTTTGTGAGAAAGGTGTAAAAACGAATGCAGTTGTGTATCAAAATACAGTCCTGACGAACCTTGTGGAACCTGTTTCTCATACCATGTTCAATAACAGGCACTGGATATTCCAACAAAATTCGGCGCCAGCTCATAGAGCGAAGAGCACACAAGACTGGCTGGTGGCGCGTGAAATCGACTTCATCCGGCACTTATCCCAATTTGGAGTCACTCAAAACATCCTTGATTAAGGCAGCCGCCGATATTGACATGGACCTCGTTTGTGCTGCGATAGACGACTGGCCGCGCAGATTGAAGGCCTGTATTCAAAATCACGGAGGTCATTTTGAATAAACTTTAGTGTCATAAGAATCTATGTTTTGTTAAGTTCATTTTGGTATATAAATGGTTACATAATGAATAAACTTGTTTCAATTATTTTATATTAAACATGTGACAGAATTTATGACCTGACTAGGTATATATATATATATATATATATAGCCTTTATGTTATACTGATGTACGAGCTATATTATTGTCAAGTTTCATTAAAATCCATGCAGTAGTTTTTGAGCGACAGAGTAACAAACATCCACACATAAATCCATAGAAACTTTCGCATTTATAATATTAGTGGGATTATCATATCAGCCATATAACTGCTGAACATAGGCCTCCCCATAGATTTCCTGAGCGACCGATGTTGTGCGGCCTGAACCCAGCGGCTCCCAGCAATCTATCAGATCTTTCCATCTAGAAGGGGCTGTCCTGCGCTGCGCTCTCCAGTGCGTTTCGAGGATCTTTCCGCCCCAACGGCCGTCAATTATATTCTGAATTAATTATTATTATTTTTTTTGTCAACCTATATTGTCCCACTGCTGGGCAAAGGTCTCCCCACAAGTCTCTCCATCTATCTCTGTCCTGTGCGACACTCCACCACTCCTGCTCGAAGGCAACACGATCGTCTCGCCAACGCTTTCTTGGCCGACCCCGACCGCGTCTTCCATCAGGGCTCCAGGTTGTGGCTAGAATAGCCCACCTGTCGGGGTGCATTCTACTAATGTGTCCCGCCCAATCCCATTTGAGCCTGGCTGTCTTTTCTCCAACATCGGCAATGCCTGTCAACGAACGCAGCGTGGTGTTTCTCACTCGATCAATCCGTTTGAATCCGAGAACGCTGCGTTCCATTGCCCTCTGGCAAATCTCGAGTTTGGACTTGTGTGACTCAGTCAGCGATCGTGACTGCGCACCGTAGGTTAGGACGGGCAGGATACGCATGTCGATGAGCTGGCGCTTAAGTGTAAGAGGAAGCTCACCCTTCATGCGCTCCCTGAATTAATTATAATCTTTTTAAATATAATGTAAATTTACGCAACTGTTATTCATTTCAGGTCTTCTGATGACGATGAGTCGAGCTGTACTGAAGCGTAAGTATTCATTTTATTAAACTAATCATATCTTAACTTCGGGATAATCAATATGTGGTAAAAATATGACTTCTACAAGGTTATTGCGAAATAATAAAAAAACCAGGAACTTTACGATCTGATTCTGCCATCTCCCTTCCATCAAGGGACAAGCAGGCGCACGGCTCAGTACCATCCGTACCTAGTTGATATACCAACCATTCGCACACACCGTTTTGGTTCTACGTTCATGATGCGTACGGCTAAGGTATGGAATACTTACCGTCCGAATAAAAACACCCTTCCAGCAAAAGCATTTTTAGCCTAGTCTTAAATATAATTGGTCTATCAATAATTTTAATTTTGTAACATCTGACGACCGCGCGCGCTCATTGGTCAAATCAAGCGCGCGCTTCCCCGTTTTCCTGCTACACATTTCCGTCACTTTTGCCAAAATCACTCCCACAAACCGCGAGGAAAGATGTTATAGTAGAATACCAAAAGGTATTCTATAGTGGGTATTTTGCGACGATACCATTGTCATAGTGAAGCGATGGCTTGGGCACCAGATAACTGATAAAATATATTAATACTTTCATTTTTTTAAATACTTAAGTACATAAGATATTTTGAGGAAAACCCAGACCCGAAACAAATATCTGTAGATAATTCTAACCTTTTTCGGCTCCGCGGCGGCATCGAATCCGCAAACATGCATTTCAGACAGCTATTTGCCAATTGCGCCGCTGAGGTCGTCATTAACGAACTCAGCGTCTAATTTAGCAGTGTTTTTGTCTATACCTACTAACATTATAAAGAGGAAAGATTTGTTTGTTTGTATTGAAAAGGCTCCGAAACTACTGGACCGATTTAAAAAAATCTTTCACTGTTGGGATGCTACACTATCCCCGGGTGACATATGCTACTTTTTAGGAAACTGCGCAGAAGGAGGGTAATACTTTTATTGAAAAACTACGCGTGCGAATCTGCGGATGGATCAGCTAGTAGTAAATAAATAGAAGTTTGTATTATAATATGTATTTTAGGGGCTAAGGTAACTCCTGTAACTATTTTGTCCCTGAATTAAATGATATTATTACTAATGTATTTCATAATTAAAAAGAATTCTATTTTACAGCCCCAAAAAGAAAAAACGCAAGAAGGACAAGAAATCATCCAAAGCCAAAAAGCGAAGACGCCAGCCCTCGGAGGAAGACCAGCCCCTGCCTCTCAACATCGACCTCACCAGCACGTTGAAAGAGCTACGCACCAACAGTCCAACCAAAAACCTCATCATACCTGATGTGGAGACGCATGTAGACTCGGATGATTCTGAAGAGAAAGAGGAAAAGGAAGAGAGGAAGGAGAGAAAGAGAGTTTATAGTGAAGGGGAGTGGTCTAGTGATAGTGTTGAAGATTCTTGCTCGGAGAATCTAGAATCTTGAGAATAGGAGAGAATAAATTTGTACGGAAGGAGAGAAAGAGGTTTTATAGCGAGGGAGACTGGTCACTAGACCACTCTTAATAGATAGTGTGGAAGATTCTTGCTTCGAGAATCTTGAGGAAATATGTACAAAATTAATGTAACAATACTAATAATTTGATTAATATATTTGACGTTTATGAAATGCAGAGGATTCTGAAGAGAAGGGTGTGGGGAAGGAGAGAAAGACAGTTTATAGCGAAGGGGATTTGTCTAGTGATAGTGTTGAAGATTATTGCTCTGAGAAACTAGAATCTTGAGGAAATCTGTACAGAATTAATGTAACAATACTCCGACGAATAATTCGGTTCGTATATTTGACGTTTATGAAATGGAGAGGATTCTGAAGAGAAGGGAGTGGGGAAGGAGAGAAAGACAGTTTATAGTGAAGGGGATTTGTCTAGTGATAGTGTTGAAGATTATTGCTCTGAGAATCTAGAATCTTGGGGATAGGAGAAACTGTACAAAATGTATGTAACTAGATCACAGTCTCAAGGTGCGTTTTAACCGCGAGCATTCGGAAGCGTTTGTAAGCAAATGTTCACGTGGTTGTGAACATTCTCCGAGCCAAGCATTCGTTTGCGAGCCTCATAGTCATTGCTTCATATTTTGCTAGCGAATGCTCGCGGTGTGATTGCACTTTAAGGTGGTTCGATTTCTAATCAAACAATCAGGCCAATTCCCGTAACTTAAAATAGTGAAATTCTAGGATTGATCGATATAGTCTCGTCATGTTAAATGTCCTAAACGGTATTCACGTAACTGACAATACAATGGTATGTGTTGACTGACATGCGCCTTATTTATATCAAGCTAATATTGTAATATTAGCTTGAGCAGAATGCCAAATAATTCAATTTATAATCCAATCTCATTTGGGTAAATTTTCGTTATATTTTTAAAATTTTATTTCGAGATTTGGCCCTCACTGCTTATTCACTATACTATTTCCATTTCTTTATTTTCTCGATGACAGCTCCTGTGAAAACTTGAACGAGCGTCTTTTTTACATTATGTATGCATTATTTTATAAAAATATGACGCTTACGCATGTACAAGGTTATACCAGAGTCGGAGAAACTGATAGGGATGGAGCTATCGATAAACGTAACACGATAACAGACACGATATTTTTTTACAAAATGTAAGAAACTAAACTACTGCCGGATACTTTTGTACAAGCTTATTAACTAATATTATATTTCATTACAAGATGTTACACGTATTCATTCTTGATTGATAATGCCAACTTCTTTAAAATTTTCGAAGCTGTTGTAAAATAAGTAGGTATAGGTAGGTACTCGACAATGAAACGAAATAATTATAACGACACGGAGGAACACAAAATACACAACGTAACGTATGGATAATGTGAAAAAACTCAGCGAACAGAAATGTAGTGACTAGCACGACCGTCTTGTTGCGAATAATTTATTGTAAATAATTTAATCATTATTTGATCGTTTCTAAGTAACTACTTCTAAGACTAACTGAAATTGCATGCGATAAACGCTGATTATGGACGAACTCAAACTGTATCACTAACCACCTGTTACTAACCCATATTCGCAATAAATAATTTTGATTTGATTTGAGTGACAGATTAAAACAAACACAAAATGGCGGTGGACCATTGAGTGTTCCCACCTTGAAAAAATATATTTTAATGTTATTGTTGTATTTGTCTTTGTTCAAAATTTAATAGTCCTTAGTTACATGTTTTTATCTAAGTAGAGGCGCCAGAAACAGACAAGCATTTCATATACATTTACATTTAAGCTTAAAAATACTGATTATTAATTATGTAGGTGCATACGATTATAGCTGCTGTAGAGGGGCATTGTCAAAGAATTCGATTATAATACCTATTTTGAATTTTAAATTGCTGCGTATGTCAATAAGTAACAATAAATATAAATATTGAATTGCATTAGTCATTGATTATATTTTATGGAATGTCAAGATATGTATTTTATAATGTCTAATCGTAGCTGCTGTAAAAGGGCATTGTCGTGTTACCTAATAATGAATAACAACAAAAAAATGTTTATACCTAATACTAATATCACATAAACAACAATTTAAAAAAAAATAATAATACATACCTACTATCAAATCATTTCCTGTGAAATGGAGTCATCCTTGAGAGCTTCTGTCATGCTATAGTAGCTTTTCCTATCGAATTAGTTACGGCTTATTGACGCCCTCCGTGGCGCATTGAATGAATAGCCGGCTGAGACACAGAATGTAGTGGGTTCGATTCCCGCCGCGGAACAAATGTTTGCGCGATCTACAAATATTTGTTCCGGGTCTGGGTGGTTTTTTTATATTATAAGTATTTATTTACAAAAAAGGTATCGTAATAATTACAAAATTACCATGCCTTAGACGATGTTGAAAATTTAGATTGGTTAATTAATAATAAGTTTGAAAATCACACCACATGTGGACAGGAACATTTGGACTATAATCAAAGAATATTATTTTAGAATATTTGTTACTCAGTTTCAATAAACTCATTTAAAATAAACTTAATTGTGTTTTTGAGTAGGGATCCCATTCACACTTGCAAAATCCTTTCCTTTATTGTTAAACCTACTATGTGCTACATAGTCACTTTTCTCAATATGTAGCTATCTTCTATACATATATATATGTTACAAAAATATTAATTTGTTTAAGGAAAATAGTGATAATCATAATTTTAATACTAGAAATAAAGATAAACTCGCTGTTGCCACTTGTAGACTCAAAGTTAGTGAATCGTTTAAAGGGCAAAGTGTACGCTTCTATAACAAACTCCCAAGTGATGTACAAAAATTGACAATTAACTAATTTAAAAACGTAATTAAACAAAATATTTATAAAAAAGCCTACTATAAAATATCAGAATAATTAGCTGATAGAGTTGCTTGGGACTGAAATTGCTCCAACTCGTTCGAAATGTTACAATTTAGTAGTAGGTATATATTCTAGGTAATTTATTTTCTGTATTGTAATGTATTCTAAAAGGATCATTAAAAGCAACCAGCCTTGTTTCTTGCCTTTCCTGACTTGGTTGCGAAGGAACAGACAGTAAAATTGACGTTTCAAAGTGATCCTTGTAATTTCAATGAATAAAAGATTTTGACTTTGATATATCGACCCCTCTGGTCTCAATTGTCGTAAACGCCATAGAGGACTTTTACAGGGGAAGCAAAAAATAGAAAAAAAGAAAAATTAATATCGTTCTTACTTTTTTAGCTATATTGATGATACTTACATAAAAATACTCGTACTCAAATGCTTCAAAAACTCAAGTATTGCACTGAAGTAGAATGCAGATTTAGTAGAAGTTAGCATGGAGATACGTCCTAAAATAAAACTGTTGAATGGTGTTAACTACCCAAAAATAGTATAAAAATTTATTGCTGGTCAATATTTAAATAGTAAAAGCGTTTTTATAAACAAATAGGCATGTGATTAAGCAGTAAAAGGCTATTTCAAAAAACTAACTTTTATGTTTTTTTATTGTGGGCAAAAACAGTTATACCCTATTTCCTTTATTAAAATGTTCAAGAATAGGTGGGTATTAATAAATTTTAGGTCAAGGATGAATAGCTCATCGTTTATTAAGTCTTTAATAAAAATATGTTATTTATTTTCATAATTAAATTGTAGGTACATGTTCATACATTACGTTTACATTTTTTAACTTTCATAGGATAAGAAAAAAAAATCACAAAAATTAAAAAGGAACTTTTGGTAATTATTAATTTATAATAATAATAATAAGCCATGTATTCCAAACTTTGGGTTTACATGTCTTCTTGCAGATGTGAGTTCAGATTTTATTATAGAATGTCCCGCAGTTCGGCGTGCCTAGCTGCCTGCCTAGCGTGCCTGCTACATAGGCCTCCTCTAACACTTTCCACTGGGTTCTATCTTGTGCTACCCTTTTCCAGTGTTGTCCAGCTGTGAGTTTTAGGTCGTCCTCCCATCTTGTTTGTTGACGCTCTCTATTCGTTTACCATCTCTGGGGTACCCTTTTACGCCATTTGTCCTGAGGATCTCGGATCATGTGGCCTGTCCATCTCCACTTCAATTGATCTATTCGGGTAATTATATCAACTACTTTAGTTTTTTCCCTTATTATGCTGCTTCTCACTTTGTCTAGCTTTTTTATTCCTGTTAAGCTTCTCTCCATGGCTCTCTGACATCGTTTCAACTTTTCCGTGTGATGTTTGGTGAGCGACCAAGTTTCACAGCCATAAGTGATGACTGGAAGTATACATGCGTCGAAGACTTCCCCTTTTATTTGCATGCTTAACTCTTTTGATTTCATGATTTCCTTCAAAAACCAGTATCTCTTCCATCCATTTGCAGTTCTCCTATCAATTTCTTTGGTGGTTTGGTCTTTGTGGGAGATTATTTGACCTCGGTAGATGTATTCCGTCACATTGGAGTGGCTCAATTATTAATTTACACGACATTAAAATAAATAGGCTTCATTTTCATCCTCTTCGGCACTTTCTAATAGGAAGTCCAAGACTTGAGCCTCATTTGGAAGTAGTAAATATTCGTTATGGTAACGTTTAGAGATTGTAACAACGTCACAAAGGCGTTTCAGATCCTTAAATTTAGCAGACGAAATCGGTACCTAGGTAATCTGCGTTGGTGCAGATGTGAGGGCTTAATATGCTTTACTTTCTTCCAGTTCTCATTCTTATTCTTTTCTGCCTTGTTCTTTCCCTTTCCTTTGCCCTTTCCTTTACTTTTTTGCTCGGTATACATTTCTTTTATTACTTTTGGAGTGGCATCATTGAGTACCTATTTAATTTGCATAGTATCTAGTTTATTTTTTTTGAAGTTGCAACTCGAATTCCCTTGGTTTTCATTTTATAGTCTCAGTTGGAAATGTTTTGGCAATATCATTCCAATTCAAAGAGTCTGAATATTCCATGACCTCTACTGTGTAAGGTCGAGGATTTTTTCTTGCAGATTTAAATATGTCGGCCACTGTGATGGAGCCCAAACAATTAGTTTTCTGAATTCATTTTCTATCGTGGCATGTATCGAGTCGGCAGGCATATACGTGTGAGCAAAAAATGTAAGTATCTGTATTCGTAAGTTTTTGGAAGTTATTTAAAACGTCCAAAACTGTCTTATTTTTAGTTTGACCTCCACAAGAGTTACAGTAAAGAGGCAAATTTTTGACGCCTCCTTTTATCTACTATCTCCAAATATTTGTGGGACAGGTAGCGATTTCGTTACTCCCCCTTTTTGCATCGCATTCTCCCCAAGTAAAGCAGTATCCATTCTGTGTACCACTTTCGTACACGGTAAAATTAAATAGGTACTTACCGCATATTTTCTGGAGTAGTAGGCAAAGAAGCATGCTTTATGCATAAGGAGTTTTCAATACCTATTGTAGATCGAAACTAGCAGTTACTGTTGTATTTATATCTTCGAGTTGTATTATTATACATTTAACAACTCTTGTAATTTACTGGGATAATAGGTACTTAAAAGACAGATTACGTCTTGTTATAAATAAATATTGACGTTTACAACCTCCTATTTACATGATTATTTCATTTGTGTTCAAAGAATGTTGTAAAAGACTAACTAGGTCTTGTTGCATATTAAAATTGTCACTTACGACCTTGAAGTTACATAATTTTTTTTGAGTGGTTATGGTCATAAATGACTTATTTTAAAATTCACACATCAAATAATCTTTTATGACTTTATAATGAAATACGTGTTACATTTGTAATGAGTACCTAATAAACGCATTTTATAGACTTTACTTTGAAATTTGACACACATTAAATTGTTTTTCACACCCTTGCAATAAAGATGTGTTCTATTTATCAGTAGCGAAGGATGCTATTATCGCAAAGGTATGCCATACTAATCGTAGTACCTATAGTTGGGCAATATATTGATATTGCCCAACTATGACATAGGACTTGTTTACTAAATAATTGTGGATTAACATGGTTAGTAATTCTGAAAGGTAAGCCGATAAGAATCGGTATGTAGGTACGGCCACTGGCATTTACCTCACTACATCGCAGAGCATATTTTGAAAAATCTTTTTTTTTTTGCTTTTACGACAAATATTATGAAATTGTGATTAAGGTTTGATTGAGTCGTAAACGACATATTTTGTAATTTTCAGATGAAAATGTCTTTTACGTCTTTTCTTCTACAATCGATTGGTGTTTACGTCACAGGATCAAATATTATGTAAATGAAATGTCTTTTGCGTTGTCTTTTTTTTATTTTCTTAGTTTTAGACAAAAAAAAACAATAGTAGTATACGACATTTTTTTGGGATTAGCGGAAGTTTAAATACACCGATCGATAGAGCGAAAAAAAATAAACAAAACTGCATTTTTAACTCATTTTCGCCAAAAGTGGCGTTTACGACCTTTGATGTCAGAAGGGTCGATATATATAGGTATATATAAAACAAAGACGGGTTAGTTACATAACTCAAGAATGGCCGATTTTGATGACCTTTGATTTCTTGGATTTGTCACCGCCCCGAACAGCAGAATAACTACTTATTAAAATAAATGAAAAATTCACGCAAATAAAAAATTATGACGAAAATTCATTTTCTCATACATAGATTTAGCTAATGATGGCCGATTGACAATTCTACCTTAAATATACCATAACCATACGTAACCATACATTTTTTTGTAAGTTATACGGTAAAAGTTGTAGACACCGGGGCTGATTATAAACTGTTTTAACAAAAGGAGGTAGGTTTTTAAAAATACTTAACAAAAAGTTTGTCCTCGTCAGACATATACAATAGGTAGGTTCCTAATAACTAATAAATAACATAATTATTAGCCGTCCTGCTCTTACCAGTAGGTAGTAGAATACAGTAGAATCAAGCGGAAAGGGGTGTAATCTTATCTAATAGCATCTTTAAAGAACCGTATGTACTTCTAACAACAGTAGTTTTTAAACAAGGGGATAAAGAAGTGTCTTGCGTCACGGGCGCTATATTGAATTCCGTTCGTAAAGAGAGAGTTACCTACTAGAATCCTGAGTGCATAGAGGGATATAAGTACGCCCAAGATGCAGCCAGCTTTATCTGCGAGGAGAGTACTCTACTTTTCACACTTTCTGCGAGACATTAAAAACCAAATCTAGGTTGGTGCATTATGTGCAGAGGTAAGTTCGATTTACGAATAAGTTCTTATTGTATGGGTCTCTTTGGTTCAAATTTTAATACAGACGAGGTTCCAAATTCAAATTTCATTATGCCCGCGAGGGCATAATGTTTCTTATAGGTGCTACTATTTTTAGGGTTGCGTACTTCAAAAGGTAAAAACGGAACCCTTATGAGATCACTCTCTTGTCCGTCTGTCCGTGTGTCACCACCGATTTTCTCAGGAGCGGGTGGACCTAGCAACTTGAAATTTATACCAGATACTGAGGTTTATTAAATTCAATAAATTAGATTTTCGCGAAAACTTGTAAGTACCAAAATTTACCTTAATTATCAACTTATTTTATTTTTCGGAATGTTCCTTTACTTGTGCTGTAAGACCTTGCTTTTAACCAAAATTGACAATTCTAGGTCAACCGGAAGTACCCTATAGGCTTTGGGTCGAAAACCTAAATGGTAGGTAAGAGTTCCCGTTCACCTAGAATCACAAAATTTGGCAAAATGCAAGGTCTTACAGCACAAATAAAGGAAAAATTACATATAATAAAAAAGTTGAATATTAAAGGGTGTCCCCATAAATACATAGTTGACGCCAATTAAGATAGTAGGTACATACCAAATTTCATCGAAATCGGTTCAACCGTTACGTTACGACGTGATTGAGTAGGTACCAAACAAACAAATAAACAAACATCCAAACTTTCGCATTTCTAATATTAGTGTGATGTGGCCTCTTTCATTTTTTAATAGAATACCTAAGGATTTGTCATGGATGTATAAATGTAACCTCTTTTATTTTAAAAAGAAATAAGGATTTGTCATGGAGGTTGTGTTTCACACCTGGTTGCTCCTACAATACCCATGCTCCTATGAGATCTGGTGATCCGGAGCACCCACTCACGCGAATACATGCACACACGCACACATCAGATACTCAGACGTATGCAAAATACACATGCACAATACACATACACACAACACATATACATACTCATGCACACACGTACACACACACACATGCACACCTAATATTGATATTTATTTTGTTTTGATTGTATACCGAATTAACGGAAGAGCGAGACCCTCTAACACAGGTATTTAATACTTAAAAGAGGGTCCCAAACCCATGAAATGTATGTATATAAATTAAGTTTACTGAAATAAAATTATTTTATTTCATTTGATTTGATTTTAGTATATTAGGTATGCAATTAGCCTCATTCTATTTTCAAGTTTACTTGAATTTACACATTAGACATCGAGCCGACAATGACCAACTTTCATAGCACGAGTGATGAAAAGATAATTACAGGACAAATCAAAATGATTAGCTCATAGCCTAATGATTAAATGGAAACACCTGCGTACTATCAGTATGATATGTTATCAACGCCTAATTTATATGATGCCAACAACAGTTGTTCACAGTCTCCTCTCATTTCTGTTAGCATGAAGTCTGTTGTCGTTTTCCTTGGACTACTGGCGCTGGTGTGGGGCCAAACCACTAATGTGCAACAATGTAAGTCAATCTAGGTTGATAGATAAATGACGCTTTATTGTACATCACATCACACTTCAATTAAAAATCGACAGTGTTAACTGGCAAAAATTTAACCTCCGGTTATTGAATCGGCTGTGAAATATTTATTTCATAGGAATGCAAATTCCAAATATATTTTTTGTTTTAGTTATGTATATCATAAAATGTATAGCAATTAAAAAAATAGAGACACTCCGGGTTTGCCGACAGAAGTGAACACATGAACAGACTACACTACAGATACTTTTAAACAGAGGTCGAAACGGTAACGATAACAGTGTTTGCGAGTTCAACGGTTTTTGCCCATTTCAAAAAATGTCCAACGCGCCTAAAGAAGTTTTCACTAAAAAAACACTAGACATAAACAAAAACAAATAACAAAACACGCGGAAATACAAGCGATCTCTTCCAGACCCGTGGCCTGTATAGTCTAACTTTTTATTAGCTGCAGTAAAATGACGTTTCTAAATGTCATTCCGTAAAATAATGTTGCCAGCCTACTCTCAATAGGGATGTGATTCAGTTCACAAAAATTAATTAAATAACATTATTATGACGTTTTTGTTTCATTTTAAATGTACCTCCCTATACTTCCACTAAAAAAGATCAATCCTCTAGTATAGTAATAATAATAGGTTAAAAAAATACATTACAACTTAATATTAAATCTCAAAAAAAAAATCAAACTGATTATTCATTTATGATTCACTCATTTAGCTACATCCCTATTTATTTTTCTTCAAAAACCGGCAACCCACTAAACGTCATTTTACTGCAGCTAATAAAAAGTTAGACTTTAGGTACATGGATTTCTCCACTTTCCCCTACTAGTACAAGCACCTAGAGATACTTTTCAACTTTTTTCTACTGTTTTAATAAATTCAAGGAAAATGTAAGTAATAGGTAATAGTCACATAGAAAGTGTTTGAACTTATTTGCTTAGGTTCTTAGGTTTATGGAAAATAAGCCAACAGAACAGACCCACGGGATGGTAGTAGGTCGTTCGGGTTTTTTTCTCAGTGAGAAGCGAGATGCAGTGTGGAGCGGATCGCACCTGCGGTTCACAAATTGAATCGGAACATCGTCGGTTGTTCAATACATATAAAAAAGATGAAGCTGTAGGTACCTATGTGATAACTCCCGAAAATCCATTGAAGATGGTTGCAGCACTAGCTTGGGGACGGACGCTGCCACTGTGTATATCTATACTAATCTATATTAATAATATAAAGAGGAAATATTTGTATTTTTGTGTGTATGTTTGTAATGAATAAACTCAAAAACTAGTTGTCCGATTTCAAAAATTCTTTCACCATTGGAAAGTTACATTCACCCAGAGTAACATTAGCTACTTTTTACCGAACTGCGCAAAGGAGGGTAATGTTTTTATTGAAAAACTACGCGTGCGAAGCTGCGGATTGGTCAGCCAGTTAATAATAAACTGTTTTACCTACCTAGTAGGCTTTTCCAGCACTCTCAGATAAGTCGACTTGATTCACGTATTGAGTATTGGCGGGTTACTATATTCGTCGGTAATCAGCTACGACTCGTTTCTCCTTGAAAACCTGTCAAAAGTTTGACACTAATTTGACACTTTTTAAAGGAGATACGAGGCGTAGACGGTTACCACCGGATTTAGGAACCGGCCTTACTTGTCTTTCAAGAAAATAAAACAACATATGAAAAAAGGTTGATTGTCGTCATAAACCTAACCAGTCAGCGATTCCTTATTTCAAAATAATATAAATATATTATGAACTTGCTATTGCCCGCGACTTCGTCTGCGTTACACTACTATATAAGTAGGTATCCTAGATATAAAGCTAAACTCGCTGTAGCAACTTGATTTGACACCCCATTTTTATCCCATGGGAACTGATTTATGGGTTATGTGGTAATCCAAGTTATAACCTACGTGTATAAGTATCAAATTTCATCGAAATCGGTTCAGCCGTTACGGCGTGATTGAATAACAAACAAACAAATAAACATCCAAACAAACATCCACACTTTCACATTTATATCTAATATTATGATATTGTTTTGTTCTGTATTAGATTGATTTTTGTTGTATTTTTATTATTTTAAGTTGACATTCAATTATGTTGATTAGCATAATTAGTCCCGATACCTGTCTGTTTGAGCTGCTGTAATGTTCATTTTATTGATGTATGCTAAATGTGACGTAACTTAGTGTTCTTTAATGTACCTACAGTAGAAAATAAGTGAAATGAAAAAAAAATAGTGTGATATTTCAGGAGGGATCCTGGCTACGCCCGTGGGGTGGAACAAAGGTGCCACAAGGTGATGCCCTCATTAGCCGCAGTATGATGAAGCTCACCTTCTTTTTCCAGGTCTTTACCAGGGTGGGGCTGCCTCGTTTCCCATCAACACCTACGTCGCCGGCTGCACCACTCCTCCGTGCTCATTCGCACAGCTTTCCAATGTTGAACTGCAGGTTTTCTTTAAAGCTCGTAAGTACAAACAAAACAACTAATGTCCTGACACAACACTTTAGAGTTCTTCACCAACGTTTATTTCTTAAGTGACAACTGATGGCGGTAAAACTACCTTAAAATTATAGAAAATGGAATATAGACACATATAATACAATAAAAATTTATTTGCAAGAACACAGTAACACAAAAACGTGTGTGTGTACCTAATTAATTAGGTACTCGTATGTACGCACAACTAAAATAACTTAAGATTTCATCCCGTATGCTTAGCTTTTTATTTTTTTTTGTCAGAGCGGGACGCTTGCGGAATTAAACAAAAAAAAAATTATTTTACTATAGTCTAACTTTTTATTAGCTGCAGTAAAATGACGTTTCTAAATGTCATTCCGTAAAATAATGTTGCCAGCCTAATCTCAATAGGGATGTGATTCAGTTCACAAAAATTAATTAAATAACATTATTATGACGTTTTTGTTTCATTTTGAATGTACCTCCCTATACTTCCACTAAAAAAGATCAATCCTCTAGTATAGTAATATTAATAGGTTAAAAAAATACATTACAACTTAATATTAAATCTCAAAAAAAAAAACCAAACTGATTATTCATTTATGATTCACTCATTTAGCTACATCCCTATTTATTTTTCTTCAAAAACCGGCAACCCACAAAACGTCATTTTACTGCAGCTAATAAAAAGTTAGACTATAGGTATTTATTTAAAAAAAACTACGAGCCGTATAGTAGTCGCTTAAGATGTGTAACATCTGACCACCGCGCGCGCTCATTGCTCAAATCAAATAGCGCGCTTTCCCGGTTTCCTGTTACACATTTCCGTCCCCTTAGCCAAAATCACTCCTACAAACCGAGATAAAAGATGTTACACATAAAAAAAGACATGAAAAGTAATACTGGGTATATTAACTTAAACCAGCGATTGGAGACGCATTTGTTTTGTATTTCGTTACCTCCCACGTAAGTTGTATCTTCAAAACTAGAATTTTACTGGAGAGCGTTTTAAAGATTCAAATTAACATAAAAACTGCATTAATTTTCATATCTTTATCAAGTTTGGTTTATTAGTATAATTTATATTATTCTTGACTATGTTGAAAGATAATTAGGAATATATATATATATATTCTGAGATATGGTTCTTGCAATACTTAGTTTACTGCAGAATAAAGGCTACCCCAGTAGTTGTATCTCATACTTACAATATATATACATATACACGGTGTCCTTTAAATCGCTGTTTTCCCAGAACAAACATTGTTCAGACCATGGTCTATATAGGGTTTATAACCTCAAATTAAAAAAAAATGAAATCGGTCTTTGAAAAACATAAAAAGTTGCGAACTTAAAACGTCTATTTTAACGTTACGCCCTACAACATGCCGCCGTATCGCCACATAAATAATAATAGTAGGTAAGCTACGGCTAGCGTGCCAATGAACATTATGTCACGGCTAGTTTTTGAACAAAGTTAGACTTATTTGAGAAGGTCTAGATTTTTTTTAATTCTCTTGTTTGATGCTATAAACTGTTAGTAGACTATGTTCTGAGCAACGTTTGTTCTGAGAAAACAGTGATTTAAGGGACACCGTGTATATAAATACTACGGAATTTAGATTACGTTCGTTGTTGTATATGATATTTACAACAATATACACTGAAAATTTTAAGCCTAATTCCACCGTAAGTGACAATTATTACAATATTTATATAGATTAAACATTTGAGTGTGTTTACTGAACGCGCGATTCCCCCCGTCCCGCAACCCACGTAAACCGTTGCGATGGACTATACAACGTTTTAGTCCGTTGTCGTTCGAAAGTTACAACAACTTACGTCTGAATAATTCTTATAAAATCGTGTTTTTGTTGTTTTTTCACTTTGAATGCATATATTACTACAAATTAGGTTATTGTTTAGTAAAAACGCTAAATGACATTTTTGTGAGATACAACAACTTACGTGGGAGGTATCGATTGTCGGTGGAGCAAATTAGTTTTAAAATATCGGATCTAGTTTTTAATTTATAATCGTTTATTCGCATGAATGTATGTACAATCGTATGCCAGTTATAAAATAGGATTCAATTACATTCTGCCTCATCGAGGCGTGCCGAAGTGTAAGATATAAACAATAATACTAAAAAATAAAAATGTCAAACTCTACGATAAAATTGAATACAAATATGAAAAAAATTCAAACCTGTCAATTTCATACCAAAAAAAAAAAATAATAATGTCAAAACTACAACTTAAATATTTAAAATGTCAAATATAATAATAATAAACAATAATAATGTTAAAATTAATCTTTATAGTTTAAATATTCTGTATGTAGGAATGGATCACATGATTTTGTCGATGTTGGTCTTTGTAATTTTGACCCGCTTTCGAATCTCACCATCTTCTCCGTGCTGGCCACGCCACCCGTGCGTGTTGAATCCAATGAATAGGTATACTAGTAGGTAGGTAAGGGTAACGTTTGATGAATTTATCGTTTGGTCCCTTTGTAAAAGCGGGACATTTTTACTTTGCTTGGGGGCAACGGGACAGACAGCCTGGAAGCGCGACTGTCCCGCCCAAAGCGGGACGAATGTGGCGAGGCAGTTACGTATGCCACAGCACTTTGTTTGTAAAAGGAATGATAAATTAATAAATATAGTTATGAGTTTTCACGGAAACTTGAGAGACAGTTAGAAGCTAACTTCATCATGTCGCTTTTTGGCTGTCGGTGTGCGGGCGTCTTAAAAATGTTACTTTCATATTTTTTCCAAACGCGCCAAAAGAAGTATAACTAATTAAAAATAAAGGTACAAAACATAATAAAATCTACTGTAATAAGTTGCAAAAAAAACCCTAACATACATCACCATCTACGTAGAACTAAATAAGCGGCTTCGCCCGCGTTGTTCTAGGGTGCAAAACTACATATAGAAACTTTGACATCCCATTTTTATCCCATGGGAACTGATTTATGGGATAAAAAGTAGCTTAGGTGTTAATCCAGGTCATAATCTACGTAGGTACATCGCAATTTCATCGCAATCGGTTCAGCCGTTTCGATGTGATTGAGTAACTTACAAACAAACATCCAAACTTTCGCATTTATAATATTAGTGTGATTTCTATTTCCGTTTATTTGTAACCTTTATGAGTCGATGGCTTGAAATAAACAATTATTATTGATCGAGCGAAGCGAGCTCTCTAAATCAACTTGGGCAAATCGGCGTTGTAAGTATGTATGTTTGTTTGTTGTTCGAGGATAACTTTCGTAGCGTTGATCCGATCATCGTGAAATTTGGTGCATATGTAGCTAGTGATGGCTTAATTTTGTTGTGACTAAATGAGCTAATAATGTGGGGGGTTGTTGAGTTAATGGGGTTCAAGAGGGGTAAAAAAATACAAATGAGACTATTAGATCAAGTGGAATGTCAAATGAAAGGTATTCGTTAGTACATTTAGGCTCCGTTTTTATTTTTAGTAAAGTCTTTATAGTTTTTGAGTTATTAGCCATAATAAAAACTGAATTTTGTCAAAATTCACAGGGTACCTACACCAGTGACCCCACAGTGCTGTAATTTGGTATGCGTGTAGCTAAGTGATACAAATATAGGCAAAAGTCTGAAATCCAGAATAACTGCAATTTGTACCCCAAAAGACACGAACCACATACATGAACTCCCGTTACCTGTAATTTGAATAATGCAACTGTAGGTCAAGTTGTTTGGTTATTTGTTTCGTGGCACTATTTTGATAGTCAAAGATAACGAATATTTTTTGTATTAATTGGTGACTCGCGAGATCCCAGTTCGGGGCGAACCACTAGTTATTTATTTTAATTAGTAGTCTCTGCAGAACTACTAGGAGGGCTGCCCCCAAATAGAACGGGACAATAGCCCAGAGAAAGAAGGTTAACATCAGGTTTCTTTCACCCCAGCTCGTCGCATTCACAGCATGCGAACTCTCGCCTACGTATACCTGCTGGGGCCTATCGGCGCGCCGTACGACTTGGGCGCTGAGGCAGTGACCTGCAACTTCCTCAGCAATACCTACTGCCCGCTGCAAGAGGGTGAGGTGGTGGAGTATAACCTGAGAATGTTCATCGAGTCCTGGATGCCAGCTGTAAGTCCCCACATAATACGTACAGAAGTTTAGTTTAGTACTACAACGGGCGATCAGACGCACTCGTTCACCATCAGGCGAGATCGCGGTCAAAGGCAACCTGTTCTGTTATGTACGACATTAATTTAAAACACATCCGGAATCGTATTAACTGATTTTAGACGTACTTAGGTCTAATACCGGTAGCTTGAATATTTATCCAGTAATCGATACATTTCCAAAAAACAATTTTTAACGTAAATCGGCGGCGCCTTTTCGACGTATTCCAGAGTAAACTTAATAACCATACAGAAAGCTGCTATTGTTAATACGTGTCGGATTGTAAGAAAATTTCTACAAGAAGACACAAGCGTTCAATCTCAACATGATTCGCACTTGGCTTAGGCCCGTGAGCTTCATAAAAACAGAAAAATCAATATTTAGAGAGAAAATAACATATAATAATAATAATTCTTTATTTCAGACACAGTCATCCATATTTTACAATCTACACTAAACTAAAATTAAAACAAGCAAATTAAAACAATCACACAATAATTAAAATACAATAAAAAAAATATTAAAATATTAGGTGCTTAGGTTAGGTGGCTATTTCCACCCAACGTCGGTAAGCTGCCGTCAGCATCAGTCTATCCGCCAGACTCTTGATGATTGTGTTTCTACACATGTCGACTTTGGACATGAAGGAGGTGATCCTCTTTCTTTGGATCGCATTGAAGGAGTCAATCCCAGCCTCTGCGTACATTTCCGAAGCGCTACAATAGCGCCTCAGACCCATCATGTGTCTGAAGACATTATTACATGTCGTACATAACAAAACACGTCTTATAAAAAGAAACTCTTACATCGATAAAGTCGGTCGAACTTTCGACTGAGATCTAAGACTGAGACCTGGCGCACACAGGTACTAACAAGGTACTAAACATAACTTCTAAACATACCTACCTACCTATTTTGTGTCAACGCTATCTATTGGTGCGCATATTTTTGAACTAATCCTAAAGTAGCACCATCATATTTGTTTTCATTAACGCACAAGATCGGTCGCTCTGATCTTTTGGAGGGCAGTTTTTTTTTAGCTTAGTGTTTTTAACTGACTTCAAAAAACAGGAGGTTCTCAATTCGTCGGAACATCTCAGCCCTTGTAATAGCAATGTATGAATGTACCTACTATTCCTAAAAATAAAACTGATGAAATACGTAATATATTTTTATACGCAGACTCACTCACTTCAGCATTTTGTATAGCGTTTACCATGTCACGTAGTTAGACCCACGTAGACGCTGCGTAGACACGCGCCACGTACACAGGGATCTACGTGGCCGAACTGGATACCACGTAGGTACTCCACGTATTATGAAATATGGTCAATTGATATTTTATTGACGGTTCGGTTTCCCGGTTTGTTTTCATGTGCACGGATCGCGGGGGAAAATGAATGAGATCTGTGTTAGATACGTTTTTGTGACCCTAATTCGTAATATTAACTTTAGTCGGTCTTCGGTCGCTTTACGATATGAGGAGGTAGAATATCACGTATCACAAAATAGATTTGCACGGTGGAGTTGGGCAGGACACTTGGCCAGACGTAGTGACGACAGATGGACTAAGGCCTTAACAGAGTGGAGGCCGAGAACTGGGCATCGAAATAGGGGACGTCCACCAGCGAGATGGGTCGACTACATCCATAAAACCGTGGGTCGTACGTGGTTGAGACTGGTACAGGATGGGGAAGAATGGCAGAAACAAATAGAGGCCTATGCCCAGCAGTGAACGGGCTGAAAATGATGAAATGATGATGATGAGATTGGCACAGAAGTTTACGTACTGGATTATGTCAGTCGAAAATACAGCATAAAGATAGCGTGTTTGATAATAACCGCACAAAAATGAAAGGGGTTATTTTGATGAGCATGATAAATAAATTTGTGAAATGTGTCCCGTAAAATGTAAAATTTATTTTGGGATGTAAGAACAAACAACTATAATAAACTTCTGTTGTGATATTGCATAATGCTTGTCATCTAACCACAGGTACTGTATTGGTGACGTCTCGAGATATCTCTTGTTGTCCCTTTCTAACCCAAAACCCTTTCCGAAACGCAACCCTTTCCGAAAGAGATCAAATCGGCCTTTATTTTTGGATGTCGATTACAAGAGTAGGCACGCAGTAAGTGTTGTATCGAATTAATCACCTAAACATAGTCGATTTTCTTTAAAATTTGTTAATATAACTACTTAGTAGTTTTTTTTCGAAAAGTCGTTTTAGAAACCGTCACTTGAATATCCTCAGTATATTACCAAACATCCTATATGTGTGGCGCTGGCTTTTCGGCAAATTATAGTAACATGGACAGTTACCGAGATTTCTTCGTTTCGTTCTTTGAATTGATTTTGAATTAATATGCTGAATAGAGAAAACCTACCTACTATATATCTTCAAATTCAAATTGAGAAGACTTAATATTTACGATTCAGTGAATTTTGTGATTTTTTTTTGTAAATAATATTGTTACGCCCAAGGCTGTTACAGATTAAGTAATATTCGACCTCTCGAAGTTATACCTACTGTGCCACAGAATGGGTAATAAGTGTAATATACACCTACTACATTTTTACCTATAGTTGCACAAAATAAGAAAGATTAGTCCTGTTGAAATACCTATACAGTTTTAGTTGCCAGCAGAGCTTTGAGAACGTTCCAGAAGCGTGCGGTATAAATAGGGCGTAGAGACGCCCGGAGAGACAGTTCAAGGCTTTACACCCAAAGAAAGCATCCGGCCCCGACGGCATCTCCAACAGAGTACTCAAGCAGTTCTCTGTTCCCCTTATCTATATTCTAGTCAGCATCTTCAATGCGGCTATGGAACTCTGCACCTTCCCTGATGCTTGGAAGGAAGCCAATGTCATTGGTTTCCGTAAACCCAAAAAACCTGCCAACGACCCAACAAGTTATCGTCCCATTAGCCTGCTTAATGGCTTAGGTAAAATATATGAGCGTCTTCTAATGAAGCGTCTCTGGTCCCATGTCAATGAGTTTAAACTCCTTCCCAATGAGCAGTTCGGCTTCCGTGCCCAACACTCATGTCCACAACAGGTGCTCCGCATAACGGAGCATGTCCTCTCCAATTGGCAAAGTACCTGGCCTTCAGATACTGGTGCCGCCTTCCTCGATGTAGCGAAAGATTTTGACAAGGTCTGGCACAATGGCTTGGTATACAAGCTTTCCAAACTCGGAGTTCCAGACAGACTCGTGCTCATCATACGAGACTATCTCCAAGGTCGTAGCTTTCGCTACACCGTGGAAGGCACACTCTCAAACCCCAGGCCAGTTAGAGCCGGAGTCCCTCAAGGCTCCGTTCTCGGCCCCCTCCTGTTCACGCTGTACACCAGCGATATCCCTCGCACTCCTCAAGTGGAAATAGCCCTATATGCAGACGACACGGCCTTATACACATCCAATCGGAATCCCGATCGGGTGGGTATAAGGCTGCAAGCTGTCCTTCACGCTCTTGCCGCTTGGTTTCGCAAGTGGCGGATTGAGGTAAACCCGTCGAAAAGCACAGCAGTGTACTTTACACGGAGAAATCTCACCCCAAAACCGATATCACTATTTGGTGTGCCCATCCGCTGGGCCCCCTCTGCCAAATACTTGGGTGTCACCCTTGATAGACGTCTTTCCTTTAGGTTGCACATCACTAAGAGGTGCAACCAAGCTAAGTACACCTTAGGACGACTGTCCTCACTCCTAAGCAGGAAAAGTAAAATGTCTCTTAGAAATAAGGTGACCCTTTACAAAGCTTGCATTCGCCCCATCATGACATACTCCTCAGTAGTATTCGCCCACTCTCGTCAAGTTGCTGCCATTCAATTAGTACAAAATCGTTTCTTGCGAAAAGCCACAGGCTCGCCTTGGTATTTTCGCAATAACGATCTACATCGTGATTTGAAATTAGAGTCAATAGCCAAGTTCATCAAGCTCGCTTCCAAGCGACATTATGAACTTGCTACTCATCATCCGAATCCTTTGGTACATACCATTCCGGACTATTCGATTGAACCGTCCGAACACAGAAAAACCCTCCGTCGTCCGAGACACGTTTTCGGAGACCCGGATGACGAAATCACTTCTGCTAATGCGGAAGAGTCATCCACATTAGACAGAGCAAACACTCCACAAATACACCGACCTCGCCGGCGAGGTCGACGAGTCCCTTCAGTCGCCGCCTATACGAGGTACAAGCACGTACCCGGGCGTTTCTCTCCTATCCCCGTCCCGGCAACAGCCCAAGCCGAGGTTCGTACCTAAGTGGTGCCCTTGCGCTAGTTGCCTCATCAAACAAATTACTGGGCTGAGCGCCTTCTGCGCTCGCCAAAAGCTCGGTTAAGCTGCAACGGCCTCAGAGGCCAACAGCGAGAATAATCCATTCAAAAACAAAAAAAAAAACGGAGAGACGGTCTGTATTTGGCGATACGAGCGAATATTACGGTGAATTTTAGTGGTATTGTGTAACAGTGGTGTGATTTAGTGTGTTGTGAATCCTTGTGATTAAGATCGTGTAATTAGTGTTGACTAAAAGTCATTTTTGATTAAACGGCTACACATCAAGCTATAATTTCCAGTATAAGCTGACCTCGTATTGTGTGGGCTTTTCGTAGAATGAGAGGTCAGCTTATACTGGAAATGTGTAGCTTGATGTGTAGCCGTGTGTACATTAGTTTTATAATATATGGTAAAGTAACTGTGAACCTAAATAATAATAAAACTATAACAAAAATATAATAAAATAAATTAGTAGATCCTGCAAACATTTGTTTCGCGGTGGGAATCGAACCCTCTTACGTCTAAAACGGCTATTCGGCCACTGCGCCACGGAGGTAGACGGTAACTTGATTAGGGTTGAAATGTTACTGGCATTTCTTGTATACATATTATGTTTTTTCTTTTTCCAGGGCACGTCAGTGACCATAGAGTTCGTGATCAGAGACGAAGCGGATAACAGCGCCGTGGCTTGCATCAGGACACAAATAATGATCACCAGCCCACTTACAAGAATAGATAACTCTAACAGCACTCTGGCTATTGGTGATGAATAAAATTGCATTTTAAAACATTAATAAGCTTTTTCATTGAAAAATTTTCAAAAAGATTTTCAAAACAAGCTTTTATAAAAAAAACGAGTGTGCTTTAGAACACACGACTAAAGAAAACTTCTTTTTTAAAATATTAATTTATATAATGGTCCAAGAATGAAATGAAATTATGAAAAATAATCAAAGGAACTACTGACTGAGATATATTAGGTTGGGGAAAAAGTTTCTTCGCATTTTTTAAGAAAATTCAAAACATTTTTTAATATACTAAAGTATGTAGGTACCATTTTGTACGATAACTTTTTGCCATCTTGTAGGTAGAGACATGATCCCATTGCTATTGAAATTTTGGGACTTCTGATCAAAATACCGCGACAAGTAGTTTTGGCAGTCCTCTCGTGATGTTAACCTGACACTGCCTAAAGAATTCTGAAGAGACCGAAACAGGTGGAAATCTGAAGGTGCAAGGTCAGGACTATACGGCGGATGCATTAACACCTCCCAGCCAAACTCTCTTTAACTTTTGCTGAGTGGCTAAGGATGTGTGAGGTCTAGCGTTATCATGATAAAAAACCACACCCCTTCTGTTGATTAATTCCGGCCGCTTGCTCTCAACTTCTTGCTTTAATCTCATCAGTTGTTCACAGTATAGTTCAGAATCGATGTTCCTGCCTGGTGGTAATAGCTCATAATGAATAATGCCCTTCCAATCCCACCACACACACAGCATCACCTTGTTGCGAGTTAACCCGGGTTTTGCCACAGTCTGTGAAGCCTGACCGGCCTTTGACCACGACCTTTTTCGCGCGTTCTTGTCGTACGTGATCCACTTTTCATCACCAGTTATCAGCTTCTTCAAAAATGGTTCGGTTTCATTACGTCATAATAATGAATCACAAATGAGTACACGGTTCATTAGGTTTCTTTCAGTGAGTTCGTGGGGTACCCAAATATCGAGCTTTTTTGTGTACCCAGTTTATTAAAAATGCGCCAAAACTATTTTGTGGTCAATTCCCAGTTCTTCAGGTATGTCGTAACTACTGATATGGCGATATTGCTCCAATTTTTCAAAAATGGCATCAGTTTTATCCGTAACAGGGCGACCAGAGCGACGTGCATCTTTGACATCAAAATTTCCGGATTGAAAACGCGTAAACCAAATTTGTGCTATTCTCACAGACACTGCACTAGGTCCATAAACATCGCAAATTTTTTTCGCGGCTTACGTTGCATTTTTCCTTTTTGTATAGTAAAATTTAAAAATGTATCGAATTTCTTCATTAGATTCACTCATCTTTACAGTACGAAAATCAAATAAAAATCACACATTTTCCTAATTTGAATTTGGAATTATCTTCTTTAAAATTTAAACTTTGAATGATACCAAAACCAGCCAGATACAAATAGTATAGCCGAAGAGATTATATATATTTCATGCACTGGCTATGAGAAGAAGAAAACCTCGCACCTCTCTCTCTTGCTCCTACAGTAATATAAAAACGTAACACTCTCTCATTCTATCTTCACTAACTTATAACTCCCTTGCAGCTTCCGTTCGCACTTTTTATAACGCATTCACCAGCTTAATCTCCGAGTCAAGCGTGCGTAAAAAAGTTTTACTTCAAACAATTATCAGAACCGCAAGCAGATTCAAATGAGTACAAACACTACACAAGTACAAACGCAGTTGCGTCGTTTTATTTCAGAGTTCCCATGGCCACCTTCCGGCTGCATCATTAGACCCTGAATGTCATCTAGGACCTGAGTACTTGTCAAGAAGAATCAAACGAGCCGAAACTCGATTGGTTTGCGTCATTTTATTACAGAGTTCCCATGGCCACCTTCCGGCTCCATCATTAGACCCTGAATATCATCTAGGACCAGAGTAATTGTCAAGAAGAATCAAACGAGCCAAAACTCGATTGGTTTGCGTCGTTTTATTACAGAGTTCCTATGGCCACCTTCCGGTTCCATCATTAGACCCTGAATATTATCTAGGACCTGAGTACTTGTCAAGAAGAATCAAACGAGCCCAAACTCAAATGGGTTGCGTCGTTTTATTACAGAGTTCCCATGGCCACCTTCCGGTTCCATCATTAGACCCTGAATATCATCTAGGACCAGAGTAGAAAGAAGAAAGAAAGAAAGAAAAAAGAAAAGGAAATATATTTATTTGAACCCACTTGACATCACACACAATAAAAAAAACAATAAAAACAAAGGCAAAGTCAAAATTCACTCAGACAGACAATACTGGTGTTGCGTGGGGACAAAATGGTCCCTGTCTCAGCATAAGCTGTTTCGTACCACGATGGATACGATGCAGCGCTGGTTTTCTGACAGGGCCTAGGGGATGACACGATCATTTGTAAAGACAATACAAATAGAATAAAATATAAATAACATGTAGACAAATTAAAAGGAGAATATACTCAATAAATTAACAATACATAAAATACACGAATTGCAAAATAAATAGCCACGAACATTACTTAGGCAAATCATCATCATCATCATCATCATATCAGCCGTAGGACGTCCACTGCTGGACAAAGGCCTCCCTCATTGATCTCCAGGAACTGCGGTTGGAAGCGGCCTGCATCCAACGCCGACCTGCGGTTCTTACCAAGTCGTCTGCCCATCTTGTGGGTGGACGTCCTACGCTGCGCTTGCCGGTCCGTGGCCTCCACTCGAGAACCTTTCGGCCCCATCGGCCATCTGTTCTGCGCGCTATATGGCCTGCCCATTGCCACTTCAACGTGCTAATCCGTCGGGCTATGTCGGTGACTTGAGTTCTCCTACGTACCTCCTCATTTCTGATTCGATCCCGTAGAGAAACCCCGAGCATAGCCCTCTCCATAGCTCGTTGAGCGACTCTGAGCTTATTCATAAGGCCAATAGTGAAGGACCACGTCTCGGTTCCATATGTCATCACTGGTAACACACACTGGTTGTAGACTTTCGTCTTAAGGCACTGAGGTATGTTGGACGAAAAGACGTTGCGAAGTTTCCCAAACGCTGCCCAACCGAGTTGGATTCGACGATTGACCTCTTTCTCGAAGTTGGACCTACCTAATTGGACTATTTGTCCTAGGTATACATACGCGTCGACAACTTCAAGAGCCGAGTTCTCAACCATAACTGGGGCAGGGACGACATGGACATTCGACATGATTTTCGTCTTGTCCATGTTCATTTTAAGTCCTACCCGTTGGGAGACTCGATTGAGGCCTTCGAGCATCGTGCTGAGCTCTTCCATCGACTTTGCCATGACCACAATATCGTCGGCAAACCGAAGGTGAGTGATGTATTCGCCGTTAATATTGATGCCCAGTCCTTTCCATTCCAGAAGCTTGAAGGCATCTTCCAATGCGGTCGTAAACAGTTTCGGAGAGATGACATCTCCCTGTCTTACGCCTCTTTTTAAGGGAATCGCCTTCGAGCTCTGTTCATGTACTCGGACTGACATAGTGGCGTTTTTATACAAACACTTCAACACTTCGATGTACCGATAGTCAATACGGCAGCGTTGGAGAGACTCAAGCACTGCCCATGTTTCGATCGAATCGAAGGCTTTCTCGTAGTCCACAAACGCGAGACATAGCGGCAAGTTATACTCTTCGGTCTTCTGTATGACTTGCCGCAGCGTATGTATGTGGTCTATGGTACTGTAGCCTTTACGGAACCCGGCTTGTTCGGGAGGCTGGAAGTCATCAAACCTGCGTTCGAGACGGTTCGCGATGACCCTCGAAAACAGCTTATAAACATGGCTCAAAAGCGAGATGGGTCTGTAATTCTTAAGCAAGGTGTTGTCACCTTTCTTGAAGAACAGAACCACCATGCCCCCGTCCCATGCTTTTGGCGTCGTACCTTCAAGCAAGGCGGAATTAAAAAGCTTCTGAAGGACTTTAAGTACCGGTGATCCACCCGCTTTCAGAAGCTCTGAAGTGATTCCGTCCTCACCTGGCGCCTTGTCGTTCTTAAGCTGCTTCAAGGCCATCCTGATCTCATACAGGCTGATGTCCGGAATATCTTCGGTATAATGTCGAGTCAGTTTGGCTCTTGGGTCGTTGGCCGCACTGCAAACAGGTTTAGTGACCGAATCGTAGAGCCGTCCATAGAACCTTTCGACTTCCCTTAACACTTCCGCTTTACTTGACGTTATGCTGCCATCTTCCCTCTTCAGCTTCGTCATGCGGCTCTGCCCAATAGAATTATCTCTCGCGAACACTTTGGAGCCTTTATCTATCGTATCTTTAATACGAGATGTATTAAAGGTACGAATATCGTGCCGCAAGGATTTCCAAATCTTCCTATTGAGCTGCCTATGTGACTGAGCATCATCGGGAGACTGCAGTTGCAAAGAACGTCGTTCAGCCATGAGGTTAAGGGTGTCATCAGAGAGTTTCTGAGGTCTATTGGTACGGGGGGTCTTAAAGAACTGGGACCCCACCGTATGGACGGTTTCTATGAACCTGTTATTGATCTCGTCCACTGATGCATCTACTTCTAGACAGTCAAAGCGATTTGCAAGTTCGAGTTGAAAGCTCTCGAGGTTTTGGATATGTGCGCGAGTGGGTCGGAGCGTAGACTTCATCAAACGGGACCTTTCAAGTTTAACGTTCATATTCAATGTGGCTCTAACAATTCGGTTATCACTGCCGGTTTTCACCCTGTGAATCACAGATACATCATTGAATATCCGTTTCTTGTTGGTCAAGATAAAATCAATCTCATTTCTCGTTGAACTGTTGGGACTCATCCAGGTCCATTTCCTGTGAGGCGGCTTCTGGAAAAAAGAATTCATCATAAAGAGTCCTTCTTTCTCCAGAAAATCGGCCAGCCTCTGTCCCCTGGGGTTCCGTTGCCCATATCCAAATTGCCCCACTCTCAACTCATCATCGCTTCTCATGCCTAGCTTTGCATTGAAGTCCCCCATAACAACAATAAAGTGAGTTTTGTTCGTATGTATGGCTCTACTGATGTCCTCATACATAGACTCTACTTCTTCATCTGGGTGTGAAGAGGTCGGCGCATATACCTGAACGACCTTCAGCGAATATCGCTTAGATATTCTGAGTGTCAGGTACGCGACCCTGCTCGACACACTGTCGATGGTGATAATGTTGTTGATGAGTGACTTGTGAACGAGAAACCTAACACCACCTTGGGACTGCTGGTCGCCCTCCCGGTAGTATAGTAGGTTACCAGACTTAAGGGATATCGTGTCCTCGCCCTCTCTACGGACTTCTGATAACCCCAAAATGTCCCAGTGTAATCTACTAATTTCTTCTTCCAGCTCAACAATCTTTTCGTCTGTCCTCAAAGTGCGGATGTTGTGTGTTACCAGGGCCAGTGGTCGTCGTAGGGTTTGGTAGCCGATCGTCTCCCGGGGATTCTTAGCACCCCTGGCCCCGCCGTTACCGTGACTGCTACCGTAGCCAGGATTAGCGGGGCCGCCGGGGACTCGGGGCCTGGTTTTATGTTGCAATATCATGAGGGGTTGTTGCCATACTCGCCACGCTTGGCAGGCGGGTTGGCGAGCGCAGTATAGGTATTGAAAACACGAAAAGACGCTGCTGCCCATCTTTCGGAAGTATCCCTTAGCAGACTCCTACTGCATCCACGGGCAAGAGCGGAGGGGCAACATTCTATTGCCGGCGCCCCACGGCTTAGGCAAATAGGTACTTTAAAAACAAACAACAAAAAAACAAAGAGAAAATCAAAAATAAATAAATATATATTAAAAAAATATAAGATACACTCCTCAAACCTAGCACCATCTACAACTCCCAGACGTTATATAGAATTAATCACTGACTTCAAAAATAATTATAATATATTTTTTATATATACAAAAATGAGAATTAGGAAATGATGGCGGCAGATTCAGACTGACCTTTTATTTCTCTGTGTAATTTTTATATGATTTTCATAAGAATTACATTATTGTTTATTTTTTCAAATAAAAACTTAATTTATTTCGCTCTAAAATTATCTCTAAAAATTATTGTTTTCTTCAAAGTAATTGCACCGTAATGAACACCGTTTTTTTCCTGAGCCTATCACCGTAATTTCCCAGAATACTTGTCAAGAAGCATCAAACGAGCCCAAACTCGATGGGTTTGCGTCGTTTTATTACAGAGTTCCCATGGCCACCTTCCGGCTCCATCATTAGACCCTCAATATCATCTAGGACCAGAATACTTGTCAAGAAGAATCTCAATTGGGTTGCGTCATTTTATTACAGAGTTCTCATGGCCATCTTTCGGCTCCATCATCAGATCAGCTCCATGTCATAATAATATTGCATTGTCACCCGATTTACATTAATGTGAAGTTGTATTCGTTTTCGTATTCTCCTCAGCAAGCCTTTTCATTTGATACCCATACTGTGGTAGTGCAGAAAAAATAACTAGTCCGCCATCTTGGATGATCCGCCATATTGGGAGCAGAATAACGTCACATAGCTAAGCATGCATTGTCATCCAAAATATGCGTGTATACCAAATTTCAGTTTAATCGGTTATAGATAACTGATTTAAATATTCAGTTGCAAGATTCCACCCGGACAAACATACATAGGTACATTGCAAGTTAATAAAAAGATTGTAAAAATGAAATAAAATAATAGTATATTATGATACAAGTGAGCTAAGTTGCTCATTATACACGAGGCTGTGGTTTGCAGCCCGAGCCGTAGGCGAGGGCGTAAATCAGCCGAGTGTCTAGTGAGCTAGTTGCTCGCGAGTTTCATACGCACTTTTTCAACACACTTGCGAGGAAAAAACAAACATGTATTGCATAAATCGTTTAATTACTAAAACAATTGGTGAATGTACAATTTTCAAAACGATATTGGATTGTTTTTGATGGCGATTTCACAGTTTGTCTTACATTGGTACTTGCCACTTCTTTAGTATCTTCATTTACTTCTTGTATAAATGTCGGCGACAAAGGTAAATCATACAAATTACTGGAAGAAGAAGGCACCAAATAACTCATGCTACGAGATTACATGGTTGCGAGTTGCAGTACGTTTTGATATCAATACAATGTTCTTAACATGGAATAGATGCACCATAGGGAGCTGGGTTTGTATACATATATTAGCGAGTTCAGAGAAATACGCCAAAATACATTTTCAGAAAATGACTGGGTGTTTTTGTTGCTTTTCCATTGTATGAAACTATCATAAGCAGTTAAATACTTTGCTCTAAATTTTGCAGGTAATTTTGCAGGCTTTCCTTTGCATTTTGTGCTGCATTTAGTATTTTTGGCGGGGTAAAATCAGTCAATTGTTAATCTTCTGTTCTAAAACCTGACATTTATACAATTACTAGAGGTCGCATGGTGCGCGAGCTGCTTGCAGCTCGCGTGTTTTTCTGTTTGTAGAAGAAGCAATCAAAGAGAATATTGAAGTGAAAGAAGCAACCAAACAGGATATCTAAGAAAAATGCAATCAAAGTGGATATCGAAAATGAGAAAGCAATTAAAGAGGATAACGAAATAGAAGAAGCAATCAAGGAGGATATCGAAGTGGAAGAAGCAATTATCAAAGAGGATATCAAAACGGAAAAAGCATTCAAAGAGGATATCCAAGCGGAAAAAGCAGTCAAAATGGATATCAAAGGGAAAGATGCAATCAATAAGAATATCCAAGTAGAAAACGCGATCAAATAGGATACCCAAGTGGATGAAGCAATCAAAGAGGTTATCTAAATGGAAGAAGCAATGAAAGGAGATATCCAAGTGGAAGCAGAAATTAAAGAGGGTATCAAAATGGAAAAAGTAATCAAAGAAGCCATCGAAGTGGAAGACGCAATCAAAGACGATATCGAAGTGGAAGAAGCAATCAAAGAGGATACCAAAGTAAAAGAAGAAATCAAAAAGGGTACCTATCAAGGTCGATGATGACAATAAAAAACGATTCCATAAAAAATTCGTTCTACCATTTTGTAAACTTTACTATGCGTAACTGCTTCCGTTTAAGAGATACAAGCAGTTAAAGTTTTTTTTAATAAAAATCATATTTTGTTGAGAGGATATCGTAGTGGAAGAAGCAATCAACGAAGATATCGAAGTGGAATAATCTATCAAATAAGATATCGAAGTTAACGAAGCAATCGAACAGGATATTAAATTTAAAAAAGCAATAAAAGAGGATATCGAAGTGGAAGAAGCAGTCAAAGACGATATCGAAGTGGAAGTAGCAATAAAAGAGAATATCCAAGTGGAAGACTCAATCAAAGACGTTATCGAATTTGAATAAACATTCAAAGAGGATATCGAAGTAGAAAACACGATCAAAGAAAATACCGAAGTGAAAGAAGAAATCAAAAAGGATACCTATCAAGATCGATGATGACAATAAAAAAACGATTTCACCAAAAATGTACTACCATTTTGTAAACTTTACTCTGTCTATCTGCTTCCGTTTAGGAGATACAAGCAATTAAAGTTTTTTTAAGAAAAAATATAATTTGTTGAGAGGATATCGTAGTGGAAGAAGCAATCAACAAAGATATCGAAGTGGAAGAATCTATTAAATAAGATATCGAAGTTAACGAAGCAATCAAATAAGATATTAAATTTAAAAAAAGCAATAAAAGTGGATATCGAAAAGAAAAAAGCAGTCAAAGACGATATCGAAGTGGAAGTAGCAATAAAAGAGAATATCCAAGTGGAAAACGCAATCAAAGGCGATATCTAATTGGAATATGTATTCAAAGAGGATACCGAGGTAGAAAACACGATCAAAGAAGATAAATGGAAGCAGAAATTAAAGAGGGTATCGAAATGGAAGAAGTAATCAAAGATGCCATCGAAGTGGAAGACGCATTCAAAGACGATATCGAAGTGGAAGAAGCAATCTTAGAGGATACCGAAGTGAAAGAAGAAATCCAAACGGATAGCTATCAAGGTCGATGATGATTATAAAAAACGATTCCATTAAAAATTGGTTCTACCATTTTGTAAACTTTAATATGCCTTACTGCTTTCGTTTAGGAGATACAAGCAATTAAAGTTTTTTTGAAGAAAAATCATAATTTGTTGAGAGGATATCGTAGTGGAAGAAGCAATCAACAAAGGTATCGAAGTGGAAGAATCTATTAAATAAGATATCGAAGTTAACGAAGCAATCAAATAGCATATTAAATTAAAAAAAAAACAATAAAAGTGGATATCGAAAAGAAAAAAAACAGTCAAAGACGATATCGAAGTGGAAGTAGCAATAAAAGAGAATATCCAAGTGGAAAACGCAATCAAAGGCGATATCTAATTGGAATATGTATTCAAAGAGGATACCGAGGTAGAAAACACGATCAAAGAAGATAAATGGAAGCAGAAATTAAAGAGGGTATCGAAATGGAAGAAGTAATCAAAGAGGCCATCGAAGTGGAAGACGCAATCAAAGACGATATCGAAGTGGAAGAAGCAATCTTAGAGGATACCGAAGTCAATGAAGAAATCAAAACGGATAGCTATCAAGGTCGATGATGATTATAAAAAACGATTCCATTAAAAATTGGTTCTACCATTTTGTAAACTTTAATATGCCTTACTGCTTTCGTTTAGGAGATACAAGCATTTAAAGTTTTTTTGCAGAAAAATCATAATTTGTTGAGAGGATATCGTAGTGGAAGAAGCAATCAACAAAGATATCGAAGTGGAAGAATCTATCAAATAAGATATTGAAGTTAACGAAACAATCAAATACGATATTAAATTAAAAAAAAAGCAATAAAAGTGGATATCGAAAAGAAAAAAGCAGTCAAAGACGATATCGAAGTGGAAGTAGCAATAAAAGAGAATATCCAAGTGGAAAACGCAATTAAAGGCGATATCGAATTGGAATATGTATTCAAAGAGGATACCGAGGTAGAAAACACGATCAAAGAAGATAAATGGAAGCAGAAATTAAAGAGGGTATCGAAATGGTAGAAGTAATCAAAGAGGCCATCGAAGTGGAAGACGCAATCAAAGACGATATCGAAGTGGAAGAAGCAATCTTAGAGGATACCGAAGTGAAAGAAGAAATCAAAACGGATAGCTATCAAAATCGATGATGACAAAAAAACGATTACACCAAAAATTTTTACTACCATTTTGTAAACTTTACTATGCCTAACTGCTTTCGCTTAGAAGATACGAGCAATTAATTTTTTTTAGGAAAAATCATAATTTTGTTGAGAGGACATCCTAGTGGAAAAAGCAATCAACGAAGATATCAAAGTGGAAGAATCTATCAAATAAGATATCGAATTTAACGAAGCAATCGAATAGGATAATAAATTTAGAAAAACAATAAAAGAGGATATCGAAGTGGAAGAAGCAATCAAAGAGGATATCGAAGAGGATATCGAAGTGGAAGAAGTAAAAGAAGCATTCAAAGACGTAAACGAATTGAAAGAAGCACACCAAGACGATATCGAGGTGGTAGAAGCAATTAAAATTTACTAAGCAAGCTGCCTAATGCCCCTCCAAAAAAGAAAAAAAAATGAACATCCAAAATGATGATGATTGATGTCGCATAAACATAAAAATTTACTAAGCAAGTTGCTTTATGCCCCTCAAAAAAACTAAATAAAAAAATTTTGGACATCCAAAATGCTGATGATGATGGATGTCGCATAAACATGAAAATTTACTAAGCAAGTTGGCTTATGCCCCTCCAAAAACGAAAAAAAAAAGAAATATTTGGGACGTCTAAAATGATAATGATGATGGATGTCGCATAAACTTGAAAATTTAGTTATCTCATGCCCCTCCACCAATAAATAAAATTACAGTAAAATAAATTTTATAATACCCACATTTTATAATAGCCTTTTGGCTCCCTACAAAAACGGTATAAAAGTTACGGCAAACGAAATATACGGTGTACGGTATTTCCACAAAAATATTTTGTATGGGACATTTTTTTTTTGTATGAAAGTCAATTTTTTTTTCATGAACCCGGATATAAAAAAATGTCCTCTGCAACATTAGTTTTTGCACCAACGCTGTAAGACCTATACTTTCCGAGATACGAGGTGGATGGGAGCGAATGGGGGACAAAAGGGGGACTTTAGGATTTATTCCCAACTCACAGAAACTCCCTCTATACGATCCTACCAAACATTTCCTCCCTACGAGGGGGCATCTGGGAGACCAATGATGTCAATGAGTCAGTGGTAATCGAGCTATATATAATATAATTTACCACACAGCAACAAATGCGATACAAACTAAAAAAAAGGGAAATGGCGCGCAAGTTTTTTTTTTGTACAGCCTACTTCAAAATTACAATTTTAGTGATAAAATACAAATATTTTATAACAAATTATTGTGAATTAAAAGTAATTTGATAATAATAAATGTTTTTCGTCTTAATTAGGGATACATTTATTTATTCCAAAAATGTATTAGGATTTTCAGCGGCATAAAACCTCTTTGTTGTTATAGAAACTGTATTACCCGGTTAAATTGAAAATTCTCTGTTTACTTGCTTAGAATTTGCAGTTAGGCACTAACTTAACTTTGTAGGGATAATTCTATTATGCACTAGTGTGTTATATTATTACGCACGCGTGTGTTGTAGTTCGGTTTGTAGCCCTAATAATGATGTACTATGGCGCACTTTACGAGCAAGTGTGATGAAAAGGACTTTATTTCAAACCGAGATCCATATTTGGTTTTAATCCTGTGAGAGGCTTCGAGAGGATGAGCGAGAATGAACAAAGAATTTTCAATCAATCGATTACTTATATTATGTACTATTATCCCAAAAATAGGAACTTTGTGTTACGAGCTTCTATACACCTATCTTTTTGAATCCGGAATATCCGGAAAATATTGTTACACACAATTCCCACAACCCTTGTTAAAAGTTTAAAATGTTTCGACTGAAAATCTAAAAATTCTCAGAACATTGGCAAAACATGTTGGAACTTGGAAACCGCGAGTGTATGTGACGGCTCCATTTCGTTCGAATGTTGCTTTGCTCTTATTGAGCTTACAGTTTTTCAGGAGAATGGCTTTAGTGATGTGCTGCATGAAGGGATTCACTGCAAAAGTCCAAAACACTTATGCTCATAAAGTAGGTCACTGCTCCGAATGCGAACCTCAGTTATCGTCCCGGAGCACAGTCCGTTGTGAGTTGTGAATAAAAAACAAGGGACACCGGGAGCGCAATTCTTTTAAGCATCAAATTATTATGAAAATTTCCTCGAAAATTGAATGAAAATTTATGTGTTATACTCGGGTGTACCCTCGAATTCTTAGCGCCCTCCCTCGCGTTCGTTTGGTCGTACGCCAAAATTTTTCGGATGTAATCGCTTCCAACCTTGTATAACAATTTACTTCGCATCAGGGATAAATTGTACCCACACCCTTGTTGCTAGAGTAAAGTTAAAAGGTTTTGATTGAGAATCTACATATTTAAACATAAACTACAGAACATCTCAATGAATTGTTTCTTAACATTAAAGGGTCTCGAGTGGAGACCACGCACTGGAAAGTAGGTATAGCGTAGCACTAGATGGAAAGAATACCTGATAAAGATTGCTGGGAGTCGTTGGGTGCAGGCCGCTCAAGATCGGTGGCTCTGGTAAATCTATGGGGGAGGCCAGAAGTGGACGTCTTGTGACTCATTATGATTATGCATCTAAGGTTCATAATTCTTGTCATTCCTCAAAATGTTTTTGTTGTTTTGAACTGTTGATTATCGTTTGATCACAATCTCACCTGATGGTAAGCGATTATGTGGTCTAAGATGAAGCACGAAGATCTAGAAGAAACCTATTCACTCTTACCTTAGATTATATTAGATCAGATAATTTCTTTATTGCACACCATTAAATACAAACATATAAAAGAAAATACAATTTTAAATCATAGGTACAATGGGCGGCCTTATCGCTAAAAGCGATCTCTTCCAGGCAACCTTTGGATGGACAGGATCTATATGAACAAATAAGGATGGCGGCATAAGATTTTTTTTTTTAGAATCAGTTTTTTTTTTAAAAAAACAAGCATTTATTACAATTTATAAAAAATATAGTTAATATAAAATAAAATGCTTAATTATATTAAATAATATAATCATAAAATTACATAAATATTAATATTAAGATACATATTGTCATACCTACATACATAAATTATAAAATTACCTTAAAGAGGCCTGGATTGTATTCTTTATGAAAAACAGACGACGGCAAAGTGTCAACCTGAATCAACCATAGCTGTGCGCATCAAGAACGTAGAACCAAAACGGTGAGTGCGAATGGGTGGTATATCAACTAGGTACGGATGGTACTGAGCCGTGCGCCTGCTTGTCCCTTGATGGAAATGAGATGGCGGAAGCAGATCGTAAGTTCCTGGGCACATTCCCCAAAATGTATTTTGTAAAAGATTGCAACTTTACGGCGGTGTTCGAGACTTTGGGTCTTAGTCTCCGCCATATATTGCTCACCTATAAGCCTAAAAGCCCTACGTTCTATCGAGTCTAAGGAAGCGAGCTGGTGTTTTGCCGAACCATCCCAAAGGTGGCAGCAGTACTCCATACCAGACCGGACTTGAGCTTTGTAGAGACTAAGAAGCTGTCCCGGTGTGAACTATCTCCTTACCTTGTAATGAATGAATGACTAATTCAATTCAATGTTTATAATTGTTACCTTACATAGCAATTTAGAATTTAAATTAGGTATATAATAAATTCTTTGACATAACTTTAGTACTTATTGATCGAGCGAAGCGGGATCTCCAAATCAACTTGGGGAAATCCGTACCTATGTATGTAATTATAGTATGTATGAAAGTAAAGTAGGAAACTTTCGTAGCGTTGATCCGATCATCGTGAAATTTGATACGTAGGTAGGTAGTGATGGCACAATTTTGGTGTGACTAAATGAGCTAAAAATGTTGGGGGGTTTTTGGGATATTGGGATTAAATAGGGGTAAAAAATAAATAAAATGAGACTATTAGGTCAAGTGAGACGTCAAATGAAAGGTCTTCGTTAGTAGATTTCGACTACGTTTTTATGTTTAGCAAAGATTTTGTAGTTTTTGAGTTATTGACTATAATAAAAACTGAACTTTGATAAAATTCCCCACAGTGCTGTAATTTAGTATGCGTGTAGCTTATGTGACACAAATATAGGCTCAAGTCTGAAATCCAGAAGAACTGTAATTTGTACTCCATAAAAAGTAACCAAATTACACGAACTCCCGTTACCTGTACTTTGATTGAAACTGTAGGTCAAGTAGGTTGGTTATTATTTCGTGACACTATTTTGATAGTCAAAGATTACAAATAATATTTTTTGTTTTAATCGGAGACTCGCGAGTTCTCAGTTCGGAGCGAACCACTAATTAAAGTGATGATGATGATGAAACAAAACAAGACTAAAAGAAGACAGTTCCACTCTCGCCCCTCCCTACTTACGTCGTAAGTGAGTGCGCAAAATTGGAGGCATTATTTCAAATCAGGTAAAGTGGGCGTGTGACGTCCTCGTCTCGAGATGGTAATGGAGAAAATTGCACAAAATGGAAGCGAGATTGTACTTACCCTACCCTTTTCAGAGAACGTTATAGCTTTTTATTTGATCTGATTATTGGATCTTGTGCGCTGTTTTTCATGCAAAGGTTCTTTACAGGTGCGTCCTCACAGCGAATATTTTAATTGATAGAGCGAAGCGAGATCTCTAAATCAACTTGGGCAAATCGGCGTTGTATGTATGTATGTTTGTCCGAGGATAACTTTCGAAGCGTTGATCCGATCATCGTGAAATGTAATACATAGGTAGGTAGTGATGGTACAATTTTGGTGTGACTAAATGAGCTAAAAATTTTGGGGTGTTATTGAAATATTGGGGTTCAAGAGGGGTAAAAAAAATGAAAATGAGGTTAAATGGTCAAGTGGGACATCAAATGAAAAGTATTCATTAGTACATTTAGACTCCGTTTTTATTTTTCGTAAATTCTTTATAGTTTTTGAAAAGCCACGATAAAAACTAAACTTTGACAAAATTCACGGGGTAGACCAGTGACCCAGTCCTGTAATTTAGTATGCGTTTAGCTTAAGTGACACAAAAATATGAAATCCAGAATAACTGCAATTTGTACACCTAAAAAGATTTTCCACCACATGAACTCCCGTTACCTGCAATTTGAATGAAACTGCAGGTCAAGTTAATTGGTTATTTATTTCGTGACACCATTTTGATAGTCAAAGATAATATTTTTTTGTTTTAATCAAAGACTCGCGAGACCTCAGTTCGGGCGGACCACTAGTACCAATTAAACTATACTAGCTGACACGCCCTCGGCTTCGTATCCGTGGTTTGTCACTAAAATATTACCCTCCTTCTGTGCAGTCGCCTATGTATAAAGTGTATCCTATGTATCAAGTCCATTCATTATCTATCTAGGTATATAGGTACCAAATTCCATCGAAATCGACCGAGCCGTAAAGTCGTGAAAAGGTAACAAACAGACAGAGAGACTGAGTTACTGTCAAATCGGTATGTACGTAGATTATAACCTGGATTAACACATAGGCTACTTTTTGTTGACAAACAACGCGTGCAAAGCCGCTGGCGGAAGCTAGTTATACATATAAACGTTCCTCTTGAATAACTCGATCAGTACGAGCTAACGCACACATGTACAATCAGCTTAAACTTATGTAAATAATATATTTACTTTTAGCATAGCATGCATTGCCCTAGTTACAATAATTGTTCGAATTTGTAATGAAAGCAATAAATTAGTGTACGACCAACACTCGACGAGTTCGATTATTTATCTCTCTTTAGAGTTTCCAAGCCAGCTAGCATCCCTTAGCAATCTTACCCCAGCTTTTCTTACTGTTTGGTACATACTCCCAACACTATCTATTGCTGAAAACTACATTAAAATCCGCTGAGTAGTTTAAAAGATCTAAGGTTATAGACAGCGGAAGTGACTTCATTGTATACTATGTAATGAAAAGATATACTTACTATATACTTCCATGACTTATTTGTTACAAAAGTTAAAACAAACTCACATAAAAAAAGCCAGGTAGTAAGACAAAACATAAATCTTGGGTAAAAGCCATTTGTATCTTGCGCTTTATCCATCCAGTCTTCGGCCGTTATTTTTTTTAATTTCGTCAGCCCAGCAGCGTTCTTTGGGGTTACTGGCTCTTTTCCCTCCTGGCCCCGCCCACTCACTAACTCTCTTGGTCCATCTTTCGTCCGGAATGCGGGCTATGTAGACATACATTTATTCAAACTTTAGGGTCACTAGAAACGCTTAGTTATGTCAGGATAAATACAGAAAAGAAATGCAAACAAAACAGCATTAAGTGAAAGATGCAGCTGTACAGGGGCTTTGTCAAAACTAAAACATTCCAAATTTCTGAGTCTAAGATACTCATTGATGCTATAATATGTTTTTGTCGTAAAGTGATTTTTTATATAATAAAAAAATAATAAATATTGTTGGACATTTCACACAGCGCTATCTAGCCCCAAACTAAGCAGAGCTTGTACTATGGGAACCAGATAACTAATATAATACTTATATACATTTTTTTGTAAATACATACCTACAATAATTACCTACAAGGTCTGTCAGGCATCAGACTCACTTGCACATTCCCTCTTGTTCAACGAACTATAGGCAGAACTCGTTTTTTATTAGATCAGCAAATTTCATAAACAAACTGGATGACTCACCCGAAATTGACTTATTTAATTCATCTCCAAATACATTTAAAAACATAATCTCAAAGAACTGGTTTGATGTGACTTCTTAACTGTCCGTTACTCAATTTTGTATGTCTCGTCTAAATTACATGTTATATCTTTTCTTTAACATTCAAGCTAGCAAATGGACTCAATATGCGAAAACGTCTAAACGGTGATTAGCTATAAGTATAAACTAATTATTAAGTATTTTATCACTGTATGTTTTTCGAAGAAAGTAAAATAAAAATACTTATAATATATAGAGAAACAACCATACCCGGTACAAATATCTGTAGATCATGCAAACATTTGTTCCGCGGCGGGAATCGAACCCGCTACCTCCTGCGGCTCAGCCGGCTATTCGCCCACTGCACCACGGAGGTTGTCTATATATATATTGCTTAAATGCATTTTCCTTTAATTCTTAGACATGTTTGGGTAAAAATTAATTTGGTATATGTCCTGCCCATTTACACTTCAGGCGCTGTGCCTCTTGGAGACCATCTATTAGGTACTTTGTTTTATCTCTAAATACTCGTTTTTCGAAAAACATACTACGTTCTCTAAAACGCAAATCGCGGATGTCGGACAGCAAGCGGGTAAACTGAAGTGGGATTGGGCGGGCCACGTCTGCCGCATGTCGGATGCGTTATGGGCTAAGGCCACCAAAGAGTGGACGCCTCTAAACGGGAAACGACATCGTGGCAGACGAAGATGGAAGGACGAAATTGATACCCATTTACAGGATTGGTCCACAATAGCCCAAAATAGAGAAGGAAGGGAGGCATTTGCCCTGCAGTGGGACACAACAGGCTCTTAATATAATACATATTCATACTAATCTTATAAATTTGAAAGTCTGTCTCTCTGTCTGTTCGTTAAGTTTTCACAACATTGATGAACCGATTTTGATGAAATTTGGTGTCTATACATATAGATTAAGACCGGGTATGGGACGTAAGCTACTTTTAACCCAACTGCGCAGAAGGAGGGTAATGTTTTATTGACAAACTACGCGCGCGAAGCCGTTAGCGGCAGCTAGTAACCAATACAATTTATAAGATATTTTAATAAAAAATTTTTAATAAAATTTGACGACCTCCGTGGTGCAGTGGGCGAATAGCAGTCTGAGACGCAGGAGGTAGCGGGTTCGATTCCCGCCGCGAAACAAACGTTTGCATGATCTACAGATATTTGTTCCGGGTTTTGTTTCTCTATATATTATAAGTATGTATTTACAAAAAAAATGTATATAGGTCATTATCAGTTATCTGGTTCCCATAGTACAAGCTCTGCTTAGTTTGGGGCTAGAGAGCGTTGTGTGAAATGTCCAGCGATATTTATTTATTTTATTTAATATTATTTATGTATACTTAGGCGTTTTTTTTTGGTTTTAGATTGGCTTTGATAAACAGGTAGGTATATGTATGGTGATGTGGCATCATTACGTGCATGGTCAAACACTATTTCCCTATAAAAGAAAGTTGCAGAGTGTCACCACTTAAATAGGGTTAAAAAAAATCCCCAATAATCCCCATGCATTCCAATCAACGCGGCCCCATTCATTGTTTCTCCAGCTGCCGGTGCCTTATTCAATAAGAAGTCGCGCCAGTGAATGATTATCAATTGAATGTCAACTCCTCGTGACGACCTCCGTGGTGCAGTGGGCGAATAGCCGCCTGCGACGCAGAAGGTTGCGGGTTCGACTCCCGCCGCGATACAAATGTTTGCATGATCTACAGATATTTGCTCCGCTGATTCTCTATATATTATAAGTATGTATTTACAAAAAAAAAATGTATATAAGTATTCTATTACTTAACTGGTTCCCATAGTACAAGCTCTGCTTAGTTTCGGGCTAGATAGTGCTGTGTGAAATGTCCAGCAATATTTATATTATTGAAGTAAAACTTCTTTACGCACGCTTGACTTGGGGAGTAAGCTTGTAAATGCGTTACTAAAAGTGCGAACGGAAGTTGAGAGGGAGACATAAGTTAGTGAAGATAGAAAGAGAGAGAGTTATGTTTCGTATATTTTTAAACGTTAATGTGCGAGTGCGAGTTGCGTCTGTCCAGTATGAACATAGACTGATCGACCTACAGACGTGTGGACAATTTTGTAAGAACAATTTTATAAATTAATATTTTTAAAAAGAAATTTTACTTCGGTTTGTTTATTTATTAACTGTCTATGAACCGCGTGCTTTGTATTATATATGTCAACTCGAAAGGGAAATTCTGACCATGAAACTGTACCTACCTATAACTTTGAATAAAAATATATAATTGATCGAGCGAGCGAGATCTCTAAATCAACTCGGGCAAATCGGCGTATGCATTTATGTATGTTTGTTTTGTTTGTCCGAAGATAACTTTCGAAGTATTTATCCGATCAACGTGAAATTTGGTATATAGGTAGGTAGTGATGGTACGACTTTGGTGTGAATAAATGAGCCAAAAATGTGGGGGGTTGTTGAGATATCGGGGATCAAGAGGAGTAAAAAAATTAAAATAAGACTATTGGTCAAGTTGGACGTCAAATGAAAGGTCTTCATTAGTACATTTAGACTCCGTTTATTTTAGTAAAGTCTTTGTAGTTTTTGAGTTATTATTATTAGCCATGATAAAAACTGAACTGTGACAAAATTCACAGGGTACACCAGTGAGCCCAAAGTGCTGAAATTTAGTAAGCGTATAGCTTATATAGGGAAAAGTCTGAAATTCAGAATAACTGCCATTTGTACCCCAAAAAAGAGCAACCAATTACATGAACTCCCGTTACCTGTAATCTGAATTAAACTTATTTGGTTTATTTCGTGGTACTATTTTGATATTCAAAGGTAACGAATAATATATTTTTGTTTTTATGGGAGACTCGTTCGGGGCGAACCACTAGTAAATAAAATATAGGATGAATACTATGAATTCATTCATCAGTAATTTTCCTGACTATGTAAGTGCTGGGGGCCGCAGCGTAGAGCGGCCCCCCACTATATGGAAAGCAAGGTTGCTGGGAGCCGTTGCATGCAGATCGCACAAGATTACTAGCCTGTGATCAGTAGTGGACGTCCGCTGACAATATACTAGTGGTTCGCCCCGAACTGAGAACTCGCGAGTCTCCGATTAAAACAAAAAAATATTATTTGTAATCTTTGACTATCAAAATAGTGCCACGAAAAAGAACCAAACTACTTGACCTACAGTTTCATTCAAATTACAGGTAACGGGAGTTCATGTTATGTGGTTAATTTTTTGGAGTATAAATTGCAGTAATTCTGGATTTCAGACTTTTGCCTATATCTGTGTCACATAAGCTATACGCATACCAAATTACAGCACTGTGGGGTCACTGGTGTACCCTGTGAATTGTATAAAGAATTTAAACGAGAAATAAAAGCGGTGTCTAAATGTACTGATGAATATCTTTAATTTGACGTCCCATTTGACCTAATAGCAACATTTTTATTTATGTTTACCCCTCTTGAACCCCATATCTCAACAACCCCCTAACATTTTTAGCTCATTTAGTCACACCAAAATTGTGCCATCACTGTACATGTATCTTTCACGATGAACGCTTCAATAGTTATCCTCTGACAAACATACATACAACGCCGATTTGCCCAAGTTGATTTTGAGATCTGGCTTCCCTCGATCAACGATGATGTTGATGAAGAAATGAAACTAAATTCGACTGAACTCAACATTTGAGAACTCTTCACAGCTAAAAGTCAGTTTCAAGCTTATATCTATCAGAAACGTCATTGTATCGCACATACATTAATGTATATTTATCCTATTTGACTAATGTATGTATTAATATTAGATATATATCATAATTTTATATATTATATTTAGGTATGTAATTTATTAATTAATTTATTGTCTATTCGTATTTTACAAAGTACTTATGTTAGTTGCACTCCCTTCATCCATATCTTAAAAGTGTATATCTTTGAAATGACTAAATCCTCTCCATCTAATGATTGTCTGGAAGAAATCGCTTCAAAGCGATAAGACCGCCCCTTGTACCATTTGCTTTGTCTTCTATTTTGACTGTAATTTTTATTTTTAAAGGTGTACAATCAATTGTTTTCATTCATTCATTCAAGGACTGTCAAAATGCTTTCAAGAATTGTCACATTACTAAGTGACCATCTCTTGTTGGGTAACTATTAGTATAGGGAATAGGAAGCAGATCTTAATTTTTCACGTCAATGGCTGTTTGACTTCTAAATTTTACTTCCACAACCCTCTCTGTTGCCTGGTACAAGTCTTCTCGTGTGCAGGTGGTATAGAGGGCATGAGAGCAGGTGGGCCATTGTTTGTAAGGTGGCCCTGCAGTCGCACTGGCTCCAGAATGGGTAGATGTAGCCCCACGTGGCTAGACTGTCTCGACAGCGGCCAGCTTTAGTGCGCAACCAGCTTAGGGACTTCCAGATTGGCCACTGCAGCTTGTAGCCGGAAGGAAGATGCTCCGCTCGTGGAATGTAAGAGGGGCAGTGTGATGGGAGGACCATAATTCAAGGAAGCTGATACCAACGTGACTCATATGGCACAGAAACGTGGTCCCTCACCATGGGCCTCATAGGCTCGTAGGCTCGCTCAGCGTGCTATGGAGAGGTGCTTCGCTACGAGATCGTAGTGGTAGCGGGCGGGCACATAGCTCGAAGAACTGACGGCCGTTCGGGCAGAAAATTTCTCGAGTGGAGACCACACACTGGAAAGCGCAGCGTAGGACGCCCCCCCACTAGATGGAAAGACGACCTGATAAAGCTTGCTGTGAGCCGTTGGGCGCTGGCCTATGTTCAGCGATGGATGTCCTACGGTTGGTATGTTATTAATGATCATTGTGATTCTGGACTGTCTTCTTTCCGAATAAGCCAACTTAATCCAAGTCCAATCTACTCATAAAAGCTCAAAGCACGGGTTTCCGATTTGGCTTTGGCGATGTTCGAGGCTGTCATAACGTTCATTTTGTATTCATGTCCGCCATTTTGTGGTCACGTAACTGTCATATATGACAGGGTGGGTATTGAAAATCGCTGATTTTTTTTGACTTTTGAAGTATGGTGAAGTAATGTCGACGACCTCCGTGGCGTAGAGGGCGAAAGCCGGCTGAGACGATGGTGGTTGCGCATTCGATTCACACCCGCGGATCAAACTTATCATCTTATTTTGGTTTTATGATTGTTTATTTATCATAAGATTTACAAAATCCCTTTCTGAGAAACATTGTTCTTAGTATTCATATTTCTAATGCAGTAAGCAGTAAAATTTAACTATATACAGATTATGTTCATACAGATTTTATGATATAAGTAGTTTACTAATTGTCTACAACAATCACGCAAATTAAAAATATTTCTAAGAATATCAAGAATTCATCCACCAGAATGAGGGTAGTAAATATAATCCGCCACTTGTTTTGGCCGGTACGGGCCCGCTTGCATTTCTACGTAGATGAACTAAATCTGAACCAACTTTGTATGATAGCATTTCACATCGATATAATAAGTTCACTCCGCCCATGCGGTGGAATTTTAGACAGAATTATAATGATGTACTTACAAAAGCAAATTCTATTTAAAAATCAATACCAAGCATACTAATTTATTTATCAACAAAATCCACAGCTCTTAAAAATAAATGTTTACAGTGTTTAGTGTCTATCCTACAGCAAAAAAACGGATTTACAATTTATAGATCTAAAGTTAAATAACGACGACAATCACCAAAAAGAAACATACATACATCTATTTATATTAGAATCTATCAATCCAAACTTTTATCCATCTTTAAATGTATTTATCTACCCACATCTAAATACACATCTAAATACACATTTAAATACACATCTAAATACACATCTAAATACACAAACATACACATTTGTAACATTAATATTTGTCCATTTATCTAAAAGTCCACCCATCTATTTCAATTTACCAAAACAGCATTTTTTTATTTATCTACCATTATCATACATATATCTATCTACACATATATGTATATATCCATCTTACCATCTAAACAGATTCAGCGAGCAATTGATAACTGCTACGCCTAAAAGCTTCCTTGTTACAGAAGAAAATATCAATAGAATCAACTTTTATATTGTAATTTATATGAAGCCGGCTGACAAGTGAGTGTTGAGCATAATTAGTGCCTGTGTGCATAACAGCAAAAAGGGTTGTGTGTCTAGTTCTTTTATGCGGTACCTACACACAAGCGCAACATTTTGGATAATATCTCTTGACAGTCGATGTAACCATTGCATACACCATGCAGATAAGACATATCTGCAACAATCCTACGTTTTTCCTACGTTATGTGATGGTATATAGTACACGCTTCCTGGTACGATTAGTTGTCAAAGATTTTAAAGCACCTATAGTTAAGATGCTTAACAAACTTAATCTGTATACTTACCAAGCTTTGCACATAAAGTCTAACTTTTTATTAGCTGCAGTAAAATGACGTTTTGTGGGTTGCCGGTTTTTGAAGAAAAATAAATAGGGATGTAGCTAAATGAGTGAATCATAAATGAATAATCAGTTTGGTTATTTTTTTGAGATTTAATATTAAGTTGTAATGTATTTTTTTAACCTATTATTATTACTATACTAGAGGATTGATCTTTTTTAGTGGAAGTATAGGGAGGTACATTCAAAATGAAACAAAAACGTCATAATAATGTTATTTAATTAATTTTTGTGAACTGAATCACATCCCTATTGAGATTAGGCTGGCAACATTATTTTACGGAATGACATTTAGAAACGTCATTTTACTGCAGCTAATAAAAAGTTAGACTATAGGTTATATAGTGTGGGTTCCAGACGGTGGAGCAATAGTCAAGAGTACTTCTTACATACGAGTAGTATAGTATCTTCAAACAGCCAAGGTCGGAGAATGGGACACTAACCCGTGATGAATCCTAAGCTCTTGTATGTTTTATTGACAATATTATCTATATGTTCAGAAAACGATAACTTTCAGTCCATGATTACTCCGAGATCCCTGACACATTTTACTTTAGAAATAAGGATATTATTAATTTTATAACTAAATTCCGTTGGTCGTAATTTTCGAGTGAAAGAGACAGAAGAACATTTACTTATATATACACCAATACGTTTCACTGCATAATATTGGCCCAAGCTGTCCAGAATTAATTAAGAATTAGTCAAGAATTAATTGATCGAGCGAAACGAGATCTCCAATTCAACTTGAGCAAATCGTCGTTGTATGTAAGAACATCCAAGTCTATTATGCAGTACTTAATTTTAAAACGAAAGTATACACCATTATCTGTCCCTGTGTTGAAGTTGTAACTGTTTGTTAATTCGTCATAACCATTATTATAGTTGCATAAGTTATTTTAATTAAATGTGTGTACTAGTATTTTAAATTTATAGTAGGTAGGTATGTTTTTAATTGTATATAGATGCACCGCCGTCATGTGATAAATTATAATCCTGTCCATACAAAGGTTGTCAGGAAGAGATCGCTTTTAGCGATAAGACCGCCCATTGTACTAAATCTATTTGTAAGAATTATATTCTGTATTTTACTTTGGTGTAGGTACAATAAAGAGTTATCTTATCTTATGTACCTATGTATGTTTATCCGAGGAAAACTTTCGAAGCAATGATCCGACCATCGTGAAGTTTGGTATGTATAAAGGTAGGTAGTGATGGCACAATCCTGGTGTGACAAAATTGGCTAAAAATATTTGGGGGTTGTTGAGATATTGGGGTTCGAGAGGGGTAAAAAAAATAAAAATGGGACTATCTGGTCAACTGGAACGTCAACTGGAATGACAGGTTTTTGTTAGTACATTTCGACCCCGTTTTTATTTTTAGTTAAAACTTCGTAGTTTTTAAGTTTTAAGCCTTGAAAAACGGATCTTTGATGAAATTCACAGGGTACACCAGTGACCCCACAGTGCTAAAGTTTGGTATGCGTGTAGCTTTAGTGACACAAATATAGGGAAAAGTCTGAAATTCAGTATTATCCAAAGCAGTTAGTATCGAAATCAGAAACTGTGGGTCAACTTGGTTGGTTATGCATTTCGTAGCACTATTTTATAGTTAATGATTACAAATAATATTTTTTTTTTGTATTTACAGGAGACTCGCGGGAGTTCGGAGCGAACCACTAGTATTATAAATTCGAAAGTAACTCTGTCTGTCTATCTCTGTATCTGTATGTTTATTACGTTTTCAGGACGTAAACGACTGTACAGACTTCGATGAAATTTAGTATGCAGATAGATTATGACCTGGATTGAAAGACAGGCTACTTTTTATTGACATACCATGCGCGTGAAGCCGTGCGCGGAAGCTTGTTTGTCTATATTACGTGTTTTGCTATGTACAACATTAAATGAAAACACGGGTATAGCCATTACCCCTAATGGCTGGTATTGAAAACACAGAAAATTATAGGTAAACAAATTATATTCATTCATCATGTAAGTAGAGAGGCAGCATTAAACTGACTAAGCGGCATCGTCGCAAAGGAGCCGCAAAATTACTTTAAAAAAATGTTTATAGGAAATGTATCGATTCATCATCATCATCATCATATCAGCCGTAGGACGTCCACTGCTGGACAAAGGCCTCCCTCATTGATCTCCAGGAACTGCGGTTGGAAGCGGCCTGCATCCAACGCCGACCTGCGGTTCTTATCAAGTCGTCTGCCCATCTTGTGGGTGGACGTCTTACGCTGCGCTTGCCGGTCCGTGGCCTCCACTCGAGAACCTTTCGGCCCCATCGGCCATCTGTTCTGCACGCTATATGGCCTGCCCATTGCCACTTCAACGTGCTAATCCGTCGGGCTATGTCGGTGACTTGAGTTCTCCTACGTATCCTACTCCTCATTTCTGATTCGATCCCGTAGAGAAACCCCGAGCATAGCCCTTTCCATAGTTCGTTGAGCGACTCTGAGCTTATTCATAAGGCCAATAGCGAAGGACCACGTCTCGGTTCCATATGTCATCACTGGTAACACACACTGATTGAAGACTTTCGTCTTAAGGCACTGAGGTATGTTGGACGAAAAGACGTTGCGAAGTTTCCCAAACGCTGCCCATCCGTTGGATTCGACGACTGACCTCTTTCTCGATGTATCGATTACTGGATAAATATTCAAGCTACCATTATTAAATACACCTCTAAAATTAGTTAATAATGTGTGTTTTAAATTAATGTAGTTGGTTTAAAGAGTTTATTCTCATAAGAACAAATTACAGTTCACTTAAAATGAGATAAAAAAAATATTTATAACAGTAAGTTTAGGCTATAGTCTAACTTTTTATTAGCTGCAGTAAAATGACGTTTTGTGGGTTGCAGGTTTTTGAAGAAAAATAAATAGGGATGTAGCTAAATGAGTGAATCATAAATGAATAATCAGTTTGGTTTTTTTTTTTGAGATTTAATATTAAGTTGTTATGTATTTTTTTAACCTATTATTATTACTATACTAGAGGATTGATCTTTTTTAGTGGAAGTATAGGGAGGTACATTCAAAACGAAACAAAAACGTCATAATAATGTTATTTAATTAAATTTTGTGAACTGAATCACATCCCTATTGAGATTAGGCTGGCAACATTATTTTACGGAATGACATTTAGGAACGTCATTTTACTGCAGCTAATAAAAAGTTAGACTATAGTGTACAAAGCATGCATTCATCATGTAGGTATTTAATTTAAAATCTTGTAGAAACTTGTACATCAAAGGTTTTCCAAAAGTAGGTACCAACACACTCACACTATAACGGTTTTGGGTAGGTTATTGAAATTTTAAATCTGTTAGCACTGACCAAAAGTATTTAGACCCTTCTATCATAATTTATTTTTTTGGTTATGTGCGAGTGAAATGGTGTGAATAATGTGCAGTAAATAACAAAACAGGTGGTATATTTTCACATCGAATTTACATTTTCTTTTTCTTAGCGTGTCAATAGCATTACTTATATAGTGTTAGATAGGTATTACTCGTGCGCGATAACTTGGGACCTGCTAGGAATGCGACTCCCCGACCGCTTCCCCTGCACTTCCCCGATGGCGCCCGTATTGTACCGTTCGCATTACTATTTTTACTAGGGTTTTTAGTCTCGTACTGGCCTACGTCACGTAACGACGTGCTCTGGAATTCTTTTAGTTTTCGTTTGTGTTATTGTTTTGTTGTTGTAGTTTTTGTTGTTATAGTTCTTTGTTAAGTGTTTTTGTTATCATTATGAAGGGTAAACCTTTGCATAGCGGAGAAAGAAACCTCGTGCTAAAAGTGTTAGAGTTTTTTGAAGTCAACCATGTGGACAGGCTTCGACAAAATTATTGGGACGATGGCCTCTTACAAGAGACGAATGAATCGCAATTAATTGTAAATTTATCGGATACCTCTTCGTCAAGTGATTATAGTGAGACTGAGGACGAAGAACAACCTCTAGAAGGCATAAATCCACTAAGTAGTGACGAAGATGAGATAATGTAAATAATAGATAAAATAAATGTATAAACTTTAACATTGTATTTTTATTTTATTCAAATAGTGTAAAAAACATTAGATAAAAAGCAGCGTCCTCCTTGAGTAACATAATAAATTAGGTTAAAAAAAACAAAGACGAAGCCGCAGGCGGCTGCTTGTTATGTTCGCTTTTTTGCGGGCGGTACAAACACGCCAATATGATGTCACCGCGCTCAGGTCCCAACTTATCGCGCACGGGTAATACCTGGCTACATTGATGGCGTAGGGTGTGTATAGAGATCCTCCCCGCGACGCATCTTGGAAGCAGCTAGGTCACGGTAACCAAGGGCGGATCCAGGGGGAGGGTCATGGGGGGCATGACCCCCCCCTTGGCTGGGTCCAGGACCTAGGTGGACCTCTAATTAAAATTGTTAAACATAATCTTTTTATATATTTTTTGTCACAATATAGATTTTATGTAAGTACATTCAATATTTAATTAATTTAATATAATATTTTGATTTGAAAAATTGATTTTGTTATTTAAATATAGGTATTTTTAAGTACAGTATGTAAGTACATTAATAAAATACCTACCTTTTACCTGTATATATGATTATAAAAATTAAATTATAACTTCTTGTGACTTGACCACGACTATGTGACCCCCTCCTGGCGCCACAGCTGGATCCGCCCTTGACGGTAACACAGTGATCTAGGCTGACTAATCTCTACAACACAATGGTTCTACAAAACAACATCGAATTTACATGAAGTAAAAGTTGTCAGCCTCTGTCCTTAAAACTTTAACCACCTACCAAAAATCAATCCAGAAAGTCTGATTGGCTCAAACTGGATTTGCGGATTGAAAAGCAAAAAATCCGTTAACAGGCTTCTATTTTGCCGCGAACTTTTGCAAACCGGAAGTTTTCGCCGTCGCGGTAGTTTTTCAAACGGTATTTCATCGGGAATATTAGATTTTGGTGAATTAAAAAGTACGTTGTGTTTTATATGTACCTACTTCTTACACTCAGAGATATCTCTACTATTGTTTTTATTGATCATCTTCAAGCGCTTGAGCACTACCTCATCTGATGGTAGATAAGCGATGGACTCGATACATAGAGTAGCAGAAAATCTCAAAAAATAAACTACCGGCGGTTTACCGGCTTGGTTCGCGTGGACTGAGGCCGGTCACATACAGTCCTAAGACAGGAATAATCTTGACGGGCTCTCAACTAATATTTTTGAATCATTAAAGCAGTCGAAGCTTAATCGTTTTCAAAATTTTATGGCAAAAAACCTTAATGTTCCCAAAACAATACGTTCTGTATTTAAATTACAAACACCAGTATAATCTCGGAGTTTTTTTTAACTGGATTGTTCTTCGTTTGACCACAATCTCACCTGATGGTAAGCTATAATGTGGTCTAAGATGAATCACGAATGTCTAGAAGAGACCTATTCACTCTTACCTTAAAGAGGCCCGGATTGTATTCTTTAGGAAAACCAGACGACGGCAAAGTGTTCCGTACCTTAGCCGTACGCATCAAGAACCTAGAACCAAAACGGTGTGTGCGAATGGGTGGTATATCAACTACATACGGATGGTACTGTGCCGTGTGCCTGCTTGTCCTTTAATGGAAGGGAGACGGCGGGATCTGATCGTATAGTTCCTGGGCACATTCCCCGAAATGTATTCTGTAAAAGATCGATAGGCTTGTAACTTTATGGCAGTCTTGAAGTCTAGAGTGAACGGGTTCTTTTTAGGCAAGCGAGCTCCATCTTCGACTACACCATCACTTACCCCTTCCATCAGGTGAGGAAGTGGTAAAGCGCTTGACTATCATAAATAAAAAAAACACACGTTTACCTCTTTAACTATACTATAATACTAGGTGACCCGCCCGCGGCTTCACACACGTGATTTGACAATAAAAATATTACCCTCCTGCGCAGTCTGATACAAAATAGCCTATATCTCAATCGCGGTCATAATCTTATATTCCGAATTTCAATGGAATCGGTCCAGTGGTGAAAACGTAACCAATATAGATTTATTTTCGAAATTATAATATGTATTATAGTAAGGATGTTGTTGTCTGTGGGAACAAATAACTTACCGCAGGTAAGGTCAAGCGATTGACTAACTATACTAATATTATAAAGAGAAAAGATTTGTTTGTTTGTATTGAATAGGCTCCGAAACTACTGGACCGATTTAAAACATTCTTTCACTGTTGGGAAGCTACACTATCCCCGGGTAGACATACTTTTTACCCAACTGCGCAGGAGGGTAATGTTTTTATTGAAAAACTACGCGTGCGAATCTGCGGATTGGTTAGCTAATGTTCAATAAAAAAAAAAGAAAGTATTTTCTTTATTTCTATCAGTGTATCTAACCTACTAGGAAACATGCGTACCGAGGCAGAAGTTAATAAATTCGTACAAATAAGTCATTACCAATACATCGGTCCGTATAGAAAGCTTTTCGAAACACATTCGTTTTATTCAGTGTCCGAGTGGCAGACTGGCGGAGCTGCCCGGGGCAATACAACTCCAAACTAAAAAGTCAAAACAGAGAACCTTGAGGCAACACAGAACTACATTTCTGAATATATCCTACTTAATATTATAAACGCGAAATTTGTATGTATGGATGTTTGTTACTCTTTCACACCGGAACGGCTGAACCGATTGCGATGAAGTTTGGTATGTACGTAGATCATAACCTGGATTAACACATAGTCTTCTTTAGTCTTTTAGTCACTTTTTATTGACAAACCACGCGCGCGAAGCCACGGGCAACAGCTAGTAAACAAAATAAAAAAACACCATCACTTACCATCAGATGAGGTAGAATATAAATAAATAATATAAGATATACCTACATTTATTTCAAGCAATTATGTAGCTCATATTTAATATAAGGAAGGACACACCACTTTTGAGAGAATACCTGTGACAGCAATGTCTGGTGTACGGGCAGTCTACTCTGCCAGCTATCTGATCTATGTCTTTGAGGTCGATAGTGACAACGTGCTCAAGATATTTAAATTTATACACTCTGTCTATAGTCTAACTTTTTATTAGCTGCAGTAAAATGACGTTTCTAAATGTCATTCCGTAAAATAATGTTGCCAGCCTAATCTCAATATGGATGTGATTCAGTTCACAAAAATTAATTAAATAACATTATTATGACGTTTATGTTTCATTTTGAATGTACCTCCCTATACTTCCACTAAAAAAGATCAATCCTCTAGTATAGTAATAATAATAGGTTAAAAAAATACATTACAACTTAATATTAAATCTCAAAAAAAAACCAAACTGATTATTCATTTATGATTCACGCATTTAGCTACATCCCTATTTATTTTTCTTCAAAAACCGGCAACCCACAAAACGTCAGTTTACTGCAGCTAATAAAAAGTTAGACTTTAGGATAATCCCGTTAAGATTCACGTTTGTGACACTTTCAGGACGTTTCGTACCGGCCTCAAAAACCATGACTCTTGTTAGGGTTATATTTTAACCCATGGTCTGCTACGTATTCTTCACACGTCCTCGCCACATCAGCTCTCATTACTTAACGCTCAGGTGGTAGGTTGATGCTCTCAAGTTTCTCCCACAGGATTTTATAGGAAACCAGATCAAAGGCTTGGACAGGTCCAAGAAGCAGGCGAACACTGGAGTCTCTCTATCTCTACATATAGTATCTGATGGAATGCTAAGACACAGTATGCACTTTCAGCAGTGGTCAAGCTCTTGACTATCAATAATTAAAAAAACCGGCCATGTGCGAGTTGGACGCGCGCACGAAGGGTTCCGTACTATTTATCTATAAAAACGGCAAAAAAATCATGTTTTATTCAATAGCACAATTTTATTTATTTACCTTATTTGGGATTGGTGCCGATTAAGCTAGTCCTCTAAATTGTATGAGCGCCCATACAACTCAGAGGACTATCTTAATTGGCGTCAACTATGTGTGTATGGGAACACCCTTTAATTTTCAACTTTTAATTTTTTGGAATTTTGCCCGTACTTGTGTCGTAAGACCTTGCTTTTTGCCAAATTTCGTGTACTACCATATAGGTTTTCGACCCAAAACTTATAGGGTACTTCCGGTTGACCTAGAATTGTAATTTTTTGTTAAAAGCAAGGTCTTACAGCACAAGTAAAGGGAAAATTCCGAAAACTAAAAACAGTTGCAAATTAAGGTAAATTTTGGTACTTACAAGTTTTCGCGAAAATCTAAATTTGCCCATATCTTTTTATCGTGTCGACTCAGGATCTTGATTTTTATACACCGAATAATGACTATAGACTTCAGTATTTGGTATAAATTTCAACTTGCTAGGTCCACCCGTTCCTGAGAAAATCGGTGGTGACACACGGATAGACAGACGGACAAGAGAGTGTTCTTATAAGGGTTCCTTTTTTACCTTTTGAGGTACGGAACCCTAAAAAGTACAATGTGCGGTCTTATCGCTTGGGGTGGTTCTTAGTTTAATAAACTACTATTGTTTCCTTTTCAATACAAGTACTGGTAATTAGTGTTATCGATCGCGATAGTGTAGCACTCGGCGCATCACTAACGGTTCCTGTAAGGGCTGCAAGAGCGAGCGAGATAGCAATATCATCGTCGCTTGTCCCACGTGTTATGATCCCGTCGTCTGTCAGGAGCGTTGGCGTTTAATATACCTATATTATCATCTGTAAATCAAACTTACATTGTATCCAGCCGAAGCAGGGATCCCTTGCTTCTAATAAGCACAAGTTTTTAAACTTAGAGCAGGGTAGCAAAGTATTTGATTAGTATTTTGATTGTAAGATGTGGCTGTAAAATCATTTAAAAGACTCAACACCTAGGTCCTAGTAATATAACTATTTAAACCTATAAGTGCACTAAGTAGGTAAACCTTTTTTCGAAAATAAATACATATGTATTCAAATACTTATTCATTAATTAATTAATTTACAGAATGTTCTAGACTCTTCTAGTGATTTGAGTTTCTTGGTCCCAATCTCCAACTTCATATCCCCCTTGTAATAAAGGCGAAAATCCTTTGTCATTGTGCAAATGAAGTATTTTTTCTCTTTGCTGCCGTTAATATTACAGGCACTAGAAACTAATATTTAAATTTATTTATTTCAGATATTACATTCATAATTTGTTAGTAAAAAATAAAATCTTAAGTTTTATTTAAATAAAATTAGTTTCTAGAGCTAAATTAATATTACCAAGAAACTTAAAGACTTGTAAAAAACTTTCGTGATTGATTTCCATCATTATTATAAATACGGGATCACCCTGATGAAGGTTCACGAATTGAACCGAAACATTGTCGGTCGAAACACCGATAAGACGGTACGTGATAAATACCGTATTTATAATAATGATTAAATACTTGTGTTTATCTTTAAGTTAAATTAGATTTATTTTTAATGCACTATTAAAATAATACATACGAGGAGGGATCAAAAAGTAGTGAGAATGAGATAGAATATAATGACTATTGATAACTTAATAATTTATTTTTGAACATAGTCTTCGAGTCTCTCTACACACCGAGTCCAGCGCTTTTCCAAGGCTTCAATCCCTTTAAAAAAAAAGTTTTGTCTTGGTCCTGCAAAAAGCTCTCCACGGCATTCATCACCTCATTATCGTCTTCGTACCTGTGTCCCCTTAAGTATTCTTTCAATTTGGGGAACAGATAAAAATTGCTAGGTGCCAGATCTGGTAGTCAACCAATTCGAAGCCAGCTTGCTGAATGGCAGCCATCGCAACTGCCGACCTGTGCGCGGGTGCGTTGTCGTGATGAAACAGCACGCCCCTTCGAAGTTTTCATCTCCTTTTCTCTTTGATGGCATTCCTCAACTTGGGAATTAAAGCTGCATAATATTGGCCTGTAATAGTGGTTCCACGCTCCAGGTAATCAATCAACAATATCCCTTCTGAGTCCCAAAATATTGAGGCAATAACCTTGCCAGCCGATGCCACGGCACGAAACTTCTTCGGGGTCGGTGATGATGACCGTTTCCATTGCGAAGATTGCTGTTTTGTCTCGGGATCAAAATGATGGACCCATGTTTCATCCATTGTTACGCTAAACGAGTAAAAACTTTAAGAATCTTCTTGAAACTTGTCCAACAATATCTTCGAAATGTCAAGTCGATTTTGTTTTTGACTGTCGGTTAACATTCTCGGCACCCATCTTGCGGAGACTTTTCTCATATTCAAAGATTGTTTCAAAATGGATTGAAAACTTCCATATGAAATGCCCGTTTCTTGAACTAAGTGTCGGATGGTAACTCTTCGATCGCTCTATACAATTTTCTCGACTTTCGCAACATTTTCTTGGGTGACTGATGTCGATGGACGGCCGCAACGATGTTCGTCTTCCGTGCTCGTTCTCCCTACTCGAAATTGAGAAGCCCCCCTTGCGACAGTGGAATACGGCGGAGCAGACTCCAAATCGCAATGAATCTCTTGCGTTGTTAACGTTTTTAAACAGAGGTATTTATTAACGGCTCGCACTTCGTTTTTCTCCATTTTAGAGAACACGTTTCGACACGAAGTAAACAAATGACTACATTCAGAAAAAAATAAAAGAGAATCGAAGATCTTTTTCATTATTAATATTACATATATGTATCTGAGCTATGCCTGCCAGTATTTTTTTTTACCAAGGAGTATGTCGTTCTCACTACTTTTTGATATCTCCTCGTAATATGCGAACTTAATGCTAATTAGAATTTTCTTCCAGCTAACCTTTTGTAGTGTAGATTAAGTGGTTATCATTATTATTAGTCTGATTGTGACAGCACACCCGACAGTCACATACAGCCACGCACGGCACCGTAAATAGTTTTGCCATTTATGCGATTTATTACGATAATTACACAGACGATCACGATGTTTACGAAGACGATTACGATAATTTAAAGACGATCCCAATATTCAAATTATCATTAACTATTTAGTCGTCATAACGAGTACTCGTGTAGTCTTCTTTGGACTTCGTTTGGATTAATAATGAAAAGAAAAAAAAACAAGAAAGAAAGCGGCCAAGTGCGAGTCGGACTCACGCACAAAGGGTTCCGTGTCATTATCCATAAAAACGAGCAAAAAAATCACGTTTATTGCATGGGAGCCCCCCTTAAATATTTGTTTTATTTTAATTTAATTATTTATTTTTAAACTGAATATATAACTAAATATTCTGTCAATATTTCAAGCGTCTACCTGTTGCCGTTTATCAATATCGAGCAAAAATAAGCAAAAAAATTACGTTTGTTGTAAGGGAGCTCCCCTTAAATATTTATTTTATTCTGTTTTTAGTATTTGTTGTTATAGCGGCAACATAAATACATCATCTGTGAAAATTTCAACTGTCTATAACGGTTCATGAGATACAGCTTGGTGACAGACGGACAGACAGACAGCGGAGTCTTAGTAATAGGGTTCCGTTATACCCTTTGAGTACGGAACCCTAAAAAGAGCCCTATATTTATTTAAGTGTTGAAATAGAGCTGCGTATAAAAATCCACCTTTAAACATTGAAGTATTCGAAGCTTTATGTAGCTAAAAAGGTCGCGGTCGTACTGAATCACTTTGAACCCCTAGACGATCAATACCAATTACAAATACTACGCCATTGATAACAACAAAATAGATTATTATTGTAAATAGGTACGGGATTTATCACGTACCGTTTTATAGGTGGTGTTACGACCGACAATGTTTGGTCGTTTTTTTTGTGTACCAACCCTCATTCATTACACATCACACACTCAAACGTGATTTTTAAATTGAACAAAAATAAGTGCATACTTTACTCGATTATCGCTGTAAGTACTATAAGTATTAACATATTTATTAGGTTTTCAATAACACTATTGTTGTATCTCTAAATAAATAAATGCGAGAAAATTAACATTTATTAAGTATTCTACGATTGGCTAAAAAATTAATGCATTAATAGTAACGACATCAATTGATATTGTCAATAAATTATTGATCGTATGAGACACTACATTGGTGCCACAGTTTGAGATAGTCTTATCGCTAGAACGTCTAGAATGATTTAAAGTTTGTAAAACGTTTACTAGAACTGCATAGTTCCTTCTTTTGAAGTCATAAGTATTTTCGGATTGTTTACATTGTGGCCGGAAATATCGGCTCAAATACAATATGGCCGCAATTTCGCTCAACATTTACATTAGAAACTAAACGCATAATTAGATAAATAATGCTGAACATTTCACGCAGTGCTATCTAGTCTCAAACTAAGGAAAATGAGAACCAGATAAGTTACTTATTTGCTTAATACATACGTTTTCAGTTAAATACATCCAGACCCGTTTGCTCCGCGGCGAGAATCGAACCCGCAAACTCCGCGTCTCAGTCAGCTATTCGCCCACTGCGTCACGAAGCTCGTCATATTTAGATATCAAATTCAAAATCAATATTTATTTCTGTGATTACTTATTTTTACTATTCAAAATATTCAACCAAAACGTTCCTTCTAAACTTTTTCATTAAACAAATCACAATCAAAATCGGATGATCCTCTTTTACAAACGTTTTGAATGAAGTTTGTAAATGTAATCTCGTCGAATAGATGATAAGACAATGGTGGCTGGAAATCTCGAGCGATAAGAATCATGTATGAATAGATTTCCAAATGGTACGCTCTCATCAAAAGTATCATTATCACTGTCACTCATATCGGGATAGGAAGGGCCAGCCTGCGTTGCTTGGTCCTTAATGATGACGTTAGGGCTCTGTGGACAAAAAAAATACTTAATAGTTGTAAGTTGTAATATAACTGCTTGTTAATTCATCATAACCCTTTTTATAGTTAATTTTTTTTTAACCTGTGTTGTATAGTTAAATATTAATATAATAAATATTTAATTATTTTATGTATTATATATTATTTAATATTTTTATAGTTAATTATTGCATTATAATTATTTTTTTGTTTTTACTAGTATTTTAGGTTGTATGTAGTCATGTTTTTAATTTTATACAGATGCACCGCCGTCATATGATACATTATAATCCTGTTCATACAAAGGTTGTCTGGAAGAGATCGCTTTTAGCGACAAGACCGCATATTCTACTAAATCTATTTGTAAGAATTATATTCTGTATTTTACTTTGGTGTACAATAAAGAGTTGTCTTATCTTAATAATTATAAAAAAAATACATTTTCTGGACATTTCACACAGCGCTATCTAGCCCCAAACTAAGTTAAGTTTGTATTATGGGAACCGGATAACTGATACAATATCTACTTATAGGCATGCTTTTTGTTTGTAAATACATTCTTATGTTACATAGAAAAGCCATACCGGGAAAAAAATTCTATAGATCATACAATCATTTGTTCCGCGGCGGGAATCGAACCAGCAACCTCCTGCGTCTCAGCCTGCTCTTCGCCCACGGCGCCACGATGAGGTCGTAAATACATAGAATCATTTACTGAAATAATACTACATTATTGGCCGGGAAATAGGCAATTGTCGAGTATGAGTTTTAAGGCCGAGCAAGGACTTCACTAATACGAGACAGGCAATTTGCCATTTCCGCCGAGGCATATACATATAGTGCTTTTCTCAAAAGAATGCAAGGGAAAACACATACTTTTTATATTATACATTTAATTTAATTAATATTAAAAGTTACAATAGTCATATTGGGGCAATTACAAAAAGAAAATGTTATTGATTTTCCCCGTACATTTATGTTGTTGAATTTCTGATGAGGTTTGCTGGTGGGCATTGGATGGCCGAACATGCTGATTTGAGGTGGATGGATGTTGCTTTATGTTTTCGCCAGTAAACATTTTCTATTTTTGATTTTGAATCCGGTTGCCGTATAAGTACAGTGTAAACTCCATGTAACGTCACTCGTTTTAACGACAAACTCTCTAAAGCGTCGAAATCACTCGGCTTTGGTTGGTTTAGCTTGTCTTGCATACAATGGTACACTCTGTATAGCATTACACCCACTCTCAATAACGACAACAATTTGTAATAAAAAGTTCTTTTTAAGTTGCCAAATTAGTAAAAACTGCGCAGCTGTGTATATCCTTTTGTCGTTTTATTATCCTAGACCATAATAAACTCGACTGTCGGCACCATACACACCAAACTTTCTAAGAAATCCGTTCTTTTGTTTACAAAATGGGATTGCTTGCACGTGTAGCTGCAGACTGTTGTTAGTAGAAGTGATGGATTTTATCTATACGTTGTCATATTCTTAGTTTTTTATTGTAGGTACTATTTAGCAAGACAAATCAGAAATAAACGTTTTCTTTTTCTAATACAGATTTTACTTCTCTCCATTTAACGACAACTCTCTATAACGTCAAAATATGCTCAGTCCCTTGAGTGTCGATATATAGAGTTTAAACTGTATTTAAATTTTATATATGTAGTTACCTAATGTCGTTTTTAACATGAACTGCATTGAATAAATTGCCCATAATGTAGATAGCTTTTTAGTTTTAGCAATCTCATTAAAATACGCCAAAAATACTGTTTCGGAGAAAATGTTCATTTTTTTACTCGTTTACAACTCATAAAATGTTCATATACTTTCATGTATTTTTCTTTTGCCTTCACTGGAAGCAGGTTTTCCATTGCCAATTTGGCTTCTGATCTTAAATCTGGTGGAGTACAATCAATCTCCATTGCACTCTCTGAACCGTTGGAACTCATTTAAACTTTAAAATTTATATTTATTATTTTGTAATTAACAAATCAAGACGAATTTTCAGCTTTGCCGCTAATTTTTTATATATCATCTGTGCCGAAAGGCAAACGCATTTATGGGTATACAGCCACGTGAACGCAATTTGTACTAGGCAAAGAGACTTACTTTGGTATGCCAAGAATGATATAAGAGATCCAATCAAAGAGTATTTAATAACCCCAGCATGCCGTTTCAACATTGCTGGAGCGTTGTAATGTTCCAAATTTAAAAAAAAATTCCTGCAATGGATTTGATTTTAATTGTCCGTAAATTCGATATTTCGCGTGTTCTTTTTTCGAAAATAATGACAATGTTTCCATGCATGTTTGAGAAAAATAGGTTTAATAATCATAATAAATCCATTCTAATGTTACTAATTCGAAAGTATATTTCATAAACGGGCTCTTGTATCAAAAAAGTGTCGAGGAAACCTTAAAGTGTTTTAGAAGACCTTTCAACGATACCCCACAAGACGGGGTGCAAGTGTAAAAAAAACCGGACAAGTGCAAGTCGGACTCGTTCACAGAGGGTTCCATACAATTATGAACGCGAATACCGTTGCTTAGCCTCGATGATTGATTACGTACTTTAAATAAATACTATATTTTTAATATTTATTTACAAATGTATAGTTTTCAGATTTGCAGTGTACTTGTTGTTTAAGACGATATTACTTGCCAAATGTCATAGTTCTAGGTCAACGGAAAGTACTTTATAAATTTTGATTCCCTTGAGAGTATCGAAATATACGTTTTTTGCGGCATAACATAAACGGCCCTATCTTTTTTACGTTAACTTAGAAGTTTGATTTTTTCACAGCTTCAAGGAACTGTAGACCTGAGTATATGGTTTAAATTTCAACACGATACCTCCACGCGTTGCCGAGATAAAGGGTCTTGACAGACAGACATACAGACGGGACAACAAAGTGATCCTATAAGGGTTCCATTTCTTCCTTTTGAGGTACGGAACCCCAAAAAACAACCCCCCAGTCTTTAAAAAGGAGTTTTTTTATTTCTTATCATACTTGACTCGCTACTACTCTTCGATCGTATAAACCAGCCATGCTCTTGCATTGACAAGAGCAGACTTTTCAACCGTCAAAAATAGGAGGAAGATCTCAATTCGGTTACTATTTTTTTTGTTACCTCAGAACTCCGTCATTTATCAACCGTTTTGGCAAATTCATTTTTTATAGGATATACTTTCGCATTGGTCCCATAGAAATTTCATAAAAATAGGTCCAGTACTTTGGTCGGATATATTTTGTTATTGTTATTTGTTAATGAAGAAAAGCCATAAACACCTACCTCTTTTTTACGAGCCACATGTAAGATATTTTCTCGTGTTTTAGGCGCCAATATAACACTTCTATGTGACTCACTTTCGCTTCCTCCTCTGATATCGTTAGATTGTCTGTTTGTAGCATTACTAACACAAGTAATATCGTTGTAGTTTGGTAGTCGAGCTACAGCATCAAAGATATCAGCAATATTTTCAGTACGTTCGGATATTGATGATAATCTTTCAGGATAAGATTGTTGCACAAAAGTTCCTTCAGAACACTCTTCAGCTACTTCTCCTGATGAACAAGTGATACGTCTCTTCGGCGATCGGTCGATAGAATCGTCGATGCTTTCAGTGCTTCGTCTCTTTGTTGTGTGAGAGACAGAGTCTTCGCTGATGCTACTCAAACTATAACTGACCAGAGGAGCGCTCGTGGATAAAGCCGGTGGGTTTCTTTGTTTTTCAACTGATATGTCTGAAATAACGATAATTATTATTGATGATTAAGTAACATAATCTGCCAAATTTTAAGGAGAATAAAATCTACACTGACGGCCCGAATTGAGGATTGTACATTTTCCCCTTTCTAAGGTGACCTAAACCGAGTAGTAGAGTTTTTGTAAAAGGACTCGCCTGGGGAAGTATTTCTGGTGCCGAGCAGCATTGCTGTTTCCGGTTGAAGGGTATGGCTGCCGGTGAAATCACAGGCACATGAGGCTTTGCACCTGTATGCCTCAAGTTGATGAACGCAGGGCACGTATCTAAGGTGCGTGACCTACGAGGCAATACTTTGCTATATGCACTGGTTAACACTTAACATCAGATTGGCCATACGCTAGTTCCATCCAAGTAGTATAAAAACTGATTCATAACATTAGCTAAAACCATCCCCGTTTAAAATAGCTTCATAATAAAAAAAACTGCGTCAATCGGTTCATGCGTTTGGGAACTATGATGCCACAGACAGACACACACAGGCATCATACTTATAACACCTCTTTTTGCGTCGGGTGTTTAAATTTTTCTTCTCCATCATCATCATCCTCTGCTTGAGCATCCACTACTGGGTATAAGCCTCCTCCATTTTCTGACATGTTATAGTCCTGACTTGGGCAGATCGCGTCCAGGTCTTACATAGGCTGCTATTTAAGAATCCGGAACTGGCCACTGCATAAATAATATTTAAAAAGAAATTATCACGTTTGAAAATGGAACCCTTTGGCTGTAGAATGCAGGTTATTTCGTCCGTCTGTCAATTGTTTTCATTGTGTGGCGCGATTTCAAAAATTGCGTGTCATTATCACAATGGATTTATCTCGAGAAAATTTTCGTGCGATGATTTTTTATGATTTTCGACGTGGTCTAACTCAACAGCAGTGTATCGATCAACTCAGTTCGACTTTTGGGGATAAAGCACCATCGAAGACTACTGTGTATCACTGGTTTAGTGAGTTTAATCGTGGACGTCGTATGCTCACGGACGAAATTAAAGATGGTCGGCCTAAATCAGTTGTTGTGCCACGAAACATCGACGCAGTGCGTAAACTAATAATGCAAGATCGTCATGTGACATATCGAGAGATAGAGGCGATCTTGGGCATTAGTATGACGAGTATACATAAGATATTACACGAACACTTGGCTGCAAAAAAAGTTTGTTCGCGTTGGATACCGCACAACTTGACAATAGATCAAAAACAGGCTCGTGTCGATTGGTGCAAAAAAATGATAAAAAAATACAATCGTGGTGCATCAAAAGCTGTATATAATATCAACACAGGTGATGAATCCTGGATTTGTGCATATAACCCCGAAACTAAGCAACAGTCAACAGTTTGGGTCTTCCAACATGAGCCGAACCCAACAAAAGTTGCTCGTGCGAAAAGCACTTTGAAGCAAATGGTCGCCTGTTTTTTTGGTATAGATGGACACGTGGCTACTTTACCCCTAGAAAATTGTAAATCTGTTAATTCAGAGTGGTACACGACCATTTGTTTGCCAGAAGTCTTTGCAGAAATCAGGAAGAATAATCCACAACGCAGAATCATTCTCCATCACGACAATGCAAGCTGTCACACTTCGGGTGAAACGACCCGATATTTGGAGGGTGAAATGGTGGAATTAACGGGTCATCCGCCATATAGCCCTGATTTGGCACCCAACGACTTCTTTTTATTCCCAACCGTGAAGAATAAATTACGTGGTCATCGATTTTCAACCCGAGAAGAAGCCGTTGAGGCATTCAAAAATCATGTTTTGGAGATACCGTCTTCCGATTGGAAAAAGTGCTATGAAAACTGGTTTCACCGAATGCAAAAGTGCATTGATCATCATGGCGAATATTTTGAAAAGCAATAAAACCATATTTAACAGTCAATGATAGTTATTTTATTTTATTCCGGATACATAAATAGCAGCCCTCGTATAAGCGATCTTTTCAATGTCGTCGGCCCATCTAGCAGGAGGTCGGCCTAGACTGCGTCTGCTCTGCCTAGGCAACCATTCCGCCAAGGCTCTTCTCCACCTGCCGTGTCCACGCCTTGCCGGGTGCCGTGCCTAGCGCCATTTTAATTTCATAATTCGGTTGTCATGCGCAGGAAAGAAAATAAAATAAAAAATATATTGTATGGATATAGAAGTATAGAGGAAGGCCGGAGAAGAGATGGATGGACTGTGTGAAAAACGATATGGGTAAGCGATCTCGCCTGATGGCAAGCGATGATGCAGTCTATAATGGATCACGCTTGCCTGGAAGAAACCTGGTCACTCGCTACTTGAAGACCCCTAGGTTGTAGTTAAGGAAACACAGACTCATTTCACTCTTTGGCCACGTTTCTTTAGTGAGCGTCCTTGTTTCAGCTCCATAGGTGGAAGGAGTTGGGTGAGGCTTTTCCCCAGCAGTGGGAAAAAATAGGGTAGCATAAAAAAATAGAAATCTAAAGAAGTACCTGACTGTCTATCGACTTGGCGCATCATATGCTCTGGAGTAATACAGGGTCCAGATGAATCCGAGGAGTCTGAAACGAGACCATAGTCAGGATCACAAATAGTAAAAGAAAACTGCTAGGATGCGTGCGCGTGGCGTCTGCGTGACGTGAGCGTGCACGCAGCGGTTGCAATTTATTTTCTAAGAAAGATGTTAGATCGCCTGATTGGCTTGCGCGTTAAACAACAACATATACAAATTATCTCCAATATAAATCGTAAGTACATAACCTTATAATACTTTTTAAATCTCACACAACATACACACTCCTCTCCCCCCTCAGCCCCTCAAGTACATACATTTACTTTCTTGTAGGCGTAAGTACCTTCTAAATTACCTACATAAAAATAAATTAAGCGATTTTTTTATTTTCTTGCAGTCAGTAGGTAATTCTAAAAATGTATGTCAATAAAATGAGAATCTGAATCTGATAATGGCAATAAGCATCACACTGATATTATGAAAGTTTGGATGTTGTTTGTTTGTTACTCAATTACGTCGTAACGACTGAACTGATTTCGATGAAATTTGGTATACAGATAGATTAAAACATAGGCTACTTAGGTAATATTGACAAAACACGCATGCGAAGCCGCTGGCGGAAGTTAGTTAACTATAATACTCTGTTTACATTGATATCAAGTGCTAAATCAATTTTGCGTTAAATAAATAAATCAAAAAAACGCCACGGAGGCACTACGCATACGCCACGCAGACGTCACGCATACGCCACGCAGACGCCACGCAGACGTCACGCAGACGCCACGCAGACGATATCAGTAAAAAATATTTTTAAATAGCAGACATGCCCGCGGCTTCGTACGCGTAGTCTTTTGTTAAAAAATATTACCCTCCTTCTAGGCAGTAAAAAGTTACTTATGTCTGAATTCCAGTCATAATCTACTTATATTTTTAACTATATAGATTTTCGTTTGACCACAATCTCACCTGATGGTAAGCGATGGTGTGGTCTATAAGATGTAAGATGAAGCACGAAGATCTAGAAGAAACCTATTCACTCTTACCTTAAAGAGGGCCGGATAGTATTCTTTAGGAAAAATAGACGACAGTAAAGCGTTCCATACCTTAGCTGCACGCATCAAGAACGTAGAACCAAAACGGTGTGTGCGAATGGGTGATATATTTACTCGGTACGGATGGTACTGAGCCGTGCGCCTGCTTGTCCCTTGATGGAAAGGAGATGGCGGAATCAGATCGTAAAGTTCCTGGACACATTCCCCAAAATGTATTCTGTAAAAGATCGATAGGCTTGCAACTTTACGGCGGTGTTCGAGACTTTGGGTCTTAGTCTCCGCCATATATTGCTCACCTATAAGCCTAAAAGCCCTACGTTCTATCGAGTCTAAGGTTTGCTGGTGTTTGGCCGAACCATCCCAAAGGTGGCAGCAGTACTCCATACCAGGCCGGACTTGTGCTTATTATATACCAAATTTCATCGAAATCACTACAGCCGTTTGGTTGTAAAAAACGTGACAAACAGACAGAGAGACAGAGTTATTTTAGAATTTATAATATTAGTAGGTATTAGATTATTATACCGAACGCTTAAGTTCAGTTTCTCTGAAGAACAATTCTGATGATAATGATCGATTTGATTGGATACCAATTTCTACAATAAAAATAATAAATAATGCTGGACATTTCACACAGCACTATCTAGCCCGAAAATAAGCAAAGCTTGTACTATGGGAACAGTACAGTGCAGTTTTTAACTTTCTCCAAAACTTTGAACATGGTAGCTCTCTCAGTGACACATGTGTTTCACAAGAAATGGTATTATAATTATGATTAATACGTACGAACCTTCTAATACGTGTTGCAGCTCCTGGTTATACAGCTTGACTGATCCATTGATCATGGTAGTCGAGGTACTGAGAGACATTCGGCGTCTTGCGTCCATACCTTCACACCTAACCCATCTGTTGAGATATTCACTGGAAATACACGTAAAAGTAATGATTAGTTAAAGATCGAGCGAAACAAATTTAATTTAATCTCTTTTATTTATTTATTATGTACGACACACAACTTCGCGATCACTGCACATCTATACTAATATTATATAGAGGAAAGATTTGTTTGTTTGTATAGGCTACGAAACTACTGGACCGATCTTTCACTGTTGGGAAGCTACACTATCCCCGGGTGGCACTTTTTACCCAACTGCGCAGTGGAGGGCAATGTTTTTATTGAATAACTAGTAGCTGGTAATAACTAATATTAAACATGTATTTATCGTGTATTTAAAAATAAAAAGGTAAATACGTTATAAATTAAATACCCGTATAATATTAGTAATTACATTCTAAAGTAGTGCTGTGAAGAGACTATACTTATCAATCAAATCAAGTCAATTGCCTGGTTGCACAGTTGGTTAGTGCGTCCTTGTATCAAGAGGAAGGTCGCGGGTTCAAGTCCCGTCTAGGCTTGAAATTTTTGAGATGATTTTAAAAATCTTGGAATTTTCTGCATGTGTTCGTTTAACACTATAAATAAAAATACTAATTCAAATCAAGTCAATTTATTTGCTGACTGAAGGTAGGTACAATGGCGGTTAACTTATTTATACTAATATTAAAAAGAGGAAAGCTTTGTATTTTTGCATGTTTGTAACGAATAAACTCAAAAACTACTGGTCCGATTTCAATAATTCATTAACTATTAGTATGCTACATTATCCCTGAGTAACATAGGCTACTTTTTACTCACTGCGCAGAAAGAGGGTAATGTTTTTATTAAAAACTACGCGTGCGAAGCCGCAGGCAGGTCAGCTGGTAATTAATATGTTTTATTACAATCAATCAGTTTATCTGTGCACAAATATATAAACATTAATCATTATTATCTAATCATTATGTCAGCCACAAATGGCGACCTCTGTGGCGCAGTGGGCAAATAGCCGTCTGACACAGGAGGGTTCGATTCCCGCCGCAAAACAAATGTTTGTATGATCTACAGATATTTGTACCGGGTCTGGTTGTTTCTCTATATATATATATTGATGATTTGATGATGATGATATGTATCATCATCATCATCATCAGCCGGAGGACGTCCACTGCTGAACATAGGCCTCCCCCTTAGATGGCCACAGCGAGCGGTTGGTTGCCGTTTGCGCCCAACGGCTCCCCGCGATTCTTACTAGATCGTCGGTCCACCTTGTGGGGGGCCGGCCTACGCTGCGTCTTCCAGTCCGTGGTTTTCCACTCGAGAACCTTTCTTCCCCAACGGTTATCGGTTCTACGAGCGATGTATTTTATGTATGTATTTACAAAAAAAAGTATATAAGTATGTATCAGTTATCTGGCTTAGCTTTGCTTAGTTTGGGGCTAGATGGCGCTGTGTGCAAAGTCCACCATTATTTATTTAATAATACAAATACAATTGTTTATTTACTAGAATACACAAAAATTACAAAAAAATGTATTAATTTCCACTAAAACAGGGATATTTACCATGATTTGTGACATGCGCCGCGCCATGATCACGGGTAAACTGGTCTTTGATACTCAAAAACTCACAAACCATGGTAAATATCCCGATTTTAGTGGAAATAGTGTTCATAACCTTGATGTCTGTCTGTTTGTTACGTTTTCACGTGTAAACGGCTGGACCGATTTCAATAAAATATGGTATACAGATAGATTATGACCGGGATTGGAACATAGGCAACTTTTTACCCAACGGAGGGTAGAATAACGAGGTTAAGGTTTTTAAGCGTGCGAAACCACGTGCAGCGGTTAGTTAGACCATGTAACAATATCTCAAGATTATATGCGGCCTGCCCCCATCGGCTCCCTGCAATCTTTTAATTCTAATTTAATTAAGAACAAACAACAGAAACGCTTAAACGGCTACAGAAGGAATCTGTCAAAAGTTTAGCGTCACAAATATCCATTTTCAGTTTTAGCAACTCACAAAATCTTCGGCAAACTGGTTTCCTCAGACGTTACAGGCACATTTTGATTGTTCCCGGCGCGCCAAACTTTGCTGAGAACTTTAATTTTTAATAAAATGTCGTCCGTAAACATATTTTTCACGGTTCGGAATTGGACACAGAACCACAGACCACTTAGATGACAGGTACTACGTACGCAGAACACTATTGCGAATTGGAGATCTGTCAATTGTGATGTATTTTATTAGTACCCGCAATGTTTTTTTTTGGCTCGAGGCTAATGGGTCATTCATCAATGCTTCTGAGAAGGAGGTTTTATGCTTGGTGAAATTATAGATTAACGCTGTCGCATAGAAAATATAAAACAAACTTAAAATCTACAGAAATGCGTGCGTTATTTTCACCATTGCCAAAAAATAGGAGTGTATTGTTTATACTTAATTGAAATAAATTCAAAAGAAATTAATATAAATACTTAATAAATGGGTCCGAAAATATTACCCGTAGTCCGTTTGCGACACTTTGCGATCATCATCAAGACCATAGAGAAATAAATACTATTAGACTGGGACACACAAGATCTATATTTTTTGGAAATTAGAACTTTTTTTTTTAATTTCAGTGGCCCTCATTAAAAAAAAAGCCGCCTTTTCATTGTGATTTCAACTTGGCTTCTGACAGATTATAAACCTACCACAGATTGTAGCACATATTCCTTGAGTACAAAGCTCTAAATTTAAAATTGTTCCTCTGCAGGGGACGCCACATGGCCCAAGATATTATTAATACGGTGATAAAAATAATATGACGTCCTGTCTCGTTAGAGTTTCGATGATAAAATATGTTTGTGTATGGTCCTGAAATTCATTTCCGGTTCTTTGGAACTTTCATTAAGTATGCTTGTTTGACAGGTAATATTTATATTGTAAAGTTAAACTGTTTGTGTGTGTGTTTAGAAAGTTATCAAACTGTTTGTGTGATAGGGTTAAAAGTTTTGCAAAAAAACGAGTGTGCTCTAAACCACACGACTGAAGTAAAACTTCTTTAGCTTCATCTAGGCGCATACAGTAAGTACATAAGTTATTTTCTGCTGCTGCTGCCTGCCATCTGTTGTGGAATAGCTGAACTTTTTTGTAAATAGAAGCTTGTTGATTCAAAATACGAGATGTCGTAAATACTTTTTTTATCTATAGCAAATTGAACTCTATTATACAGCGTGCAAGAGTGTTTTGTTTCTTTAGGCTATGGGATAAGAGATATGCGACAAATCAACTGGGTATGAGAGAAAGAGAGAAAGAAAATGTGTGCTCGCACCTCTCTCCCTTGCCCATACAGTAATATACGAAACGTAACTCTCTCTCTTTCTATCTTTACTAACTTAAAACTCCCTCTCAACTTCCGTTCGCACTTATCGTAACGCATTCACCAACTTACTCCCCAAGTCAAGCGTGCGTAAAGAAGTTTTACTTAAAAAAACCCATCTCAAAACTGTAACGCTTTGGACCCACAAAGCTATGGCCTTTTAAAATAGGTGCCTAATCAAAGAGTTTATTATTGTTTTACCACCTCTTTGGAACTAAGTAATAGAACCTTTAATTACTCTATCTGTCATCACCTCATTATTTCCTAAAGTCGAGCGACAAGTCACCTGCAAACCCTCAATTAGGACAAAAGGCATTATGTCCGGATTTAGTCAGAAGGGCCCCATTAAATTACACAATGACACAATGTGCAGAACGCGGCAAAAATGACGCGCCGCGGCGTCCTACCTACCTAATTTAATGTAATAGGTACATTTCTTAATAACACTATTTGTAATATTTATAAAGTGAAATTTGGTTTGAAGTGAATAATTTGCAAAAACCCAGTTAAAATTCATACGAGTCATAAAACCACGATGTGGTCACCAATTTGGTGGACGACGGAAGGTGTCCGAGTAAAGGTCACACAAAAAAGATGTTCCCTGTTTTTTTCTCCCTTTCGTGGAGACTGGGTTCCTACATTTTGATCGTCACAGATTTGCTTGGAAAGGTTTCTAAAAATGATATTGTTTTTGATGGGACCAGTTTTTTCTTTTCTTTATTTAATACTTTTACGCAAAACAGTGAGTACTAACAGTTATTTGTTATACAAGAGTGCAAAGTTGCTTTTTAACCGCGTGCTCAATTTTGATGATCGAGCAAGCAAAGGATTCTAAAATTAGAACCCTGAGCGTTAGCGAGGGAATCAAAAGAGCACGAGGTGAAAAATCTTTGCACTCGAGTGCAACACGTAACTTTTAATCCCACCTCAGCGAGGAAATGACTAAATACAAAAAAGTAATACACCAAGAAGGTTCCGAGTCAGAGTTTTGAACAAATTAAAAAAGGTTGTATGATAAATTCGGCACCATGGAGGTAGAAGTAAATAGTTTTAATCATGTTTTGAATTCACAAACTTAGTGCACACCATGTTCTAAATTCAATTTACTTTATCCTCTAGTGCAGGGATTCCCAAAGTGGTCGATATCGACCCCTTGGGGTCGATATCGGTTTCCTAGGGGTCGACATAAACGAAAACTGATTTTGGGGGTCGACGAGGTCTAAAAATCGACCCCTACTTAATTAACACAAGTTCTTATTTAAATCTTTCAAGATAGGTAGGTAGGTACTGTATTGTTTATGTTGTGTTACGTGTACTAAGAATAATTAATATTTTTGTAGGAAATAGCATTGTTGTAGTAACGTAAAGTCTCAAGTTCGTACAAGATGAAAAACTCGGCAAGTAAGTGTGGACAAGTTTGTGCAAGATAATGAGTTCGAGTCTACGTCTTTCAGGCGCGTTTTGACTTGCTCTCTATTTGACGCTTACGCGATTAAATACGAACGAATTTCCGATCAAGTTGCAAGTCCAAACATGTTCCCGATATTTTACTATTTAACGAGCTTGCACTTAGGTTGAAAGTTCATTTGCGTTTTGAAATTCGTTGGAGCTTGAACGATAATAACTCATATAAGTACTCATTTCTTTCAAGAGATTACAAAGTTATAACATAGCTAAATTAAGTGAAGTAAAGTGATTGAAAAAGAATTTACAAAATGCTGAGCTCCCTACGCGAGTTAATAGCGTAATCATACAATATCTGCAGTTTATGAAAAATTAACAGGGTAAGTACCAAACAGTTTTTATCCGGCACAGCGCATCAGAATTGCCATACAATGGGCCAATGCAGCCAGCGTCTTGGGGACGCTGTCTGCATTGCCCCACTGTGTGATAGTTGAGCTATGTGTAGATTGTTTGCAACAGTTTGCAGTTGCCTCAGTTGTTTTAATTGTAAAAAATTACCAGTAAATTTAACAGTTTATTATTGTTTTTTATTTAGGTAGTTTCTTATTTTTTTATTTGCAGGATTACTGAGAGTTTTATGATGGCGGACACGAAAAAAAAATGTAGACAATACAGTTTGGACTACTTGGAAGTTCGGATTTATTGCATCTCCATCAAATCAACACTTGCCGATGTGTCTCATATGTGAAAAAGTATTCAGTAACGATGCCATGAAGCCTTCAAAAATGGATGACCACTTATCAAGAGTACATGCTGACAAAAAAAGTAAGCCCTTTTCATTTTTTCAAGCACTTAAAGAAAAACTAGACAAAAGACCTTCCATAAGATCGATGTTTGCGTCATCATCTATTAAAGACGATGATGGTTTACGAGCGTCCTATAATATATCTTTACTAATAGCGAAGTCGGGGAAACCCCACACAATTGGAGAGCAGCTTATCTTACCAGCCATTGCGGAGGTCCTTAACAATGTATTGCACAAACCCGCACATGATATTTTAAAGAGAATACCTTTGAGCAATAACACCGTTCAGAGACGCATAGACGAGATGGGACGGGATGTGGAAAACATTTTATGCAAGTTCTTACAGACCAACAGATTCTCTCTTCAGTTGGACGAGTCTACATTACCAGGCAATGAAGCTCTGTTGTTAGGATATGTTCGATATATCAAAGATGAAAATATGTGCCAAGAACTGCTTTTTGCTACATATTTAGAGACTGATACCAGAGGAGAATAGATTTTTCAGGCCGTGGAACATTTTTTTACTGACAAAGCTATTCCATGGAAAAACATTGTTTCTGTTGCGACTGATGGTGCACCGTCTATGGTTTGTCGTCATCGTGGTTTTATAGCTTACTTAAAGCGACAACTGCCTGATGTACTGGTCGTTCACTGCGTGATTCACAGGCAGCATTTAGTAGCAAAAAAGCTGAGTCCTAGATTGCATAAGTCTTTACAATATGTAATAAATGCTATCAACAAGATTCAAAGCAATTCTTTGAACTCTCGGTTATTTGCTCAGCTATGTGAGGGTAACACCGAAGTCTTTACTCGATTACTTCTGTACACTGAAGTTCGCTGGCTATCAAGAGGCTCTTGCTTAGAAAGATTTTCAGTCATTTTTAAATCTGTGTTGGAGTTTTTACAAGAAAAAGATCCGAATTTGAAAGAAAATCTGAACAATTGTAAAACAGATATTTATTACTTGACTGATATCTTTGGAATATTCAACAAAGTTAATTTGCAGCTGCAGGGTGACGATCTTAACTTGATTAAAACAAAATCAATAGTATCGGCCTTCGTGGGTAAACTAATCCTTTATAAACAAAATTTAGGCAGAAAAGAATATTGTCAAAATTACCAGAAATGCTTCAAGATGATGACATTTTATTATATTTCACTCACTTGGACGCATTACACAAGGATTTTACGGAGAGGTTTGAGGATCTTTTAAATTTACAAACTCCTCAATGGATAATAAATCCGTACAATACCACAGCCATAGAAGAAGCCAATGTGATAATGCAAGAAGAGTTGATTACCATCAGCACAGACGAAGAGCTTAAGCAGAAGCTCAACCAAGGCTATCAGAAGTTCTGGTTGCAACGCAACAGTGAAACACAGTATCCTACATTGTGGAACATTGCTGAAAAATACCTTATCGCTTTTCCATCATCATACCTAGTTGAAAAAAGCTTCAGTGTGGTAACAAACATTTTGACGAAACAAAGAAACCGTTTGAAAATCAACGTACGTGAAGATTTAAGGCTACAACTCACCAATATTGAACCGGATGTAGCTAGATTAGTAGATAGTCACCAGGTTCATCCATCACACTGAATGTTTTATTTTCTCTTTGCGAATTATTACTTTTTTAAATATAATTTCCTACCTACTTAAGATTCTTTAAGTACTTAATTTGTAATAATCATTATAAATTAAACTTGATATTTACTGAATTGTATGTCGTTTTATTTTGTTAAATTTTGATGAAGTCAACTTTACTCACTTAACCAAGTGCAAAGTTTTCCAATTGGTACCTTAGTACCTAGGTATTTTGTATCAATAGGAAAAAACGAAAGATTATTCATAATAGTCTGCTAACTAATTTAAAGCATTGCTAATTCTCACTCTGTCTTCTTCTATTGACCTAAGTCAGAATGAAAAATAACACTCTGTATCAGCTGTTTTAAGTTAGCGGACCATTATGAATAAGGGGGCTGATCTTAAAAGTAGGTAATTTGGCCATGGGGGGCTGAGGTAACAGTTCATTTTGGAAAAGGGGTCGCTTCCAAAATAGTTTGGGGATCCCTGCTCTAGCGGATAAAAACGGCTTTGCACTCAGATATCGAATAGCAAAAATACTCTTTCCGAAATGGGGGGATGAAAAAGTATTTTCGTATTGCATTATTATCTACCAGTCATTCTGGGCGTGCAGAACGTTGAGGCGTGACATAAAATTTGGTTGTTTCTTGTGAATTGACCTAAATAAGTGCCGGGTACTGTACCCACTACCTATTGTGTTCAGCCATAATGGAAACACTTTCGTTTCAATGTAATAAAGGTGGTTTTCGATTAATTTTATGTTTGTTTTCGTATAAAAGCGGGTTTTAGTTGTTTGTGTAATTGAATTCTATTATGTTTTAATGTTCAATGCTAGTTATTTTAGTCCTATGTCATTTGAATTGAATTAATTTTACTTCTAAATTATTAAAGTAAAACTTCTTTACGCACGCCTGACTTAAAGACTAAGCTGGTGAATACGTGACGAAAGCGTTACGAAGAGAGTGATCGATCGAGGCGAATGGAAGTTGAGAGGGATATATAAGTTAGTGAAGATAGAAAGACAGAGAGTTACGTTTCGTATATTACTGTAGGGGGAAAGAGAGAGAGGTGCGAGCACACATTTTCTTTATCTCATAGCTCCCCCCCCCCCACTAGATGGAAAGACAACCTGATAAAGGTTGCTGGGAGCCGTTAGGTGTAGACCGCAAACCCTCCGTCGTCCGAGACACGTTCTCGGAGACGCGGGTGAGTCATCCACATTAGACAGAGCAAACACTCCACAAATACACCGACCTCGCCGGCGAGGTCGACGAGTCCCATTAGTCGCCGCCTACACGAGGTACAAGCACGTACCCGGGCGTTTCTCTCCTATCCCCGTCCCGGCAACAGCCCAAGCCGAGGTTCGTGTGGTGCCTAAGTGGTGCCCTTGCGCTAGTTGCCTCATCAAAAATAAAATTATAGGGCTGAGCGCCTATTGCGCTCGCCAAAAGCTCGGTTAAGCTGCAACGGCCTCAGAGGCCAACAGCGAGATAAGTCGATTAAAAAAAAAAATAGGTGTAGACCGCACAAGATCGGCCGCGACCTATGTCTCTACGTGCGGCCTGTGTTCCGCAATGGACGTCCTATGATGATGATACTTATATGTAAATTTATGGTTACGCAGAGAGAATACGAAAATTCGTTAAGTTTATTAAAAAGCCTGTTTCTACACGACAGTAGGCGTTAGCGCGAAGTGGAAACTCTGTAATGCGTTTCTCATAATGAGCTGATGTTTTTGTTTTGATGAGAAAGGGTGACACGAATACGGGATGCGCGAGTAACTTTGACGTCTGCTGTTGACAATTGACGGCGAATGTAATTTACATTTTTTATGAGTCTGTGGAAACAAAATGTACATTTTAATGAACGTCCCGTCGCCCTTCCTATTATGACTTGCTAAAAATTTACACTGTATATAATACAGGTTTAGAATATATTTTTTAATAATGATGTGGCGGCGTTTTTATAAGAATTTTAATAAAAACAAACTAATGAATGTTCATAATTATTAATACATGTTTCTAGAAAATACCTATAGACCAGCATAGAGACCAAAAATAATAGTAGGATGAAACCCATTGGAAAATAATAAATGTTGCTGGACATTTCACACAGCGCTATCTAGCCCCAAACTAAGCAGAGCTTGTATTATGGGACCCAGATAACTGATAGAATACTTATATACATTTTTTTTGTAAGTACATACTTATAATATATAGAGAAACAACGAGACCCGGAACAAATATCTGTAGGTCATGCAAACATTTGTTCCGCGGCGGGAATCGAACCCGCTACCTTCTGCGTCTCAGCCGGCTATTCGCCCATTACACCACGGAGGTCGTCGTGAAAAAGGAAGAGTATGTAACAAAAATGAAAGGAAAAATAATTTACGGGTAAAAAACGGTTTATCTCGATTTCCGGCAAAACTACAAGTCCTATGGAAAAAAGTGAAATGGCAAAGTTGAATTAACACTTTATTCACATAACCTCAAAAATTATGTGGAAATTCAAACAAACAAGTATTATGTTTTTTATTTTTGTCTTTACACAAAAAAAAACACGAAATTTAGTGAAAACTTACCTTTTTATGTCCCAAACACACTGTATTTTTTTTTATTTAAAATATTTATTTATCACCTTATTTTGACCTAATATCGAAAAAGCACCCTAATTTTCAATCGAAAATTCTCCTGTCAAAATATCAGCTTGTTTTAAAAAGTCTGTAGGCTTTTTGTTCGTTGAAATCTCTACTTTCTTATGGTATAAAAAATATACATTACTATGGTAAATGCTGCTACGAAATAACAGGTAGCAAGGCCCAGAGCCGCCTAGCCCCTTCCCCACTTCTCTATGAAATACCTTTTGTGGGCTAAAATTTTCCGTTGGTCACTCAGGTATATAAGTTCTTCTTTTCCTTCGTTTCATCTTTTTATACCTACAACTTTGCCATATAACTGTTTTCCATGGGACTTGTAGTTTTGCCGAAAATAGAGATAAACCGTTTTTTACCCCCCTTTTAACCCCCCCCCCCCCCTTCCATTTCCCGACCTCAGATCGCCCGTAAATTATTTTTCCTTTCATTTTTGTTATATTTTCTTCCTTTTCCAATGAGTTTCATCCTACTATTATTTATTTTAACTTTTTACTATTTTCAAAGGCCCTGGTCTACTACCCATTTTTTTTTTGTCTTTATTAGACCTTCGCTTGACCACAATCTCACCTGATGGAAAGCGATGATGTGGTCTAAGATGAAGCATGAAGATCTTGAAGACTAAAAGATGCCTGCAGGCATCTTTTGGCATATTTTTACCATGGTAAATCTGTAAATTCTGGAAAAACTGAAAGTGCTTTTTAACAGACTTCAAAAAATGAAGGAGGTTCTTGAAGACGCCCGGACCGATCCGAAAAATTATTTTTTGTTTAATAGGGATATACTTTCCAGGTTGTTCTATTGGCACCGAGTCAGGATCTAATGATGGTATCCCAAAAAAATGAGGACAGCCCTCAAATTTTACAGGGACGCAATTCGGTTTTGTGTTGGTTGTTGTTAAAAAGTTACTTGTCTATAAAAAAAAAACTGATCACCTCATGTTGCTGAGCTGATGATGGAAAATATAACTCCTTAACTATTAGAAGTAAGTGGATAATTCTTTAAATATTATAGGCTCGTTAAGACCGCTACATAAGTTCCTTTGAGTTATTCATTCGAGCTGGTGATGGAAGGTACAACTCCTTGTATATTTAAAAGGATATTCTTTTAGATTCCCCTAAAATAAATTTCATCAAAATCGGCTGCTATCTGAAGTCGGTTATATTTTTGTTGATGGAACTGGTCAAGTGCGACGTCAAATAAAAGGTATTCATTAGTACATTTAGACTCCATTTTTATTTTTCGTAAATTATTTATAGTTTTAGCCATAATAAAAACTAAACTTTGACAAAATTCACAGGTTACACTAGTGACCCCACAGTGCTGAAGTTTGGTATGCGTGTAGCTTTAGTAACTCAAATATAAGTAAAAGTCGTAAATCCAGAATAACTGCAATTTGTACCCCATAAAACAGTAACCAAATACATGAACTCCCGTTACCTGTAATTTGAATGAAACTGTAGGTCAAGTTATTTGGTTTTCATTTCGTGGCACTATTTTATTAAGGCCGGCCGTTGCACAACGATCCCTAAACGTATTTAGCGACTAAACATGTTTAAATTGTACATATTCGTATGATTTAACAGCTCCTTAAATCTTAATTAGCCACTAAATACGTTTAGGCATCGTTGCGAGTCGCCCTAAGAATATTTTTTTTATTTTGGGAGACTCGCGAGATCTTAGTTCGGGGCGAACCACTAGTTATAAAAGTTTCTTGTATCTATGAGATTTTTGTGTGAACTCAAGAGCATTATACTGATTATTTTATTTAAAAATCCGTGCAAAGCCGGGGCTAGTTAACTAGTTAACAATTCATACTAATTAATAAATCTGGTTGGCAGGCACACTCTATTCTACCGGCGCCGCGATAATCAAAGTCGTTCACCTCTTCTGAATATGGAGTAAGCCTGATAGGGAGAGTCCGGCATCGCGTACATAACTATCACCGCATGGTTATTCGACGTTATCGTGAGTTGGAGCACTTCGATCATGCTCGTTCACCCGTTCTATACTCTATGGCTCGTATGCCAGAACTAAACTCTAAACTTAATCGACAGTCGACACTCAAGTATAGATTAAAGATATTTATTTTATTGGAAGCTGTCATAAAAATCTACGATTAGACTTGATTTGGTTATGTGTCTCCGATGGAGAATGCTGAGAGTCGGGATATATTTTTCTCGTTCGACACCCAGCACTCCTTCATCTTATTATGTAAAAAGAAAACAAAGGTTTATTAAATAATTAGCTTTTGTACAGCAATATATTTTGGAAAACATGATCTTTACCGTACCTCTCATCTTTATTGATCGAGCGAAGCGAGATCTCTAAATCAACTTGGGCAAATCGGCGTTGTATGTATGTTTGTTTCCCCGAGGATAACTTTCGAAGCGTTTATCCGATCATCGTGAAATTTGGTATATAGGACATTGACCTAAAAAGGTGTGTGTGTTGGGGGGGGGGGGTTTAGATATTGGGTTTCAAGAAGGGTAAAAAAAACAAAATGGGACTATACGGTCAAGTGGCATATCTAATAAAATGTCTTCGTGTGTTCTTTTCGACCCCATTTTTATTTTTTAGTTTAAACTTTGTAGTTTTTAAGTTATTAGCCATAATAAAAACTGAATGTTGACAAAGTTCACAGGGTACACCAATGACTCCACGGTGTTGAAATTTGGTATGCGTATAGCATTAAAAAATACATTTATTTCAAGCAATTATGTAGCTCATATAGGAAAGCGCACAACACAATAAGTAAACTAAGGTTTATACAGTGTGTGTGAGAGCATGCCTGTGACAGCAATGTCAGGTGTACGGGCAGTCTACTCTGCCGGCTATCATTGCCAAGACGGTGTTGGCGCTGGCCCGCAGCCTGTGCACCAGGGACGCGGCTCGCTTGCGCATGACGGTATGGAAGCAGTCGACCCGCGCCGCCGCGAACATCCCTGATGCACTGCAGTAGCGGGGCAGCCCCAGCATCGCCCTGAGTGCATTTTTATACTGGACGCAGAGTGCGCTGTACGCCGCCTGCGTATACTTCGCCCACAGGCTGCACGAGTACAGAGAGGTACAGTACGCCCGAAATAAAGTCAGCTTAAGAGCGGGTAGAAAGCAAAATTACCAATCTTCGATTTGAATTTTACCCTTATTAGATCGTGTTCAAAATTGTACAAAAATATGTATGGATAATTCATTATAATTCCAAGGGCTGTACGATTTCAAAAACGTAATAGGAAAATATTTTCTCGATAAAAAAATTTTTCAAAGTTACCTCTCCATTTTGGATATTTTCGTTTTGCTCTCAATATGGTACGGATTTTTGGGTCAAAAATTTGATAAATCCAATCACTTACAACTAACTGAGGGCTATGCTAAATTTTTGTATGTAATTTGCTTTAATTTACGAGATATTCAATTAAAATGCTTTTGGCGCTTACGTTATTTAATTCCGCGAATGATGGTATCGTCTGTCTCGCCCTAACTCGAACTACAAGCATACAATTGTCTCGGCCACCACTTGCAGCTACTCCGTTGAGACGTGAAGACCACGACACTTTGCGAGGTAAATTCGTTACGTAAATAGCGAAGTGATAAAACGGGAAATAAAAAAAATTCATACAAAAAACTTAATAAAAGAGAATTAAAACAGCTGATGAAAAAAAGAGAGATGGCGAAATGTAAAAGGTACGTAGGTACTACTAGTATTTATTCTTCTTTGGTAGGTAGGTCATACCTATAAGTTTGCAAGGAAGTAAGCAGCAACCTAGCAACGGTCTTTAGATGATTCAACCGTTTCTTCTGTATTTTATAGTCATGTACCTAAATCATTGTAGATACCTATGTAAGTATATTATTTCTGTTACTAAATAATGTTGTCTAGTAAGTAATTAAATCTTGAAATGTAGAAGGTACGAACTTATACTACCTATAAGTTCAAGAAATTATGTAGTAAGTTATTAAATTTCAACTCTCATTACATAGCAATAAATAGCAATTTAGCTCGTACAGTACTGTGCGGCTAAAAATTATATTCACGTAGGTACCTACAAACGCTCGTCCTGACCGTGCATCGTAGGTACCTACTATGTATCGTATCACTACGTGCGAGAGCTTATTTTGCATTGCAGCGTCGAGGATGGTGGCGAACGACTGTTTAATTTTGTCGTACCTAAACTAACAGCAGTGGTATTTATTGAATTTAATAAATCACTTCAAATTTTATCTAGATAGGTACATTTTATTTGTTTTCTAGTTATGTCATAATAATTGAATGCAAATTCGAATCCGCACGCGTAGTATATGCATAAATAACAGAAACTTCTTATCACGGGTTCGGTCACTACAACGATCGGTTGGTAGATAAAATTAGGTAGGTAGGTAGGTAGGTAGGTACTTTATATTATTTACTTTTTGACAAACGGATTTATTGCAGATTTGTTTGAAAATTTTGAGAATATTATCAATCCGGTTTATTTTTAACCGACGAAAAAAAAGGGAGGAGGTTCTTAATTCGACGCGTATATTTTTTTTATGTATGACCACGCATAACTTTTTACAGAGTAGCCCGATTTTGATGATTCTTTTTGTATTGGATAGTTTATACCTTGAACTTAGTATTATACAAAATTAAAACAAAATACAAAATACAAAATTCTAAGCCCAAAAGAATTAATTTTTCATGAAAAGTGACTACAAGAGAAACAGATAAAGATTACGGGATAGATAGCTGCCAAAAACCCGATATGGACAATGACGTATACAAAATGGCAAAACGAAGATTTTTGCAAAATTTAGAAAAAAGTGACTTGGAAAGGTCGCAGATTGAACGGGCTACTATCTTACAGAGACATAGTAGCGAGTGGTTGGAACTTCGTAGAAATTTATTAACAGCATCTAATTTCCGGAAAGTTATCAAACGCCGTCCTACCACTAGTGCGAGTATTGTCAAAACTTTATTATATAAGAGCGATATTTCCAATGTCGTTTCTATTAAGCATGGTGTGAACCATGAAGCAACTGCTCTCAACCAGCTTGCAGCACAGGAGCAAGTGCAAATACGCCAATGTGGACTATTCATAGACAGTAAAATACCATTTTTAGCAGCTACCCCAGATGGTCTCATTGGAAATGATACAATCGTGGAGGTTAAATGCCCACTGTCTGCTTTTAAAATGTCAATTAGAGAGGCGGTTGAGACGAAAAAAGTAAAATTTTGGAACATAAAGACGATACAATGGTGATCAAGAAGAACGATTCGTGGTATTTTCATATACAAGGCCAACTTCATATCAGCAACAGAAATATTTGTCTTTTTGCCGTGTGGTCTGGTGAAAATCAAACTGTGACCGTTGAAAAAATATTTCGCGATGACGATTTTTGGGAAAAGAATATGGTTAAAAAACTTACCGAATTTTATATGGACCATCTGTTACCCGAATTAGTTGACCCACGCCTAACAAGAAACATGCCACTGAGGCAACCAACAATTTCAAAAAAACGTCAAAGCCAAGATATAACTGATTCAAGACCCTCAAAATTATCACTCGTACGGTATTGTTCAGATATATCAGATTCTACAGATAAAATTACTGCTCAACCCTTAAATAATTTAAATTCAAAGGCTCAAACCATTACACAAAAAGTATTATCAATTACTGAATATTGATCTATCACGAGGTAGTTCTCGTGAACCATTATAACTCAAAAAAATGTAAATCAAAATATTTTTATTCAATAAAATCACAAGGATCACTTTAAAACGTCAATTTTACTGCCTGTTCCTCCGCGACCAAGCCAGGAAAGAAAGGCAAGAAACAAGGCTGGTTATTTTATAATAGCTTCGGAATCGGTGCAGCAAGATGTGTAGAAATGCAAAGAGACACCACATACATAGCTCCATCCAAAATTGTACCACCGCTAAAATGTGGAAATTTTTAAATTCACTTGGAATTGGTAAAGGATCAAATGATTCATCTATCTCTTATGACCTTAACACTATTAATACTCATTTTTCTAAATCGCCTCTCTGCGTGGACGATGTCATAAAACGTTCCACTCTTGATCATTTATCTAACCTTACTAGACCTCAGTGTTCTCCTTTTATCTTTGTGGATGTTACTGAAACTGAAGTTTTGAAGTTCCTTCGTTCCATTTCCACTAAGGCCGTCGGTACAGATGGCATTCACATCCTTATGATTCAACTCCTTTCCTCTGAGCTTGTTCCTATAATCACTCACATTATTAATTATTCTCTCGAAACGAGCTCATATCCTGCGGTCTGGAAAAAGGCTTTTGTTATCCCTCTACCAAAGACATCTAATCCCACCCTGGTATCTCAGTTTAGACCCATCTCCATTTTACCAATTCTATCTAAAATTTTAGAACACGTTGTGCATAAGCAACTTTCCCACTTCCTTGCCCTTAATTGCCTGCTGAGTCCTTACCAATCCGGGTTCCGTCCAGGTCACAGCACGGTTAGTGCTCTAACTAAAGTGTCCGATGACATTCGCTGGGGCATGGATAACCAATACCTTACAGTCCTCGTATTGTTAGACTTTAGCAGTGCTTTTAATTCGGTTGATCACGACATTCTCCTATCCATCCTCTCCTCCTTCAATATTTCTCTCTCAGTAACTTCTTGGTTTGCCTCCTATCTTTCGGGTCGCACGCAGTGTGTACGTTCGGACGAGTCTTGTTCTGACTGGTGTGACATCACCGCTGGCGTACCTCAAGGTGGTGTTCTGTCTCCTCTCCTTTTTTCGGTGTTTATTAACGCCATAACCCACGTTCTTACTTCGCACTACCATCTTTATGCTGACGACCTACAAATATATCACCAGTTCAAATTGGACGAGGTTTCAATGGGTATTGACCAAATCAACTCTGATCTCAACCATATCTACTCGTGGGCAAAGGCTTTTGGTCTCCTGGTCAACCCATCGAAGTCTCAGGTTGTACTTTTTGGGAGCCCTTATATGTTAAATCTTGTCGGTAAGTGTAATCCTCCTCCAGTTTTATACGCTGGAGCACCGATTAGCTACTCGGCCAATGCCAAGAACCTTGGCGTCTATTTTGACAATCATCTGTCTTGGGTGCGGCATGTTAATGAGATTAGTAAAAGGGTTAACTACTCTTTTCAATCTCTTAAGCGTCTCCAAAAGTTTTTACCCTTTGAAACTAAAATTACTCTTGCTCAAACACTCATGTTACCCCTTTTAGACTATGCCGATGTCTGTTTTCTTGACGCCACCGAGGAACTTCTAAATAAACTGGAACGTCTTCAGAATTTGTGTATCCAATTCATATTCGGGTTGCGCAAGTTTGATCACGTCTCCATGTTTAGATCCCAGCTAAAATGGCTTCCCATTCGTCGTCGACGTGATCTTCATGTTGTAACTTTTCTCTTCAACACTCTTTTCAATCCTTTAGCTCCTTCTTACCTCCGTGAGCGCTTCGATTTTCTTGTCCTACCGGAGATGACTTGTAGGTCATCTAAGTCCCTCCTTCTCAAAACCCCTCCTCATTCCTCCAGTCGCTATGGCGGTTCCTTCACTGTCCATGGAGTCAACCTGTGGAATTCTCTACCACACTCTATCCGCGCAAGTCCATCACTAAGCACTTTTAAGCTTAGAGTGAAAGAGCATTACCTGTCCTTGTAAGCTTTTAGGTTATTTATTATGTATAAGTAGGTATATTATTTATATTTTGTATAATATATTATGTTTATCTCTAATGTAGGTATAGTATATAGGTATTATTATTATTTTTTAATATGGTTAAGTGTTGTATTTATTATAGTATATGCTATATATTAGTATTCTACTCCAATGTCATTCTCTGTGCACGTACCCACCACTATAATCAAATATCTCTATCTTCAAAGGTTTGCTGGAAGAAAACTCTTATTAGGGTTAAGCGCGCCTTTGTACATGTCCATTTTGTAAGCTATTTTTATCTGTAAATCTATTTGTGTACAATAAAGAATAAAGAATTTTTTTTTGTGATCCTTTACAAACAATAGGAACAATAAAAAAGTAAGTTACGTCTAAATTGTACATTTTTGATCGAGTTGGAGCAGCTTAAATCCCAAGCTATTTTATCATCTAAATAATCCGATATTATAAAGAAGGCTTGTGTATAACATTTTTAAATTTGTTGATTGTAAATTTTTGTATATTGAGGGTTAATTAACTGAATTTTCTAAGGCTCAAACTCAATTGCAGTGCTCTTACAGGGTACACGTACTTTCCCAAGCTACATTACGCTGTATAAAAAACAATAAATATTTCCTGTTAATTTTTTATGACTCCTCATTGCGACCCTATATTTCTTTAATATCCCCTTTATAGGAAGGAACGGTAGAAACTTATTTTTTTCATTACATGAAAGAGTGTGCTCGAGGACGCTGCAGTAACTTTATCTTTTTCAAGACTCACGATGGTGACCTTATATAAATTAAAAAAGTATAGCACACTTAAATGCTGCGGAAGCAGCCAAGAAGCAGTAAAATAAGAGCCAAGAAGCGTAAAGAAGTAGCAAAAACCAAACCTTTCTATGAAATCTTTGACAGCTCATTCCTATTCTATGGTAACTGATCCATGGGATATTATTGATGCATAGTTTAACCTAATCTGTTCAGTAGTTTTGGAGTGTAGGTGTAACAAAAATAAAATCATATTAAAACTTGGATACCCCATTATCATCTCATGGGAACTGATTTATAGGATAAAAAGTAGCCTGTGTAATAATCCAGGTGGTATTCTATTGATATACCAAATTTTATTAAAATCGGTCCAGCCGTTTTGGCCTAATTGAGTAATAAATTTAATTTACAATTATGTATTCGAGTATAAGTAGGTATTTGAATTAAGAACCTCCTGCATACGCATACAAATATACCTAGATAAGTGGGTACAGGAACAAAATAAATATCAAAAATAAATCAGTACTAATTAAGGAGATTGAATTATTTGTGTGACAAACAAACTACGTAGGTGCCTACAGTATCGTATACTTATTTGTCTGATGATATCCCTAAGTAATACTATCAAATTCGCAAGGATTTTAATATATCTACTATTTTTATATTTATTATGGTATAATAGGATGTTACTTACTTAGTATCATTATATTAATAAGGGAATAGAACTTTCTGAAAAACGTTCTGTTTTGTCTGATGGTTTGCATTATACTATGGTAGAACTGAGCGAATCGTCTAGTCGCGACTCTAGCTCGAGTGGCACACCTACCTATTCTGTGGCATCGTGCATCGCTGTGTTTGTGATGTAGGTAGATACCTATAAGTAATATAGTATGAGTACGGAGCGGGGGGCGGCTCGAGACGCGCGGGTGAAATCTGATTTTTTCCTAGCATTATACCCGCTCTTAACCCCCTCTGAACTACGCGCAAACCTGCGAGCAATCATATTCGCACGCACGGACAGCGCCCTCCCCTCCCGTTAGATGTCTACATTGTCTTTGAGGTCGGTAATGACAACGTGCAAATAGTATTTTTTTTTTAGTTTTTTTATCTTTAGTAACACAAATATAGGCAAAAGTCTGTAATTCAGAATAACTGCAATTTGTACCCCAAAAAACAATAACCATGTGACATGAACTCCCGTTACCTGTAATTTGAATGAAACTTTAGGTCAAGTTGTTTGGTCCTGATTATAGGATTGCACTATGTTTTGTAACTTTAGTTAATAAATATTGTTTCATATTCAGTTCATAAAAGTGAGCGAATCTTAAGATATTGACATCGATCTACTAATCGATGAAGTCAGGAAAAGGCCAGTGATTTAGGATATAGCTTCAGAAACCTATAAAAACAAAATTTTTAAACGATGTGCTTGGGAAGAATTGGTTTTAATTTTCTGCGATGAAACCGACTCTCAAGAAAGACAGTGTGTGCGTTTTATTTTTCTATATATTTTTTTGTAATATAACCACAAAATAATAGCCTCTTCCACGTCCATTTTCTAAGCTCTACCGAAACAGACTGACGAGCTCTCGCAACGCGCGTTAGCGCTTGTCATCTGAACGCTGCGCTGTTTTGATCGCGTGTTGACCTGCGTTATTGCGCGTTACATGTGAACGTAGCCTAATGCGTCATTATTTATTGACGTCAACTTGCGGGACAATTTTAAAACGTCGGAAGCTGTCGGATTGGACACCCCAGTCCCCAGTTATCAACCTTTGAATCCGTGTCGGAAAGGTATCGGTAGCTTTATGGTCAATCTGAAACAGTTATAGTGTTTTGGATTTGAATCAAATCCGCAAAAAACTGAGGTTTACGATCCGACAGCTTTCCGAAGTTTATATTGGTCCGCTGACATGTCATAAGATTATAGTGATCTAACTGACGATAACATCCAATATCAAGGTAATAGTCACTGTAGCTCTAATTAGGATGAACGTTGTTCAGTAAATGCTATTCAATAAATAAATAAATTCTAAGCGCTTAGGCCGGTGCGGTGGTAGGTTAGTGACCCGATGTTTTTAATTGAATGCCCCGATCACATTTAAATTTGTTTATTCTGAATTAACATAAGCTATAAGCGATTAAACCAACAGTTATACATACATTTTTATTCTTTTCAGTTATAAGTTTTTTGAAGTTATACTTCTTTTGGCGCGTTTGAAAAAAATTATGAGCATAGAATTTTTACACTGCGCGCGTACACCGAGAGTCAAAAAGCGACATAATGAAGTTAACTGATAACTGTCTCATGCGCGCGCACACCGACAGCCAAAAAGCGACGTAATGAAGTTAACTGATAACTGTCTCATGCGCGCACATACCGTCAACCAAACAAAAAAAAAACCGACAGCCAAAAAGCGACATGATGAAGTTAGCTACAAACAAAGAGTTGTGGCATACGGGATTAAATCTTTAGCTATTTTTGTTCAGTTACGATAAAGAAGTATAACTTCTTACGTGCGTACATAAGTACCTACACACCTTGTTTTTGTAATTGTTGTTTCGTACAATGATATGTTTTAAGTATAGCTTTATCTAACTTATATAACGGTATGTTTTAAATATTGTACTCTGAAAATCTGTTGATTTATTAAACCTATTTTTTTTATACCACTAAGTTAGCAAACAAGCATACAGGTCCACCTGTTGGTAAGCGGTTACCGTAGCCTATGGACGTTTGTAACATCAACTCGCGCGTTGCAGACCCTTTAAAATTTTCAAAACGCCCTTTTTGAAGAACCCCGTACTGTAGTCCCTGGGGAAAACCTCGGCAGGGAGACCATTCCACAAGCGAAGTGTTCGCGGGAGGAAATTAAATATATTATTATAGTATATTGTATGGATAATTTATTGTGCACCACATTTAATATCACACAAAAATGAAATGGGACGAGTCGTGGTATGGAAATATTAAAATTATAGCAATGATGCGACTCGGACCAAATAGGCCGTAACGCCATGGTACGAGTCGCAGTATAACTCAAATATACCTACTGATGGCGAACAGCGACGACTTGAGGAAATCCGCAGAAGAACTAAAGTTGTCGACATAACTCTCAAAATTAGCAAGTTGAAGTGGCAATGGGCAGGCCACATCGCTCGTAGAACCGATAACCGTTGGGGAAGAAAGGTTCTCGAGTGGAGACCACGGACTGGAAGACGCAGCGTAGGCCAGCCCCCCACAAGGTGGACCGACGATCTAGTAAGAATCGCGGGTAGCCGTTGGGCGCAAACGGCTACCAACCGCTCGTTGTGGCGATCTATGGCCTATGTTCAGCTGTGGACGTCCACCGGCTGATGATGATGATACCTACTGATAAAAAAAACTGCTAGTTTTTTTATCGACAATGATTTATTCACAACATTAGCACACAATACACAATACAAATCAGTACAATACCAAATCCATTTGAATCACTACCATGAAAATTCCTTTAAATTCGATATCTTACTAGCTGACCCGCCCGCGGCTTCGCACGCTTGAAACTTCCCATTCCCGTGGGAACTTCGGTATAAAAACTATACAAATAAAATAAATAAATAAATATTACTGAACATTTCACACAGCGCTACTTAGCCCCAAACTAAGCTTCTATGGGAACAAGATAACTAATAGAGACTTGTATACTTTTTGTCATATCAATCATGCAAATATTTGTTGTTATTAGGGTTCCGTATCCAAAGGGTAAAATGGGACCGTATTACTAAGACTCCGCCGTCTGTCTGTCCGTCTGTCACCAGGAACCGTGATAGTTAGACAGTTGAAATTTTGACAGATGATGTATTTCTGTTGCCGCTATAACAAAAAATACTAAAAACAGAATAAAATAAAGATTTAAGGGGGCTCCTATACAACAAACGTGATTTTATTTACTCGTTTTTATAGATAATGGTACGGCACCCTTCGTGCGCGAGTCTGACTCGCACTTGGACGGTTTTATAAAACACACTTGTCAAAGTGACGCGACACTTCATGTAAATGACTTCACGTCAATGAACAGTTAAATTATATGGATATTGTTCATACAAAAATACTAAAATGCGATTAAAAAATGGGGGGTGGGGTAGGAGGGTGAAAAGTACTTTTACGACCTATTCTCATACCTACACAAATATACAAAAATATTCATTAAAATCTGTCTACCCGTTTCGGAGGAGTGCGACCACAAACACCGTGACACGAGATTTTTATATATTAGAGACTGGTTGTTGCCAGCGGCTTCGCCCGCGTTGTTCTGGGGTGCAAATTAGGTACATATATAAACTTTGACATCCCATTTTTATCCAATGGGAACTGATTTATGGGATAAATGGTAGACTGAATGATGGATATAATCTACGTATATACCAAATTTCATCGAAATCGGTTCAGCCGTTACGGCGTGATTGTGTAACAAACAAACATTCCAACATTCGCATTTAATGATCGAGCTTGGCAAATCAACTTGGGCAAATCGGCGTTGTATACCTATATGTATGTATGTTTGTCCGAGGATAACTTTCGAAGCGTTTATCAGATCATCGTGAAATTTAAACATAGGTAGGTAGTGATGGCACAATTTTGGTGTGACTAACTGAGCTAAAGATGTTGGGGGGTTGTTGAGATATTGGGGTTCAAGAGGAGTAAAAAAAAAGATGAAAATAAGGCTAACTAGTCAAATGGGACGTCAAATAAAAGGTATTCATTAGTACATTTAGAATCCGTTTTTACTTTTCGTAAATTTTGTATAGTTTTTGAGTTATTAGCAATAATAAAAACTAAACTTTGACAAAATTCACAGGGTACACCAGCGCTGTAATTTGGTATGCGTGTAGCTTAAGTGACATAAATATAGGCAAAAGTTCGAAATCCAGAATAATTGCCATTTGTACCCCAAAAAAGAATAATCCGATAACATGAACTTCCGTTACCTGTAATTTGAATGAAACTTGGTAATATATTTATTCGTATTTATATATATTTCGTGTCACTATTTTGATAGTCAAAGATTACAAATAATATTTTTTTGTTTTAATCGGAGACTCGCGAGATCTCAGTTCGGGGCGAACCACTAGTATAAAAGCGTTTCATCACAGGGATGATTAAAATCATCGGTAATTTATAACAGCTCAGCACCCATTCAGTCTGTATTCAGCCTAATTACACCATCAATCATGAGATGCATCTGTTGTTCTGATGAGCACAGGTCCCTATATCTCTACGTACTATTGTACAGATAGCACTAACTGGTAATCTAATGTTTACAGTTTTAAATAAAAACTTGTAAAAGGATGATTTACTTATAAGAAGTTTGTTGTTGTTTAAACATCTTATGAAAATATCCGACTCCCCCAATTGTGCTACATGCGGAGTTACAGAAGATATTCGTCATCTTCTGGTGGAATGTGTTCGGGGCCAGCCTTTGAGAGTCCATATGCAGACTCAAAATGTAAATTTGTTAGATGTTGGCGTATTTCAAAGTATCCTGTCTGCCCCGCTATGCGATCCGTGAGTGGTGAATGATATAATTAAGTCTAGTTGTTAAAGATTTCATTAATAGAATTAACAGGGCTGACATAGTCGCAAACGACTCAAAGTCCTTATTAAAATAAATTAAAAAAAAAGAAAGAAGTTTGTGTGAAAGTTGGCCATTGAGCGATATCGGCTTCACAACTGCAAATTTGAAAATAGAATAAGGCTCATTGCACTCATATATAAGCTAAAATGAAGTACTTACAATCTGAAGACCAAGTGATGGTAGTTGTTGCAGCTGCCATAACTTCTCGACGGTAGCTCCAAGTACTCCAGTTCACTGTCCACGGCTGTTGCAACATAAAAAAAACCGGCCAAGTACGAGTTGGACTCGCGCAAGGGTTCCGTGCCATTATCTATGAAACGGCAAAAAAATCATGCCTGTTGTATGGGAGCCCCACTTAAATATTTATTTTATTCAATAGCACAATTTTATTTATTTACCTTATTTGAGGTTGTTGCCGATAAAGCTAGTCTCTATATTGCATGAACGCCCATACCACTTAGAGGTCACTCCTAATTGGCGTCAACTAAACTTGAGAGCAAAAAAATCGCACATTCATGATTTTTTGACATAACTAAAAAAAAAACAAAAAATATTATGTTTCTGTAATGCAGATTCATAGTCTATTTTAATACCTATCCAGTGGTATCTGATTTGTCTTTCAATCATTACATAAAAATGCTTTTGTGGATCAATAACAAAAATGCATGTTTAGTAAAAAATTCTTTATTCAAGTATTGGTGTCAAAGTTATGAAATTAAAAGATAAAATTAATTAAAAGTTTGTTATTAATACCGAGTGTTCCCTCCCCTAGCCTGAATCACTGACTCCATCCGTGTTTTCATTGATGTTACTAGACTTTTGATAAAGTCTTGAGGAATAGCCTCCCATTCCTCTGCGATCGCCTGTTGCAGCTCCTGTAGAGTCGATGGAGGAGCATCTCGGCCTCGAACTCTTCTTTTCAGCTCGTCCCATAGATGTTCGATGGGATTGAGGTCTGGGCTTCGAGCTGGCCACTCCATAACGGTCACATCCACCTCTTGAAGGTACTCGATCACTATGCCAGCAGTATGCGGTCTTGCATTATCTTGCATAAACAGAAAGTTTTCGCCGATAAACCCAGCATAAGGTACGACGTGGCTCTCGAGTACTTCCTCAATGTATCGTATGGAAGTCAATCCTCTTGATTGGCGACCAGTATTCGGTCCGGTGATGAAGGCAAGCTCGGTTTTTGCTTCCATAGACATGCCTCCCCAAAACATGATTGATCCACCGCCATAGGCGACACGTTCTGTTATGCAGCATTGGGCAAATCGCTCTCCCGATCTTCTATACACCTTCCCCCGTCCGTCGTTGCCATGCAAGCACATCCTGCACTCATCAGAGAACAGGACTGCACTCCACTGCTCTTCGGTCCAATTCAAATGGTCTCGAGCGAACTGAAGGCGGGCTTCTCGGTGGGCTGGGGTCAATTTCGGCCCGTTTGCTGGCCTGTGTGCAGTCAGGCCACCTTCTCTCAATCGTCTTCTGACTGTCCACCGGCTAACTTCTACTTCACGAACTTCTTGAAGTCGTTGGCCCAGTTGAACTGCGTTCAAACGACGATTTCTTAAAGATGTCGTTATAAGAAAGCGGTTATCACGCTCTGTTGTAGCACGGGGACGGCCCGATCCTTGTCGCCGTTGGTAGCCACCAGTCTCTTGATACCTCTGGTATACACGCCGAACGGTAAATCGGCTCAAACTCAATTGTCGAGCCACTTGACTTTGCTTAAGCCCCGATTCAACAAGGGCAACCACTTGAGCGGCTACTTCTGGTGTAGTATCCATTTTCGTGTTCCGTTTGAAGCCAATATCAATAGAGAACCTTTCACACTGTACGTTGGTATGCAAATGATGACCATTCCCTCAATATGCACTCTTTTATACCTGCGATAAATCCCGCCGCCGGCCTTACCTGGATCGAGCGACATAAGGGGGTCTATTGTTTTGTTGCTAATGAGTTGTTTTTAAAGGTAAATGTCAACCCTTTATCAGTTCTGCGAATGCCTAGATTATGCACTTTAATTTAATTTGATTTTAATTTGCTGTAACTCCAAATAAAAAAAAATTTAACTTTTAAGTAAAAATGTGCGGATGTGCGATTTTATTGCTCTCAAGTGTATGTATGTATGTATGCGGGACACCTTTTAATTTTCAACTTTATTATTTTTTGGTATTTGTGCTGCTGCTAAGACCTTGCTTTTTGGCAAATTTCGTGATTCTAAGTCAACGGGAACTACCATATAGGGTTTCGACCCAAACCCTATTCGGGTACTTCCGGTAATTGTCAATTTTGGTTAAAAGCAAGGTCTTACAAAACAAGTAAAGGGAAAATTGCGAAAAATAAAAAATGAAGGTAAATTTTGGCACTTACAAGTTTTCGCGATAATCTAAATATGCCCATATCTTTTTATCGTCTTGACTCAGGACCTTAATTTTTATACACCTCATCATCATCATCATCATCATATCAGCCGTAGGACGTCCACTGCTGGACAAAGACCTCCCTCATTGATCTCCAGGAACTGCGGTTGGAAGCGGCCTGCATCCAACGCCGACCTGCGGTTCTTACCAAGTCGTCTGCCCATCTTGTAGGTGGAAGTCCTACGCTGCGCTTGCCGGTCCGTGGCCTCCATTCGATAACTTTCCGGCCCCATCGGCCATCTGTTCTGCGCGCTATATGGCCTGCCCATTGCCATTTCAACGTGCTAATCCGTCGGGCTATGTCGGTGACTTGAGTTCTCCTACGTATCTCCTCATTTCTGATTCGATCCCGTAGAGAAACCCCGAGCATAGCCCTTTCCATAGCTCGTTGAGCGACTCTGAGCTTATTCATAAGGCCAATAGTGAAGGACCACGTCTCGGTTCCATATGTCATCACTGGTAACACACACTGATTGAAGACTTTCGTCTTAAGGCACTGAGGTATGTTGGACGAAAAGACGTTGCGAAGTTTCCCAAACGCTGCCCATCCGAGTTGGATTCGACGATTGACCTCTTTCTTGAAGTTGAACCTACCTAATTGGATTGTTTGTCCTAGGTATACATACGCGTCGACAACTTCAAGAGCCGAGTTCTCAACCATAACTGGGGCAGGGACGACATGGACATTCGACATGATTTTCGTCTTGTCCATGTTCATTTTAAGTCCTACCCGTTGGGAGACTCGATTGAGGCCTTCGAGCATCGTGCTGAGCTCTTCCATCGACTTTGCCATGGCCACAATATCGTCGGCAAACCGAAGGTGAGTGATGTATTCGCCGTTAATATTTATGCCCAGTCCTTTCCATTCCAGAAGCTTGAAGGCATCTTCCAATGCGGTCGTAAACAGTTTCGGAGAGATGACATCTCCCTGTCTTACGCCTCTTTTTAAGGGAATCGCCTTCGAGCTCTGTTCGTGTACTGATATAGTGGCGTTTTTATACAATCACTTCAACACTTCGATGTACCGATAGTCAATACGGCATCGTTGGAGAGACTCAAGCACTGCCCATGTTTCGATCGAATCGTTGGCTTTCTCATAGTCCACAAACGCGAGACATAGCGGCAAGTTATACTCTTCGGTCTTCTGTATGACTTGCCACAGCGTATGTATGTGGTCTATGGTACTGTAGCCTTTACGGAACCCGGCTTGTTCGGGAGGCTGGAAGTCATCAAACCTGCGTTCGAGACGGTTCGCGATGACCCTCGAAAACAGCTTATAAACATGGCTCAAAAGCGAAATGGGTCTGTAATTCTTAAGCAAGGTGTTGTCACCTTTTTTGAAGAACAGGACCACCACGCCCCCGTTCCATGCTTTTGGCGTCGTACCTTCAAGCAAGGCGGAATTAAAGAGCTTCTGAAGGACTTTAAGTACCGGTGATCCACCCGCTTTCAGAAGTTCTGAAGTGATTCCGTCCTCACCCGGCGCCTTGTCGTTCTTAAGCTGTTTCAAGGCCATCCTGATCTCATACAGGCTGATGTCCGGAATATCTTCGGTATAATGTCGGGTCAGTTTGGCTCTTGGGTCGTTGGCCGCACTGCAAACAGGTTTAGTGACCGAATCGTAGAGCCGTCCATAGAACCTTTCGACTTCCCTTAACACTTCCGCTTTACTTGACGTTATGCTGCCATCTTCCCTCTTCAGCTTCGTCATGCGGCTCTGACCAATAGAATTATCTCTCGCGAACACTTTGGAGCCTTTATTCCGCTCTATCGTATCTTTAATACGAGATGTATTAAAGGTACGAATATCGTGCCGCAAGGAGCATCTGAGCATCATCGGGAGACTGCAGTCGCAAAGAACGTCGTTCAGCCATGAGGTTAAGGGTGTCATCAGAGAGTTTCTGAGGTCTATTGGTACGGGGGGTCTTAAAGAACTGGGACCCCACCGTATGGACGGTCTACGAACCTGTTATTGATCTCGTCCACTGATGCATCTACTTCTAGACAGTCAAAGCGATTTGCAAGTTCGAGTTGAAAGCTCTCTAGGTTTTGGATATGTGCGCGAGTGGGTCGGAGCGTAGACTTCATCTGACGGGTCCTTTCAAGTTTAACGTTCATATTCAATGTGGCTCTAACAATTCGGTGATCACTGCCGGTTTTCACCCGGTGAATCACAGAGACATCATTGAATATCCGTTTCTTGTTGGTCAAAATGAAATCAATCTCATTTCTCGTGGAACCGTTGGGACTCATCCAGGTCCATTTCCTGTGAGGCGGCTTCTGGAAAAAAGAATTCATCATAAAGAGTCCTTATTTCTCCAGAAAATCGGCCAGCCTCTGTCCCCTGGGGTTCCGTTGCCCATATCCAAATTGCCCCACTCTCAACGCATTATCGCTTCTCATGCCTAGCTTTGCATTGAAGTCCCCCATAACAACAATAAAGTGAGTTTTGTTCGTATGTTCGCTCTACTGATGTCCTCATACATAGACTCTACTTCTTCATCTGGGTGTGACGAGGTCGGCGCTTATACCTGAACGACCTTCAGCGAATATCGCTTAGATATTCTGAGTGTCAGGTACGCGACCCTGCTCGACACACTGTTGATGGTGATAATGTTGTTGATGAGTGACTTGTGAACGAGACACCCAACACCACCTTGGGACTGTTGGTCGCCCTCCCGGTAGTATAGTAGGTTACCAGGCTTAAGGGATATCGTGTCCTCGCCCTCTCTACGGACTTCTGATAACCCCAAAATGTCCCAGTGGAATCTACTAATTTTTTCTTCCAGCTCAACAATCTTTTCGTCTGTCCTCAAAGTGCGGATGTTGTGTGTTACCAGGGCCAGTGGTCGTCGTAGGGTTTGGTAGCCGATCGTCTCCCGGGGATTCTTAGCACCCCTGGCCTCGCCGTTACCGTGACTGCTACCGTAGCCAGGATTTGCGGGGCCGCCGGGGACTCGGGGCCTGGTTTTATGTTGTAAATCCATGAGGGGGTTGTTGCCATACTCGCCACGCTTGGCAGGTGGGTTGGCGAGCGCAGTATAGGTATTGAAAACACGAAAAGACGCTGCTGCCCATCTTTTGGAGGTATCCCTTAGCAGATTCCTACTGCATCCACGAGCAAGAGTGGAGGGGCAACATGCTATTGCCGGCGCCCCACGGCATTTGTACACCTAATAGGGACTATAGACCTCAGTATCTGGAATACATTTCAACTTGCTAGGTATGCCCTATGTATGTTCCTGAGAAAATCGGTGGTGACACACGGACAGATGGACAAGAAAGTGATTTTATAAGGGTTCCTTTTTTACCATGTTTTGCCATCGGCTCAATACATAGCAGCGAGCGTTTCTAAACAGACGACGCCTTATGTAAACGGCGGATTCACACAAAATGCCTGCAACATATACCATATACCAAAGATGATAAAAGCTCAAAACCAATACGAGAAACAAGAAGTGGCATCTTTACAAGCTCGGTTTCATGAAGATCTTTGGAACCAGTTTGATTGACTCAACGAAACAAATATGGACGTCGACCAAATCAATAAGTTGCTTTGCGACGCTATAACCGAGGTAGCTCACAAACACCTAGGCGCCATACTTAAAAAAGTTAATAAACACTTTAGAAACAAGTAATATGATCGAGCAACGACGAGTAATGAAACAGAGCACAGTAGAATATTAACGAAAATTTTTAGAAATAAATAAATTAATACATAAATCTATTAAAAATGACTTGAGAAATCGTAATACAGAAATAATCATAAATATACACCATACTGATGATTAAACCCCATGACCTCAAGTCGCTCAACCTCTCGACAACTTAGCCAATGCAATATCTGTTCACATTATCTTGAAATTGATTCTTATTACTTTATTTTTTTTCTATACCTGTTGTTTCGTAATGTAAAAGGACTCTCCTGACTGCGTCGGTAAAATTAACGTTTCAATGTGATCCATGTGATGTGATGTGATGAAGTATTATCTGCGATTAGTTTTACAACTATGAGCAAATTGTTTCTGGGTTTTGTGTCGGGCAGAGTGCACTCCTATATTTCTCTTCATTATTTTCAGTCACCAAGTAGCATGACATTTTTTCTGTTCAGTTGCTTTTTAGGGTTCCGTAGCCAAATGGCAAAAACGGAACCCTTATGGATTCGTCATGTCTGTCTGTCTGGCCGTCCGTATGTCACAGCCACTTTTATCCGAAACTATAAGAACTATACTGTTGAAACTTGGTAAGTAGATGTATTCTGTGAACTGCATTAAGATTTTCACACAAAATAGAAAAAAAAAACAATAAATTTTGGGGGTTTGGGGAACCCCCAAAATTTACTTAGAACTGAAACTCAATTTTTTTTATCAAACCCATACGTGTGGGGTGTGGATAGGTCTTCAAAAATGATATAGAGGTTTCTAATATCATCTTTTTCTAAGCCGAATAGTTTGCGCGAGAGACACTTCCTAATTGGTAAATTGTGTGCCCCCCCCCCCCCCTGTAACTTCTAAATACAGAATGATAAAACTAAATAAAATATATGATGTAGGTAATTACATTGCCATGCAAACTTCCACCGAAAATTGGTTTGAACGAGATCTAGTAAGTAGTTATTTTAATACGTCATAAATCGTATACCGCAATTTACCTTTCATCCAATCAACTCAAATATAAAAAAAGTTACAACGAACTACAAGAACTTTTATAAATGAATCAATGAAATACTCTTTAATGCACACCAATCAAAAATACAGTAATAATGGAAATAAACATTAAATAAAGGTACAATGGGCGGTCTTTTCTATCTCTTATATTATGTTTCTTGCTGCTACGGAACCCTTCATGGGCGAGTCTGACTCGCACTTGGCCGCTTTTTTTTTGGCTTTGTGAGGTGTTATGCCAGCTTATTTGTGTGTATTTTCAGCTTTTTCTGGTAGGTTTGAGCCTTAGCTTTGATCTCATCAGAGACCGTATGAAAATTGAATTTTATTGAAGGATATAACGATATTTCCATTTTCAATTCCCCTTTCTATTTAAGTAGAACCAGTCAAGGAGCGATACATTTTTGTATTATTGTGATATGAATGAATGAATGAGAGAATGAAAATACTTTATCTAACACAAAAAAACATACAAACAAAATAGAAGACCTGAAGCAAATAGTACAATGAGCGGTCTCATCGCTTTGAAGCCTGGTCGTGGTGCCTGACCGATTAAAGCAGTGTTTTGCATCACGGGCGCTATATTGAATCCCGAATGTAACGAATGATTCTAGAACTCACGAGCGAAGCGAGAATACTAGAATCCCGAGTGCAGAGAGGCATATAAGCACGCCCAAGATGCAGACAGCTTTATCCACGAATAGAAAACTATACTTTTCACACTTTCTGCGAGACAATAAAAACCGAATCTAGGTGCATTCTGTGCAGTGGTTAGTTCGATTTACAAATAAGTTCTTATTGTGTGTTTGGTTCAAATTTTAATACAGATGAGGTTCCAAATTCAAATCACATTATGTTTTGAATTTAATGAAATTCATTACAACTTTACTCCCGGCTCAGCCATAGTTTCGGTGAGGTTTACATGACCTATAATTTTACATTGTCGAGCAGGTGGTGTGAAAAGTGTTATACTCAGTGGCGTAGCGTGGGTGTCTGCCGCCCGGGGCGGAAGAAGATTTTGCCGCCCTCTTTTTTTTTTTTTTAATTATTTATTTAACGTGGGAGTCTTAACCAGACAATGGTTATGTCACTCCCGTAAGTCTGATCATTATATTATATCTATTTTTACAAAAACACAAACAACTAACAATTAATAATTAACTACCTATCTAAGTTTTAACATAAGATACACCTGTTATATACTAAGAGCTGTGAATTTTGCTTGAAATAAATTAAAAATAAAACTATCCCCCTCCAGCGAAGAGAGGTAAATTTTAAGCAGTCTCTTGGCCTCACGAGATTATGGTGAAGACAAGAAACTGTTACATGTCCTTACGCTATTATCGGTAAACATAGACATAGACATAGACAGACATTTATTTGCTACCATAGCACACACAAATTCACACAATATAATCAAAAGGTATAACATCAAAGAGAAAGCACAAGAGAACACAGAAAATACAACAAACATAGAAACAATAGAATGAAATAATAAATTTACAATGTAGTCAGGGAAAAATTAAAAAGAGGCAAGTAGGTGTGTATGTGCTACTGCAGCAAATGGGTTCCAGCTCAGCATTGTGCCTCGCCACCGATCGACAGCTCGGCGCTGTTATTCTGCAGAAACCTTTTTTAGGCAAGTCATTAGAACTCGTAAGAACGAATGTGAACAACATAGAGGTATGGCGCTCGGCCGCGTCCCTATCACATTCTGACAACACGTGATGCACATCTTCAACGGTGTCACAGTTGGAACAATTTGGTGTACTCGAATAATGTTATTAGGAATTTAAATTTATTTGTCGGGATTTGTCCGGAGCGTAGTCTCAGTAATCCAACAATCTATTTTCTTACCATTTGAACCCTGTCAAACCACGGGTAACGAGGACGTTCCTATCGTTCTGTACCATATCCCTTTAGATCGCGAACGCTCATCAAAATATTCACTCCACGATTGACGACATCTTGGTTTGACCTTGAATAAAACTTCACTATGCACCGGTACACAGCTGTAGGGAATACCGTCGTCTATAGTCTATAGCTTCACGTGCCGCTCGATCCGCCTTCTCGTTACCCATGATACCGACATGAGAGAGAATCCATTGTCTTTAACTAAAACATAATCGGCTACTTTTTATAAGAGCAGTCTTTTATTGCACTATCAATGTCTATAACATCACACACCTCTTACTCAATAGACAAGATAGCCAGATTGGTTAGTCAGATCAATTTAAATTTTGAAATATTTCTCTTACAGCTGGCATTGCTTATGCGACAAAAATATGAAATGGTTAAAATATTTACAAGATATTATTATTATTATTAATTGTTTAATTTTGTCGCCCCCCAAAAAGTGCCGCGGCCCCCCCCCCACCCACCCCCCCTTCCTACGCTAAGCTATAACCAGTGTATACTAAACACCTGAACAGTACAAACAAGGCCACTGCATTGTAGATATGTAGCAGGTTGACACTTTTATGAGTCGGGCAGGGAAGTAAAAGGTCATAGTAAGAGTACCTACATACTAATAGTACACTGAGATTTATGTTACTTTAGCGTGATAGTAACATTTATGTCGGTATACTTTAACCAGAAAGCGACAAACAGGGCCACTACGTTATTTAAATCCGGCAAATACACGTTTCTCTTAGAAAATTAAGACATTTCAAAGAGAAGTATTGTTGACGGTAATCGACGTTTGTTTTAAATCGTGATATTCATTTGTTAATAGAAAAAATATACTATTATTTACAAGACTAAAATACAGAAGATACAGTTGAATCATCTAATGACCGTTGCAAACGATGTTTAGATATCTCAACTGCTCCAGGCGGAAGTGTCCGCAAGACACTAGCTGCAATGCCCCGCTGAATTGCAATGCTTATGTTAAGTGTTCATCACACGTCGTCGATCAGATGCCCAGAGAGAATTTTGAAAATGCGATAGGCTCCGGTACCATTGACATTATAGAAATGTCTATTCGACATCAGTAAATTACTCAGATACCACTCCTCAGAGCAGTCACGGGCGCACACTAGTTATTACTCAGTACTCATTACTTCCTCCATCCAGCCAGAGTGCTCCCGTGAGTCGCATTGGGCGGACGCTTCGAGCGATCGCGTCCCGGGTATTTCACGTCTCGTCGGTTTTCGCGGTTGTGTTTGTGGCTTGTGATTTGCGCGCGGAAGATGTAAGTTCCATTTTCAAATTTGTTTTCTTGAAATACCTCTAAATACAGAATATTTGATTTGCCGCACATTTTTAAACACAATAATATTGTATATAATTTAATATTTCTATTTAATTTTAAACTTTATAATTGTATTTTGTGTTGATTTTTTAAACATGAGATGAGAGAAGTAAAGATTAAAATTATAGAATATAAAAAATTAAAAAACTGACAGTACGTGCAAAAACAGAAACAAGCTTAGTTATTAATAATGTTTAAACATGATGTACTGAAAAGGTTTTTGCAAGGAGTTTTATTTGCTAAAGAATAATTTAAAGGTTTTTATCAATGTATAATTTCATTTCATATTCATTGCGAAAATGGGTACAGTTACATAGCAACAGATGATAAATATATATATATATCAATTAGAATCTCCGTAATCAGCTTATTATGAGCGTGCAATATTAAATAATGTCAATGATAAAAACGCAATTATTATAAAAAAAATGTCAATCGATAAGAAAAATTTAAATAGTGTGCATTATTAAAATGACAATAAATATTAAATAAAAAACGATTAATAATAATTAATAGTTATTATGATTATAATGATAGGGTTATTGGTATAACACTAAGCTCGGCTTTCACAACGATCCCTAAACGTATTTAGCGACTACCCGTGCTTAAATTTGACGTATTTGTATGATTCGACCACTCTCTAAATCATTATTTAGCCACTAATTTCGTTTAGGCATTGTCGCGGAAAACCTCCTAAGTTATTACGAATACTTGGTTAGTATCCCTAAAGAAAAATATGAATTTTCCTTGATTTAAAAATAATCTACGGTGGTAGGTAAGAACATGTACATCTTTTATTTGTTCATTTTGTATGTAAACGTACCTAAAATTAGATTTAAGTTTTAAACGCTTTTGATTTAGGGTACCTTATTTTTAACCAGCGCTCAATTATGATTCTTTGAACTTTTAATGTACGGAACCCGTCGTCCAACACAAGTAGGGTTCCTTTGAAAGGCTAAAAACGCTTGTTAGCAACCTTCCTGTGTGAAGCTTTCAACTTTGTGATTTTGTTAGATGCTAAATCGTAAATACATTTCAGTTTTACTTTCAGAGATTGAGTTGCAAATTGATAAATTTAAGATTTTTCGTGAAGATTTGGAATATTTTCGTTCACGGTCAATTAGATTTTGATGGTTACTGCTTCTTTAGGTACATACCTACTATAAAATGAAGTCGCTTCCGCTGTCTGTTATCTTAGATCTTTTAAACTACTCAACGAATTTTAATGTAGTTTTCCGCAATAGATAGAGTGATTCAAAAGGAATGCTAATATGTATAACTAGCTGACCAATCCGCAGCTTCGCACGCGTAGTTTTTCAATAAAAACATTACCCTCCTTCTGCGCAGTTGGGTAAAAAGTAGCCTATGTCACCCGGGGATAGAGTGGCTTCCCAACAGTGAAAGATTTTTTTAAATCGGTCCAATACTTTCGGAGCTTATTCAATACAAACAAACAAATCTTACCTCTTTATTTATAATATTACTAGCTGACCAATCCGCAGCTTCGGACGCGTAGTTTTTCAATAAAAACATTACCTTCTTCTGCGCAGTTGGGTAAAAAGTAACCTATGCCACTCAGGGTGAATGTAGCTTTCCAATGGTGAAATATTTTTTGTAATCGTACACAGTAGTAGAACCCTAAAAAAGTATTGAGTTCAAGATTCAATAGAAAAAAAAAACACTCAGTTTATCCCGAATGTTCAAATTTCATAGGGTTTTCAAAATGTTCTTTCTTACATACCCTGTCCTGAAAAATAACAAACAAAGAAAACATCTAATCGGTCTAGCCACTTAGAGTTTTTGCCCGACTACGGCGAAGCAAAAAAAGGGAAATAAATCAAAACCTATAGAATAGGTACTTCCCGTTAAATCAGGAAATTAGGCAATAAGCAAGATTTTACTTAGAAAACTTTCGTGATTGATTTCAATCATTATTATAAATACGGGATTTATCACGTACCGTCTTATCGGTGTTTCGACCGACAATGTTTCGGTTCAATTCGTGAACCTTCATCAGGGTGAGTGCGATCCGCTCCGAATAACGTCTCGCCTCGCACTGCGCGCCGCTGCTCTCTGCGCGCGAGTGGTTATTCGGAGCGGATCGCACTCACCCTGATGAAGGTTCACGAATTGAACCGAAACATTGTCGGTCGAAACACCGATAAGACGGTACGTGATAAATCCCGTATTTATAATAATGATAGAAATAACCTATTCACTCTGGACTTGAAGACTCCGAGATTATACTGGTTCCACTCCTTACTAGGATACAATACTTAGCTAGCATAACTAAAACAAAAGCCTTCTAAAAATACTGTTTTCAAGTAGGTACCTACGTTTCATACAAAACTACTTAAATTAAGTCCTTCTTAACAATGAAATGCAAAAGCACGCCGTAGACAATAGACACATAAACAGGGCCACAAACAATAGGCCTTTCTTTTTAAAATCCCTTTCTTTGAAGATGACAAGAAGTATCTGCCTTATTGTGCCCTTTTATCCTTTGCCCCGTCCTTAATAGGGTCGCGTTTACGTCACTTTTGACAGGTGCAAAAACATTCATCATCATCATTATTATTGTATTGGGGGGCGTCCATTTATTACGTGAGAAGTTTTGACGTTTTTAGAACACCCCCCCCCCCCCCCCTGGTGAGATGTCGCGAGATTGGTTTAGAACCCTTCCTTTATCGCACGTGATGTTTTTCAAAATTTGTGTTTATAGGGTAAATGCGTGCTTATTAAAAAAAAACACAATTGGTATCAGTATTTCAAGATTGCTTTTCACGTAATCTAGATTTACAGTACTTAATAAAATTATAAAAAAAAATTACGTGATATTAGCCGAGACCCTCCCTCCCCCCACGTGAGATTGGGCGAGATCCGGCTAGACCCTCTCGCCCCCCTGAATACGTCACGTAATTATTGTACGTGTAGCTTAAGTGACACAAATACATATAGACAAAAGTCTGAAATCCAAAATAACTGCAATATCAACCCCAAAAAAATTAACCAAATGACATGAACTCCCGTTACCTGTAATTTGAATGAAACTGTAGGTCAAGTTATATGGTTATTTATTTCGGGGCACTATTTTGATAGTCAACGATTACAAATAATATTTTTTTTGTTTTAATCGGAGACTCGCGTTCGGGGCGAGCCACTAGTATAGAATTTGTTTATTTCGGGCCTTCCCAAAGAGGCTTGTGGAATGCTTGGGCGAGGCTTGCGTAAGGATATCGTCGACGTTTGTGGGGCCCATTACTGTATTTCATAGGAACCTGTCAAAAAGGAATTGCAATCGTGGCCTTAGTGTATGGTAATTGCGAGAAGGTTTGAATGGGTGTTAATATATGTTCCATGCAAAGTAGGTATTACCCGTGCGCGATAAGTTGGGACCTGAGCGCGGTGACGTCATATTGGCGTGTTTGTACCGCCCTCAAAAAAGCGAACATAACAAGCATCATCATCATCAATACATGATCAATAAATAAAAATACATGAAAACTTAATGCTAACCTAACCTAGGTACAACCAATTCGATGTAGGAATTACAAGTGTGCAACGCTATGTCGATTTTGCAGTCCTCGGTCGATTGACGTCAATGCTGCGTCGACAAACGTGCCGCTCGATGCAACTGCAGCGTCGGCGGTCTTCCTCTAGGTACTATACGTAATTCCTCCATCCTCAGAACAGCGACTATTTTAAAACGTTTAGTGAAGATGTCGCTAGAACGTTCCCGGGGTCTATAGAGAGGGGAATAGTTGGTGGTTCCATGTTCCTTTTCTCGGCTGGTTTGCGGTTGCTCAGATATCGCCGGACGATGAAAATGAGGGCGAGTACACCTGTACCTGTTATAACTGCATAGAATGGGATTGTAGTGTGGTACAGTGGATCTGCTTTGAATTCTTCCAATTGTAGGGGTGTTTGTATCGTGATCTTGTCTTGGATGCTGTGTAGTCCCTGAAGATTGATTGAGTTGAGGTGAATATGGGTTGGAGGGTACAGTACGCAGACTGCGTACTGTTCCTCCACGCGTAGGGTATTTTCGTTAATGTAAGAGGGGTGCCTTGGATAGCATCGTTATCGTTAACAATGGTGAATGCTTCGGACTTAAGATGACATCCGATAGGAATAGTAGTGAGGAAACTTCCTTGAAGTGTAGTGTAATCGTTTCGATTACAGAAGAGTTGTACTTTCGTTTGGTGGAGGAAGGACAGTTTATAGTGTTTATCGTCTAATTTTTCCATAGCTTCTCTCGACAGGGTGACATTGGTGAACTTGCAGGACTCCTGTAGGACTTGATTGGTGATCAGCTCTTTGATGCAGTCTGGTTTGGACTGAACTTGGTTCGTTGTCTCCTTCTCACAGAGATACCGGCCTTTTATTTTCGGGCATTCGGCCTCTATGTACACGAATGACATCTCGGTAGTTGCTATGAAGGAGAAGGATGGGACGAGAGCCTGTGCATGCCTATTAGGTACTACGGCTAACCTAAATAAATCATACGTATCTTTAGAAACTATCGGGAACTTAAAACGAATACTATCTGATTTTTAGAATAGTAGTATCCCGGTTTAATAATATCATAGTATTCTCTTAAATCTAAGTCTAAAATGTACTCTTTGCCGTAGATGATTTTAATTTTATCAATCATGGCTCCTAAAGTGCTTATATCTATCATAGAATGGTGCGTACTTTCGACACGAATAAAAGCTAAACTATTTTCTATCCTAATTAATTAATTCATAATGTCTGCTATATTTTCGCCCACTATTTCTAATAGTTAAGCAAACTTAGCGTATTTAATTAAATCATGTTCTCTATATGCGTTACCTTTAATTATTAATTCAATGGTTGTATTAATTTTACTTTGGTTTTCTACTAACTGTACCAATACGTTATTATGTTTTGACATCCATTCCTTACTCAAACTAATATGATTATTGAATTCAGAGGAAATTTTATCCTGATTATTCTTTAGAGTTCGAATTGCCTCATCATATTTTATCGCATCAGTGTGATCTAAGTTTCCACTTATACTTTTAATAACTGAACCTAAGCTACGAGACCTCTCTTGGCTCTGTTGGGCTCTAGAGATTTTAACTGAATGAGAACTCTATCCATTTTTCCAATAAGATAATGAATTTAAATTTCATATAGTGAGTAAGTGTCATTAGTCATTCGCTCTTTATAACTAAGTAATTGAGTGTATAATTTGTTAACATTGTCCTCGATGTCGTTCAACTGTACGTACTGTATGAATGTATGATGGTGGGTAGTTAGTCGCATAAATCCAAGCTTGTAAGGTAATAGTCCTGGTCCGTCATTTTTTAACGTCGTTTACAATTGTGAAGTGAATTTGTCTATGAAATTTATTAAGTGGTTCATCTGTAATAGATATTTCTAAAATAGAATTCTCGTTACTGGTATGAACTGTTTCAGTGGATGAATTAATTTGGGTTGGTATACATTCGGATGGGTTGCCTAGAAGGGAGTTTAGTTCATCAATCTCCTCTATTAAAGACAATGTTTCGCCAACATGTATTTCGACGCGGGAAAGGGCGTCGGCATTTATATTAGACTTTCCTTTTTTTATAAAAACAGAGAATTGGTACTCACTCATTTTAAGTCGCCATCTAGTGAGGCGTGAATTTGGTTCTTTTAAGTTTACCATCCATTGTAAGGGCTTATGGTCAGTAAGGATTTGAAATTTGCGTCCAAAATGGTAAGGTCTAAAATACTTCGCAGTCCAGGCTATGGCAAGAAGTTCTTTCTCAATAGTGCTGTAGTTCATTTCGCGTTCGTTTAAAGTTCGAGATGCGTAGCAAACTGGTTTATCTGATCCAACTGGACCTTGTGAAAGAATAGCTACAATTGCTACGTTGGACGCGTCAGTTGTTAGGTTAAAATCTTTTTCGAAATCTGGGTCTACTGCCATGTCTAAATTGAATAGTTGGTCTAACTCTAAATCTAGGTCTAAGTTACTTGTATTCCTAAGACTATCAACTACTCGACGGCGGCTCTGATTAGATTCAGGCGCCCGCGATCTAGAGGCTCTGGGATGGTAAATCTTGAAGGTTAAGAAATACTAAGGTCCAGGAAGCAACACAAGAGAAGTATTCAAGTGTACTTACATGTACATTATTTTCCGGTTTCTCCCCGTGAATCGATGTCTGGATTCTCCTCCTTGTATGCCGCAGGCCCGTAGGTTCGTTGTTCGGATATTCGTTACGGAGCTTGATAGCAACCCGGGTGCTCGCGACGCGGATTCCCGATTTTGAGGTCCCGATTTCGCGAAATTCCCGTGAATATCCTACCGGCTGCGCCAAATACGTTTGCGACACTCGGAGGTCCGAAAAAAACCGAAATTATTCAAAGATATATAATTATAAAAAATATAAAAATACATGAAAACTTAATGCTAACCTAACCTAGGTACAACCAATTCAAAGTAGGAATTAGAAGTGTGCAACGCTATGTCGATTTTGCAGTCCTCGGTCGATTGACATCAATGCTGCATCGACAAACGTGCCGCTCGATGCAACTGCAGCGTCGGCGGTCTTCCTCTAGGTACTATACGTAATTCGCGGCTTCGTCTTTATTTTTTTTAACCTAATTTATTATGTTACTCAGGGAGGACGCTGCTTTTTATCTAAATTTTTTTACACTATTTGATTAAAATAAAAATTAAATGTTTAAGTTTATACATTTATTTTATCTATTATTTACATTATCTCATCTTCGTCACTACTTAGTGGATTTATGCCTTCTAGAGGTTGTTCTTCGTCCTCAGTCTCACTATAATCACTTGACGAAGAGGTATCCGATTTTACAATTAACTGCGATTCATTCGTCTCTTGTAAGAGGTCATCGTCCCAATACTTTTGTCGAAGCCTGTCCACATGGTTGACTTCTTTTTTCCAGACAACAAAACAATAACACAAACGAAAACTAAAAGAATTCCAGAGCGCGTCGTTACGTGACGTAGGCCAGTACGAGACTAAAAACCCTAGTAAAAAATAGTGATGCGAACGGTACAATACGGGCGCCATCGGGGAAGTGCAGGGGAAGCGGTCGGGGAGTCGCATTCCTAGCAGGTCCCAAGTTATCGCGCACGAGTAATAGATTCTTTGAAAGGTACATTATGACGTTTGGGTATTCCGTCATGTAACTATGGTTATTTACTAGCTTCCGCAGATGGTTTCGCACGCGTGATGTGTAAATAAAAATATTAGCCTATGTCCCGATCCTAGTCGTCTATATGTATACCAAATTTACACAAAATCGGTTCAGCAGTTTAGTCGTAAAAACGTACTTAATAAACAGACAGATAGAGTAACTTTCGCATTTTAATGAATGAATGAAATGAAAATTCTTTATTATACCTTACAAGATAGACATAACAGATACAAAAAAAACAGGCCAAGTGCGAGTCGGACTCGCGCAGCAAGGATTCATTATCTATAAAAACGGCAAAAAATCACGTTTGTTGTATCGTAATTTATATTTGTTTATATAATTATTAATATATAAATATTTGTTTAAATATTTGTTTTATTTTAATATAATTATTTATTTTTAAAGTAAATATATAACTTAATATTCTGTGAATATTTCAAGCGTCTACCTGTTGTCGTTATCAATATCGAGCTAAAACGAGCAAAATAGTCACGTTTATTGTATGGGAGCCCCCCTTAAATATTTATTCTATTTTGTTTTTAGTATTTGTTGTTATAGCGGCAACAGAAATACATCATCTGTGAAAATGTCAACTGTTTATCTATCACGGTTCATGAGATACAGCCTAGTGACAGACGGACAGACAGACCAGCGAAGTCTCAGTAATAGGGTCCCGTTTAACCATTTTGGTACGGAACTCTAAAAATGACAAGAAAACAAATAAATGTAAGCATAATGGACGGTCTTATCGTTTCACAAAGACAACCTTCGGATGGAGAGGATCATTGCATAATGGAAGATAAATATATACATATGTATGTAGTAATTTTAAATATATGATACGACGTTCTGCAATCCAAAGTTTGTCTCGAAGAGATCGCTTTTAGCGATAAGTCCGCAATCTGTATATATAATTATATATTTAGAATTTGGCATTCAAGTGACCATACATTTTTTTTACACCACAGAAGGGTAAAGGTCAGGAAAACAAACGAAAGCAAGTAAAATTTTAGTGAAATCTTATTTTAAAAACATAACTGTGCTTGTGTTATATAAATAATAGTTTCCATTCGATAGCACATCTATCCAAGAATACTATCCAAAAAATAGATAGAAAAAAAAATTCATTTGCAGTCTTGGCGCCAAAAATAGTGACGAAGGGTGAAATATTTCTTAAATTAGAAAATGTCGAATATCTAGAAAACCGAGGCACTTTTACTGAGCATAACAAATATTTTTCTGAACCGCCACAATGGCCCCTACCCGCAGGTACCCTATTATCCACTCATTACGCCACACCCTGTATATATTTACAACGTGATTTACAACCATACTTAACCATAGACAAAATTACGTTTAGCTGTCATTTGCGTTTTGTTATTCCATGTTGTTATACCACGTTATAAAGTGACTTGTATTCTCTTTGACGTTTTTTGTTACGTCACACGGGAACGCGGTCGAACGGGATAAAAAGTATCCTATGTCCGTCTCCTGGTTCTAAGCTACCTCCCCACCAATTTTCAGCCAAATCGGTTCAGCCGTTCTTGGGTTATAAATAGTGTAACTAACACGACTTTCTTTTATATATATATATATATATAGATATAGATGAGTATGTACATCATTATATTGCTTCTTTAGGAGCAAGGAGCAAGCATGAACGACACCATTGGATAAAATCTCAGAAAACAATTTTCCATATAAATGCTTCGCGAGAATGTTTATCTTCTCATTTTCTTAATATACCTACTGTTTTGTTGCCTGGTACAGTCGCCGTTAGAAATATGGTACACAGAGATTTTAGTAAGAGGTGTGAAATGTAAAAAAAAAATTAGTGGCCCTCCGGGAGTGCCGACAGAAGTGAAATCTTGAACAGACTACACTACAGTTTTATATAGGGTGTTTGATATTAAACGCACATAAGTGAAAGGGGTTATTTAGATGAACATATTAAATAAATTTGTGAAATTTTTACTTATCATAGAAATGTGAAATTTATTTCTGCATGTAAAAACAAACACTTTATTAAACTTATGTTGAGCTATTGCATAATTCTTGCCATCTAACCACAGATACTGTATTGGTGACGCCTCGAGATATCTTTTGTTGTCTCTGAGACTGGACGCGCGCCCGCACTCGGCACTCGGTGTTACAGTGAGCCGATTCAGAACTTTTATTCGCGATGAGTAACTCCGGAGTAAGTGAGTGAAATGAGTCGATTCAGAACGCGGAGTTGAAAGTCTTATTGATTCCGGCCAATTGCTAATGACTCCGACTCCGGAATCATTAATTATTCTTTCGATTCATCTCTGATCGTTAGAGCTCGGATTCGGAGTAGTTTGCTTTGATTCCGACTCCGAGGAATCATTTATTTCTTCGATTCGGCACGATCGGCCGGCTTCGTTCGATCGTTGGTTAGCGCTCGGGTAAACTCGGGTTTGTTCAGTCGCTCACTAGGCAGGCATGGAAATGAATGCTTTTTTAAAATCATTTTCATTGACATTGACAATTGTTTTCTGTAGAACTTTGACATTATTATTAAACGTCATGACAAGGCTCTTTTGAATTTATTTATTTATTTACCATATAAAGATTTTTATTATTTTATTTATTACATGTTATGAAACAAGCTTATGGCCCACCTGATGTTATGTGGTAGCCATCGCCTATAACGGAGAATTGCCTCGTAGGTCACCCTCGCTAGAAATGTGCCCTATGATGCACTGCCCTGCGTCCATCAACTTGAGGCATGCAGATGTGGGGCCTCATGTGCCTGTAATTTCACCGGCAGCCATATCCTTCAAGCCGAAATACAGCAATGCTGCTTGGCGAGAGAAATAGGTATGGTGGTGCTTCTCCGAGCGAGCCCATTCACAAGGTCACTGCTACTCTTATACTTAACAGTGAAATGCTATACAATGCAAGTCTAACTATAATACAATATAGAAAAATAGTTTTGTTCTTTTCTGTTCACTCTCTGTTTTGAATGTTGGTGTGTAATGGTAATTTTTGTTTTATTTTTATTATTTTTAGTTGACATTCCTTGTGACATAAATAATAATATAATTAGTACCGATACCTGTCTATTTAAGCTATATTTTATTGTTAATTTTATTACTGTGGCGTCATCCTCGATACTGAGTACTTCCCTACTAAGCACGTACCTGAAGAAACTGTGACCTACCAACACAAAGCAAGGTTTGACTATTGTGCGCGCCAAAAGCGAGACGACACACCCCGATACTCCTACCTTACTAGAAACGATTAACGGTCAACCATGGACGGAATGGAACAGTACCTACCGAGTAAAAGAATCAAAGGAATAGAGAAATCATTAAGAGGAATCAGATCGGACGGTGGAGTCGGAATAAGTGAATATATTCACTTTGAGGAATAAAGAGTACCCATGACTGCGTCAACGACTGACTAGTACCACACCACTTGTGTACATGAGACAAGGCATTGTATCTATTTAATAGATACAATCACTACTTACATCATCTAATATCAAAGTCTGCAATATCCACACTGGTAGATTTTAGAAAATGCCAAATTAGTAGGCATAGAGAATTATATTATCTTACTGGACTATCTATCCACTTGGAGGCTAATTAACGAATATTCTTAACAATTTGAAATAGTTTCCTTGAATATTTATCATCAAATAGACTAGTGGTTCGCCCCGAACTGAGATCTCGCGAGTCTCCGAACAGAAAAATATTATTTGTAATCTTTGACTACCAATATAGTGCCACGAAAAAATAACCACAATACTTGACCTACAGTTTCATTCAAATTACAGGTAACGGGAGTTCATGTATGTGGTTATTTTTTTTTGGGGTACAAATTGCAGTTATTCTGGATTTCAGACTTTTGCCTATATTTGTGTCACTTAAGCTACTCGCATACCAAATTACAGCGCTGTGGGGTCACTGGTGTACCCTGTGAGTTTTGTCAAAGTTTAGTTTTTATCATGGCTAACAAAATAACTCAAAAACTATAAAGAATTTACGAAAAATAAAAACGGAGTCTAAATGTACTAATTTTACCTTTCATTTGACGTCACACTTGACCTGATAGCCTCATTTTCATTTTTTTACCCCTCTTGAACCCCAATATCTCAACAACCCCTCAACATTTTTAGCTCATTTAGTCACACCAAAATTGTGTCATCACTAACTACCTATATACCAAATTTCACGAACATCGGATCAACGCTTCGAACGTTATTCTCGGACAAACATACATACATACAACGCCGATTTACCCAAGTTGAATTAGAGATCTCGCTTCGCTCGATCAACTAGAAATTTACGTCAAACCGTTCGAGATTGCCGGAATTGATTTAAATGGCAAGGGGAAATGCCGTGTTTGTTTACAAACTTCATATCTAATGTACTGTTTCTTACAGGATATCGCCGTATCTGATGTCCAACGAATTTCTCGAATCAAACTACGTCCACAGATTAATAAAATGTCATTTATGGTTTAATTTTGACCAAGAGTGGATATTGCCGCCTTTTATATTAAATGACTCACCTTCAGAGTTTTCAGTGTAAATATTCCAGGTAACTTAGAAGTCGTTTTTTGGAATTTTGTAAAAAATATTAACCACCAGATTGCCACATTTTATTGTTTTCTAGATCGTACATTATTTGAATATGGTTAGGTGGGACAATGACTATGGCAGTGTTTATTAGTCATGTTCTAAATGCAATCTATCCTTATCTATCATTATATCTTTATTTGGAATAACTAAACATTGATTATTTTTATGCTAACTAAAGCTATCTCTGTGTACTTTTATTTTGAGCTATCTGACTGAGTCATCTAGACGGTAGCATGTCAAGCCAAGTTCAAGCTAACATAACTGGTGAGCAGCACCGTGTGTATTACGCGAACCATTTGGAGCCACTTTTGACCACCTCCTAACTCAAAAACTATTTCACATAAACATGTCAAATTTTACTCATATATTGAGACTTGCGAGATACATTATGTGCTCCAAATTTCATAAACATACCGCAAACGTTTATTTAGATATCAACATCTAAAAATCGTCATTTTTATCACTGACTGACTGACTGACTGAGTGACCTATAGATCAAAACTCTGACCCATTTCCAGATGACCTAAAAACTTCAAATTTAGTATCCAGATAGGCAGTTAAGTGAATACAAAGGAATAAATCAGAAACTAGTAATTTTTTATTATATTATTATAATTTTTCAATTAATTGGTTCTATTAGTAACACTTACTTATAGTGCCTGTAATGTAAGAATCAGCAATCAAAATTGATTCCTGATAGAAAATAACACAAAAAAGACAATTATACTCCATAAAGGTAGGAAAATACAGTAGATAAACTAAAACCATTTGGTATTAATTTTATTATGAAGAAGTAGGTATCTACTAATAATTTCTGTACAAAAAGTAATGATATCCCATCAAAAAAATAAATGTGGATTGAGAGCCAAGTTCAATATTATGATATATGCCTTGGTTATTTGACTTCAACGACAAAAGAAGTGAGATCTAAATGGTTAGTGGCCTAGTTCAGTGGTCAGTCCTTAATTTGTTTATAACAACAAAACATATTTTATAATAACTTATAATATCATTTCTTCTTATAAACTTCTAAAATCATTTTGAATAAAAAAAAATATTTGACCAACCACGCCGACAGTACCCGGTTCCCGCGTAATATTCGTGTTACAATATTTGAAGAGCGAATTGGTCCACATTATTTTTCTCAGCCATGTTCCATGAGTTCCATTTGATGGGATTTTTAATTGAAATTCTGTAACGTAGCCGGCGATAAACCGTCCCGGATTGGAAACCTGTGTCCGGCTCGAAATTACATTCGGGCTTAGATGGAACAGGACTGTGGACTGTTCCATTTTTAAATAGAAATAAGGAGATTGTATTTCATTATAGCATACTATAAATGTGGCAAGTTCCATTTTCAAATAATATATACATTCTGACGAAAAAGTATCGGGAATGGATGGTTTGATTATGGTTCCAAATTAAATTTTTTGATTTTATTTTTTTTGTTAGATTGGTACATTTGTTTTCCATTTTGGTGCGGAGTTTGAGTTGGATTTGAATAAACAGTACTGGTTTTAGTTATCTAATATCTAAATAGTGTGTATTGGGAATTTTGTAATAGACAAAAACATCGATCAAAGAGTTTGTCTTAAATTTTGCATCGCCAATGGAATTTCGTATTAGGAGTCACTGAAAATGTTACAAAAGGCATACGGTGAATCGACTTTAACAAAAACATGTGCTTATGAGTGGTACAAAGCGTTCAAAAGCGGTCGAGATGTGATGGAAGATTTGCTTCACTCTGGTAGGGCATCAACGTCTTCAACTGAAGTTAACATCGCAAAAGTGAACGAAATAGTGACTGAAAATCCTAATTCAAGTTTGAGAAAAATAGCCGCTGAACTTTCTGTGTCTCGCGAGTCGATCCGTACCATTTTGCAAGCTTTTTATTAACTTGCAATGTAGGTATGTATGTTTGTCCGGGTGGAATTTTGCAACTGAATTTTAAACCCGTTCCCTACAACCAATTGAGCTGAAATTTGGAATACATATGAAACTTCGGTGACAATGTAATAATATGGTAAGTACCATGGAGGTGGTCTCATGATGAAGAAGGATGCTAAACGTAGTGTTTGGGCTCATTTGAATCTGCTTGCGGTTCCGATTATGAATTTTATAAAAGCTTGTTTTGAGAAAGTCATTTTTCAACAAAAAACTTATTGAATAATCACTTGGGTATTAGTCCCAAAATACTTGAATTTTCTCCAAAAACTCAATAGCTTAAGAGTCGCTGAGGACATGCTAGAACGAGTCAATTCCGACCCAACATTGGTGCTACGAATTGTTACTGGTGACGAGACGTGGGTTTATGAGTTTGACATGCAAACTAGTCAGCAAGCTTCGGAGTGACGCCTTCGAATAAACGAAAGTCAATCAAAAGTCAAAGTCATGTTGACTGTTTTCTCTGACTATTCTTGCCGGAAGGTCAAACGGTAAAGAAAGAATATTATTTGAGCGAAAATTCGACGAAAAAAATCCAAGAATTTTCTTTCCACAAATCAGCCGATTTGTGGAAAGAAAATTCTTGGATTTTGCACCACGATAATGCGCCTTCGCACAAGGCCATCATTGTAAACGAATTTTTAACCAAAAACTTAAAAACACCATTTTTTCGCAGACTTTTTTCATTTTCCTAAACTCAAATTACCACTTCTTGGCACCCGTTTTCATTCGGTAGAAGACATAAAGGAGAATTCGCGGCGAGATATACTCATACTCATTTGTTCAAACCGTAGGGGCACGATAGAACACTTGGTTACGTCAAATAGTAGGTACTTGAATAATTGCATAGGCTTTATCTAAGTAGCTCATTACACCATCATTTTAGAGGTGCTAGAAACAGACAAGCATTTCATATACATTTACATTAATGCATCTAAATACTGAATAATGAGTATGTAAGTACTTAAGATTATAGCTGGTGTAGAGGGGCATTGTCAAAGAGTTGATTATAATACCTAATTTGAATTCTAAATTACTGCGTATGTCAGTAAGTAACGTTATAAATATTGAATTGCATTAGTCATCGATTATATTAGGTCTTTACTCATGAAATTGCCGTTTTGTATGGAATAAGTAAAAGTACTTATTTTTTTAAACTTTTTTATTTCTGTTATTCAAAGTAATCACCCATGCCATCGATGCATCTTTGCCAACGCATTGGCAGTTTATTGATGCCCTTCTTGTAAAAATCAGCTGGACGGGAGGCAACAAACTCTTCAATGGCATTTTGTACTGCCTTTCGGGAATTGAATTATTTACCCACTAAAAAGTTGTCTAAATTTTGGAAACAGTAATAGTCGGTAGGTACAAGGTCCGGTGAGTATGGCGGATGAGGGAGAGCTTCCAACGCCATCATTGTCTCCAGTTCTTCATAGTACACATCTGCAGTAATGCTCATGCCGTTTTGTAAAAAGCTGTGGGGAATCACACCCGCACTAGACCACCAAATAGTGACCATCACCTTTTTAGAGGTCATTTTTGGTTTAGGGCATTGCTTTGGTGCTGAACCAGGATCTAACCAACTTGCTGAGCGCTTTCGATTGTCGAACAGAATCCATTTTTCATCGCACGTAACAATTCGGTTCAAAATTCCTTCATTTCTTTGCCTATTCGGCAGCGCGAGGCAGGTCTCGACGCGTACGTTCGCTGGCAATTGTTAAGTTTGTGGGGCACCCATCTATTAAGTTTTTTTACCTTGCCTATTTGTCGCAAATGGATCAAAATTATTTTGATGCTAACATCAAACGCTGCTGCTAGCTCAGCTGTAGATTGAGTTAAGTCAGCTTCAACAATCGCCTTTAATTCATCATTATTGACCAAAGTCTCCGGACGACCACGAGCTTCATTTTTCAAGTCAAAATTTCCAGAACGGAACCGGGAAAACCAATAACGGGTTGTGCGTTCGTTTGTACAGTTCTCTCCGTAAACGTTTTTGATGTTACGTGCCCTTTGTGTCGCGTTGGTGCCACGACGGAACTCATATTCCATAATTACACGAATTTTTAAAGTATCCATTATGACGTTATGAAGTATCCATATGAATTTAGAATACAACGCCATTCCAAACTTTTTTTCTATTTGAAATGACCAGTACTGAAGAACGGCAGTTTCATAGGTAAACACCTATTGTTATATCTTAACCTATGTTAAATCGTAGCTACTGTAAAAGAGCATTGTCATCTTAAATAAACAATGAATAACAACAAAATGTATATACCTAATACTAATATCACAAAAATATCAAAATAAATAATACATCACACATCACATCAACAGCCCATTAGTGTACACTGCTGGACAGATCCTCCTCCAAAGCTGGAGGGTTTTGCAATAATCACCACGCTCGCCAGGCGGATTGGTGATCGCAGTAAAGGTGTAGATAACGCACAGAAGGAAACTGCTGCCCTTCTTCTGGTGAGATCCCTTTGCCGTGGGGGTCGGACCCCTCCAACTCAGCCCATGGATGTCGTAAAAGCCGACTAAGGGAAATAATACATACCTACTATCAATTAATTTCCTGTGAAATGCAGTCATCCTTGAGAGCTTATGTCATGCTATAGTAGCTTTTCTTAAATAATAATTTAAATTTAATTGAACTCCATTCCGGGAAAAGCGTTTAAAAATGTTTTGATGATTGGATTATTGGTTGGCGCAAGTGTATCGTTTCTGAAGGAGCTTACTTTGAAGGCGATAAAATAAAATTGGACGAATAACTAACATTTTGTGTATTATTGATCTTTTCCCGGTACTTTCTTGATAGAGTAGTTTTTTTAGACTACATAGATCTTCGTTTGAACACAATCTCACCTGATGGTAAGCGATGATGTGGTCTAAGATGAAGCACGAAGATCTAGAAGAAACCTATTCACTCTTAGCTTAAAGAGGCCCGGATTGTATTATTTAATAATTAGGTATTTACAATTACGTCTACGAGTCTCCTCAGTTCTCATTGGATCTCGTAGAGAAACACCAAGCACGGCCCTCTCCATAGCACGCTGAGCGACCTCGACCCTTCATGAGGTCCATAGTGAAATAAACGTTTATGTGCCATACGTCATCAAAGATTTTTTCATATAACCTGGAGATGGAGCAAGCATATGGCCCATCTGATGTTAAGTGGTAACCATCGCCTCTATCAAAGTATTACCTCGCAAGCCACCTTAACGTGCCCTAAGATGCACTTCCTTGCCTGGCATTCCGGGCCTGTAATTCACGGGCAACCATACCATTCAAACCGAAATACAGCAATGCTGCTTGGCGGCAAAATTAGGTATGGTTGTAGTACTTCTTCGGTCGAGTCCTCAAGGAACTCTACTACTCATAATTGGTTCCCAAACTTTTTCAGTTGGCGGCCCACTTACACGTATAGTAACTTACACTTACAAGTATTTAGTCTCGGCGCCCTAGCTAGTTGAAATAGGGTACAATGATACTAAGTAAATAGGCACAAAAATTAAAGCATCCACAATATAAAGTCGAGTTTTGATATTTATATACAAGAAAACAATATTTATGTAAAATAGGAAATACAATACAATGGCAACTTAGTCAATGTGACGTGTGAGCTTGGTGATCTCCACACATTTTTTCAAAACGTGGTATAAGGCCTGTCATGTTTACGCGGGAAATGCAAAATATAGCGAAAAATGTTCAAAATAAGGAGTTTGATTGTTGCGAAAGATGGACAGCTGAAAACTGTTTAGGGATTGGAAGAGAAAAGAAACAGTTCCGATAAGGAAGGATGCACAATACCCTTTATATCCTTTGATGGCGTGTAGCAGCGACAGTTTCGAATAGGATGCACTTTTATTATTCACTGTATTTCAATCAGAAAATTGAGTTTTTTATGCGAGACAAATTCTAACACGAGAGCGGTGCGGCCATTTTTTACAAACTGTATTTCGTCACACTTTCGATAGATGGCGCCACTTTGTAGGCGCATACGTATGTTGAACGTATAGCGCGTCCTCGCTCACACGTATAAGGACAGGTGTGCGTGGGAGAAGAACAGAGATATAGGAGGTTTAAACAACAACTAAGCGATTCGTTTACGAAGATGGATGGAAATTACGATTAACTATTGAATCAGCGCAACCAACCACTATTCTCATCTTTTGCTCCAAGTTGATCTTTGATTGTTCATTTTGTAACCGCGATTGCCCAAGTTTAGTTTCCGGAGAATGGTAAAGAGGAGCGCCACACGGCGGTCCCTCTTTACTCTCTATCAGGGCGCCGCGGCGCACACTTTGGGAACCCCTGAGTTAACTGGTAACACACTGATCAAAGACTTGACACCGATTCCTTATTGTGAAGTAAATATGCACCGGTCTTAGGTACATTACCCATAACACAACCTCAGTATAAATGAGTACTTAACGGAGCTGCTTATGTAAGTTCTGGTTTTAAAAATAACGGTGTCCGTCAAATGACATCCTCATTTGTTGACATCGATCCGTCCACCCAAAGGAAGAGATCGCTTTTAACGATAATGCCACCCATTGTACCTGTGATTAGTGTTGCCCAAATGCAAGAACAAGACGAGACTTAGCCAGTCTTGGTCTTGGTCTTGCGCCAATACACCTGGTCTTGGTCTTGGTCTTGGTCTTGCGCTCCCAGTCTTGGTCTTGGTCTTGGTCTTGCAGCAAGAGTCTTGCAAGTCTTGCAATTACCTATTAGTCTATTACTATTTATTAAAGTTTACTTTAAATCTTAGAAAAACGTATTAGAATTGGAACATTGTGAGCTTAAATTAACATAGCCATAGTAAAGATCAAGCAGATTAATAAATAACTGAAGATTTGATAAGAAATTCGAAAAATCAACTGACCTATATGTCGTTTTCCATGGAAGTAACTGTTTCTTAATAAACATTTATGATTTATAAGCTTACATTTGCTAAAACATGTAAAAAAACAAATTAATTACAATAACTTGACTGTATTTTAAAGAACAATACTTATCTGTCTAGAAAGAGATTGAACCCTCAACTTATAAGAAATTTAATAAAAGAGTTTTACGATTTATCATTTATTTGAATAAAAAATAAAATACAACACAAATCAACAGCTTTATCATTAGGTTATGATACTTTATATAATTTTTTTTGACCAAGAATTAATACAAAGTAACCATCTGGCTGACTCATCACTTAACCTATTTCTATGTTTTCTAATTACTAATGATGCTTTAGAAAATAACCTCTCAGCAGGTACTGAAGTTGCAGGTATTGAGAGAAAATCACAGGCCATTTTCGATAAAATCGGATACTCTGTCTCATGCGTCCTCCACCAATCTAAAATGTCTTCCGAGCTGGCAGTTCTTGGTTTTCTTAGGTACTCCTCCAACTCGTCTATCACCAAGCCTTGAAGACAAGATCCAGATGACGTCGAGGGACATTCATAGAGTTTATCAAAGTCTATTACGTCTTCATCTTCATCACATACTTTATTTTCTTTTTCTGGTAATTCCAGAGATTTGTTCAGTGAGTGTAGACTTTTATATTCTTCATAAAGTTCATTGAACTTGCGCAGACTTTCTGTTTTAAGTTGCTTCCCCCACATTGTCAGGTCAAAAGTCTGAGCCTTATGCCTTGGGTCTAAAATTAAAGAAGTACAATAAATCCAGTTGCTCTTCTTGTAATGTTTAAGCATTTTGTCTCGAGCTGCTTGGAAAGCTAGAATGAGCCTTTCATCCACTTCAGATCGATTAGGTTTCTCATCTAACTGTTTTACCATGGATTCAATTTTATCTAGCAAGAGATTGAATGATACAATGACTAGCGGTAATGTAACATATTTGTCTCCACCAAGTTTTGTACTTAAAAGTTTAAAGTTTATTAGAAATTTATGTAATTTTTCGAGTACCTGCCATTCATTAGCTGTGATTTGAAAATCATTTAATTCGGTGACAGAACTGCACAATATGTCAATGCCCGCTCTCACTTTTAAACCAAATCCAATCATATCATGTGTGGAATTCCATCTCGTTGGACAGTCAAGAATGGCATTTAGATTTGATGGCACGCCAGCTGCTTCACAAGCAGACTGAAACTTCTTCTTCACTATCTCACTTCTTTTTATTTTACTGGAAATACTGCGTAACTTTGTTACAGATGTACGCGAGTCAGCAATATTTGGTGCAGATTCTTCATCTTCCTCATCCTCAGTTTCGTCTGCATAGTCTTCGTACTGCTGATCTTGCGCGTTAGTGTCAGACTCACAGTGTAATGCTAAGGTCTTTAATAAATCTTGTACACCAAGGTTTAAAATGTGAGCAAAGCACCGGAAATGTTGATTGTCTGAATCAAAGTGTGGCGGCAGCTGTTTGCCCAGTTCATACATAAATTTGGTATTTGCAGTTGCGTTGTCGACCGTGATACCTTGTATTTTATCAATTATGCCATATTCCAATAAACATTCATGGAAAATCGTTGCAATATCTTCCCCAGTATGTCGACCGCGTGATGGTATAAAATCAAGAACTACAGATTGATACTTCCATTCGTTGTCTATATAATGAATAGTAACCCCGTAGTAACTCCTACCAGCAATTGACGTCCACCCATCAATGGTAAAAGACATTTTAGATGATAATTGTTGAAGTCGTTCCTTGAGATTCAATTGGAGCTCTTCAAATCGCTCTTTGACTTTCCTTCTAAGTGTAGACCTTTTAGGAAACACCATATTAGGGCAAATACGTCGAAAATATACTTGTGTAGCTTCGTCATCGAAAAATGAGAAGGGAAGATATTTTTTCACCACCCAATCAACTGTAGCTGTCGTGATGTTGTCACTGCTGTTTTCCGACTGAAACAAAACAATAAATCTTGTGTTATTATTTAAAACATACTAGGTTTGAGCGTATAAGAGGAGGAGGTTTGTTGTTGTTAAATCGAGAAAATCGTTAAATTGATATTTGTTATATTAAGGTTGCACTGTACTGTAATTTACCAAAATAAAGTACTTAGTTGTTACTGGCCGATTAAATGAAAATATGGGTGTTTATAAAAAATATTTAAGACGATAATTACATACTTAATATGTCGCACCCCTAGATGAAAACTGTGAAAACACCACTAACTCAAAAATACTTACGTAAGTTAATGGCGTTTTTGAAAGTATCGCATGAATAGCTACGCGGAGTTAAAATTCTTTTAACTGTTAAAAAAATATTCTTACCTGTCCACTTCTTCCAGCGGTTACTAAAAAGCTTGTGATATCTCCACTTAATTTTGGTTTAACAGGAAGAAATATTTCTGATTCCTTTTTGTGGAAAGATATTAGATGTTTCCTTAAGCCTGAAGTGTTTCTGTTTTTCATTTTTATTTCAATCTTTTTATGTTGGCACAATTTACAGAAGGCAGTTTGGGATGCATGAATTATTTCGAAAAACTCCTCAAATTTGCTTTTGGGTCTTTTAGATCTGTGACTCAAACTCTCGTTACTCGGACTAGAATAATTTGAATCTTCGTCACTCATATTAAATTGTACACGTGATACGTTTTTAGAAAACAACGAGAATTAGTAAAAACAATTATTAAGTTAGACTCGAAGCACAGCTCAATTGGAAATGACTGGAATTAAAATAATTCCTTTATTTATAGTACGTTTCCTTGCTTTCTACCGCGCCGCCTCGCTACGTGCCGGCTCTATGAAAAGGATGCCGCCGCAAATCAAACAATGCCGCGTGCGGCGTACAAACACACACTAAATATAACCTACTTGTACAGACGCGACGCGTGAATAAAATAGAATTAGTGCCAATCACTATTCTTTACATATAAGTGAATGTTTTGGCGTACATCTATACTAATATTATAAAGCTGAAGAGTTCGTTTGTATGTTTGATGACAGAAGTTTTAAAATAAATAAATAAGTCCTGAACGTCACTATACCTCCAAAGTTACTATTCCTCGTGGACGAAGTCGCGGGCACAGCTAGTAAATACTTACTCTCATCATCTCTCTCAGAGATATTCGGGCTGGTAAGTAATACAAAACTCTTATCGCAGGCTTTTTATTTTATTAGTAGGTAAGTACCTACGCTTTTTATATTATTTTATTAGTTTCGTAGAATTTTTTTACACGTTTCAAGGATATTTAAAAGTGGCTACAATATTTATTAAACGGGTGATATTTGAACACTTTTTTGCTATTTTTTCTTGTAAAAACTTAAGAAATATAATGACTAAATGTACAACAATAGTACCTAAGTAATTAGTTTAAAACCATATAAGTAATCAATATTATAATATATACTTACTATAATGAATTAATATGACATCTACTACCTATCCTTACAATTTTATCCTAATCATAATACTACTTGCGTGATCAGTATAATGTATTCATTTTCATTCTAAGCACTCTGAAACTTATTTATTCTTTGGAACACCTGTAGGTACTCTACTAGGAAATTATTTTGCATGAGTATACCTACGCCCTATGGCGGCAATCAAATAGTGTCAAATGTTATGATTTCGGCGTGGCGGCAACGATTGTTTTAGATTTCAAAAGAAGCCGCCGGCGCGTGTATCATAACCATGTACTTCCGAAAAGCGGCAAATTTCTTTGAGAAGTAAGTACAAAACCTTTGACGCCGCATTATCAAAGTGCCGATGGTTAAAACATAACTATGCATGCACTCAGTTTGATTTTAATAGATATTTTTTTATTCGCTATGTTTATGGTATTAGTCGTAATGCGCATAGGTCCAGTTTTTCATATTCTTTGATACAGTTTTTTGCGTCTCATAGAATTCCTAAGCGTACCTACCTATACACCGAACTGTTACACCTAACTACTCAGTGAAATAGCGCTAAGTCCTAGCTGCAAGACGCAAGAGTCTTGCAGGCTATGTCTTGTTCTTGCTCAAGTCTTGCACGGTCAGTCTTGGTCTTGGTCTTGCTAAAAATACGCGGTCTTGTTCTTGGTCTTGGTCTTGCAAAAACGCAAGAACAAGACCAAGACTGCAAGACCAAGACTGAATTTGGGCAACACTACCTGTGATATATAAATACGTTTTCTTTGTTTGTTTATTTTAATGGTGTGCAATAGAGACATTTGTTATCTATCTATCTATAACGGCCGAGAGTAGGTAACTGTCTTTTACAAGACCAATATTCCAAGATTTTAAAACCGCCTCAAAACGATCAGATGAATCATGACTCTTCATGGAGATAAAAGTTTTTGAGTCTAGCTTTAAATACGGAAGGTGAGGGGGATTTCTTAATGGAGACCGGCAAGGCGTTCCATAATCCGACAGCTTGGACGGAAAAGGAGTTTGCATAGAAACTGCTTCTATGTATCGGGGTTTTGAGAAGGAGGTTTTCAGAGGATTGAGTGGAGAACCGGAATTGGGACATAGGCTACTTTTTACCTGACTGCGCAGAAAAAGGGTAATATTTTTATTGACAAAACACGCGTGCGAAGCGAACGGATCAGGTAGTAACCTTATATACACCTGTGTAGAATATTAGTATTACCAAAACATAAATTAAACACTTTATTGTGCGTGTTTTAAAAAAAAATATATACCAAAATTGGTAAGTAACTTTATAAAACGCGGTAATCCGTGTTCAATTTTATTTTTATGGCAAGACCGATAGTTAATAAAGATACTAATAATTATTATGTGCCGCCCGCGGAGTGAGAGCACTGGTGTCCTGTATCACAGGTTTTTTATAAACCAACCTCAGGCACCAGTCTCTCACAAAACAGGTTACGAACTGGGTATGTTTAGCATAATCCCTATAATTTTTTAATTTTTATTATTTTTACTTTTAATTCCTTTAGATCTTTTGTGGGAGAGTAAGTAAACGTCTTTATGCTTTATAGTTTTCAACCAAAAGAAATTACGTCTAATTGACGTCAGTTATTGTCGCAATAAAACGCCCGGAAGAAGACGGTCACAGCTTTATAGAAACCAGAGCGTAACGCTCCCATCTGTGTTTGTTCGTGGATTGCTGAGTACCTTTTGATATGAAGAAGGAAAACTATTTTTATTTCCTCAACAAAAGGTTCTGAGAAATCTTTACGTACTTATAGTGGTTCAGCGTGAGTTCTGCAGTTTAATTTCTTATTTCATTCAGTGCATTTTTGAACAGTTTTCTGTGGTTATTGAAAGGTATACATTTAGAGAAAGAAAGCAAACAAGAAGAAGAAGTCTGAGTCTGTGTTTCTGGTCCTGGGTATACACCCAGGAGTATACACCCGGGTATACACTCAAGTCGCGAATGAACAGGTTCCTTCGAGGCAAGCGTGATCTATCGTAGACTGAATCATAGTTTACCATCAGGCGAGATCGTGGTCAAACGCAAATCGAGCGAAGCTAGATCTCCAAATCAACTTGGGCAAATGGGCGTTGTATGTATGTATGTATGTTTGTTTGTCCGAGGATAACTTTCGAAGCGTTTATCCGATCATCATGAAATTTGTTATATAGATAGATAGTGATGGCACCTTTTTGGGGTGATTAAATAAGCTAAAAATGTGAGGGGGTTGTTGAGATATTGGGGTTCAAGAGGGGTAAAAAAAAACAAAATGGGACTATTCCGTGAAGTGGCATGTCTAATAAAAGATCTTTGTGAGTACATTTCGACCCCATTTTATTTTTTGTTTAAACTTTGTAGTTTTTAAGTTATTAGCCATAATAAAAACTGAACTTTGACAAAATTCACAGGGTACACCTGTGACCCCACGGTGCTGAAATTTGGTATGCGTGTAGCTTTAGTGGCACAAATCAAGGGAAAAGTCTGAAATTCAGAATAAATGCAATTTCTACCGCAAAAAAATAATCAATTAACTTTAATTTGGTTAATTATTTCGTGGTACTATTTTGATAGTCAAAGATTACAAATAATATTTTTATGTTTAGACTACTAGCTAGATCTCAGTTCGGGGCGAACCACTAGTGTATAAGAAAAAGTTCTCATGTCAAAAACCACAGAAATAATTTCGAAAGTGACTTTGACGTTTTCACGGCTTGACCGTGATGAAATGTTTTATACAGAGTTTGAGACTTATGCTACTTTTTACCTGACTGCGTAGAAACGATAATGGTTTTATAGTATTGGGTCAGCTAGCGTCAAATAAGTCTTTTTGTACCATCGATATTGTTACACCATCGATATCCAATAATATACTAGTTAAACTATCTCCGATTAAATTCTGCAACCTACCGACTCGATTAAACGTCCATTCGCAGCTCGATTATACCTCGACTGGCACTATCAAGGGCGGATCCAGGGGGAGGGTCACGGGGGTCACGACCCCCCCCCCCCCCCCCCCCTGATCTGGGTCCAGGATCTAGGCGGCCCACTAATTAAAATTGTTAAACATAATGTTTGCATGATCTACAGATATTTGTTGCGGGTCTGGTTGTTTCTCTATGTATTATAAGTATGTATTTACATAAAAAAAAGTATATAAGTATTCTATCAGTTATCTATCTATCTAATATAATATTTGGATATGAAAAATGGTTTTTGTTATTTAAATATAGGTATTTTTAAGTACAGTATGTATGTACATTAATAAAATACCTACTTTTTACTTGTAACTATGATTATAAAAATTAAATTATAACTTCTTGTGACTTGACCACGACTATGTGACCCCCCCCCCCCCCTCCCTCTGGCACCAAAGCTGGATCCGCCCTTGGGCACTATCGAGTTAAACGAATTTACCACCGGCTTTCCGGATGACGTTTAAGCGATATTTTACAAATTATATTTATATTGGGCATTTTGGGCTGCTATTAGTGTTTACTGTGAGTAGGCATGTTTTTGTCGGGTGTTTTGGGCTTTGGTCCTGCCTTTTAGGAGCATTTCTTTGACCCGAGTACGGTAAAGCAAAACGGAAGGGTTATGTTTTGGCAGTCTATGGATGTATGTTCCACCGTAGCGCCTAAACTACTCCTCAGATTTTGATGAATGAGGATTAAATAGATTCGTTGTTATGGTCCGGGTGACATAGACTACATTTTTCCCCGAGTACGACAAAGCCAAAAGGATGGGTTATGTTTTTAGCAGTCTATGGATGTATGTTCCACCGTAGCGCCTAAACCAATCATTCAATTTTGATGAATGAGGTATCAATTGATTTGTTAATTATACGGGATGACATCAGGCTACCATCAACATTCGGATCTCCTTTATCAACGAGCTCCATAATAACCAAAGCACGCTGTATACTTTTTCAGGAATTGCTAAAGGTTGTCTGTAAGAGATCGCTTTTAGCGATAAGACTGCCAATCGTATTATCGAGTGTATAGTTATATGTTTGAAATATGATTTGTTTATTTAAGTGTGGTATACAATAAAGGGTTTTCTATTCTATTCTATTTTAAAAAAAAACCGGCCAAGTGCGAGGCGAACTCGCGCGCCGAAGGGAAGGGTTCCGTACCATTATCTATAAAACGGCATAAAAATCACGTCTGTTGTATGGGAGCCCCAAGTAAATATTTATTTTAAACAACAGCACAATTTTATTTGTTTATCTTACTTGAGGTGGGTGCCGATTACCTAAGCTAGTCCTCTAAATTGTATGAGCGCCCATACAACTCGGAGAACTATCTTAATTGGCGTCAACTATGTATGCATGGGGACCCCCTTTAATCTTAAATTTTTTTTATCTTTTTGGAAGTTTTCCTTTATTTGTGACCTTGCTTTTTACCCAATTACGTGATTCTAGGTCAACGGGAACTACCATATAGGTTTTCGACCAAAAACCTATAGAGTACTTCCGGTTGACCTAGAATTGTAAGTTTTGGTTAAAAGCAAGCTCTTACAGCACAAGTAAGGGGAAAATTTCGAAAGATATAAAAAGTTGAAAATTAAGGTAAATTTAGGTACTTACAAGTTTTCGCGAAAATCTAAATTTGCCCATATCTTTTTACGGTGTTGGTTCAGTACCTTGATTTTTATACACCTAATAGGGACTATAGACCTCAGTATCAGTTATAAATTTCAACTTGCTAAGTCCACATGGTCCTGATAAAATCGGTGGTGACACACGGACAGACAGACGGACAAGAGAGTGATCTTATTATAGTTCCTTTTTTTACCTTTTGAGGCACGGAACCGTAATGACAAAAACATTCGGTTCATTTATCTGTTGTTCGTGGAAATCCGTGACTTTGATAACAGCTCAGCTGATTAAAACCAAGTCTATTGACCTACAAGGTTCAAATTTTAGGTGCCGTAATTAGATTCTTATTGAGGTTTACTTACTTAAGTTTAATTGAGCTACCTGAAGATCGCTTACAACAATCTTTAGATGATTCAATTGTTTCTTTTGTATATTTCATACAGATAATATAGGTATTTTCTATAGCAAATCTATAAAACTGAACATTGATTGATTGATCATTATTATAAATACGGGATTTATCACGTACCGTTTTATCGGTGTTTCGACCGACAATGTTTCGGTGCGAGGCGAGACGTTATTCAGAGCGGATTGTACTCACCCTGATGAAGGTTCACGAATTGAACCGAAACATTGTCGGTCGAAACACCGATAAGACGGTACGTGATAAATCCCGTATTTATAATAATGATTGAAATCAATCACGAAAGTTTTCTAAGTAAATATTGATTGATTGAAAATTCTTTATTGCACAAAATACATAAATCTGTACATAGGCGAACTTAATGCTAGCAAGCATTCTCTTCCAGTTAACCTTTGCGTAGTGTTGAAAAAATACTTTTGCAGGTAGTGTATGACATAATGTAGCAGGAAAAAAAATAATACTAAGAGAATACAAACGCAACATTATATATTATACTTATAGAGTATTTTTAATGAACATGTTTTCTTACAGATAAATTATTTTCAACCTTTATAAAAAGGTCTATTATCTATTAAAAATAACGTTTTATTGATAGAGCGAAGCGAGATCTCTAAATCTACTTGGGCAAATCGGCGTTGTATGTATGTATGTATGTTTGTTTGGCCGAGGATAACTTTCGAAACGTTAATCCGATTATCGTGAAATTTGTTACGTATGTAGGTGGTGATGGCACGATTTTGGTGTGACTAAATGAGCTAAAAATGTGGGGGAGGGGGGTTAGAGGTATTGGGGTTCAAGAGGGGTAAATAAAATGAAAATGAGACTATTAGGTCAAGTGGGACGGCAAATGAAATGTTTTCATTAGTAAATTTAGACTCCGTTTTTATTTTTAGTAAAGTCTTTATAGTTTTTGAGTTATTAGCCATAATAAAAACTGAACTTTGACAAAATTCACAGGGTACACCAGTGACCCTACAGTACTGTAATGTATATAGCTTATGTGACACAAATATAGGCAAAAGTCTAAAATCTAGAATAACTGCAATTTGTACCCCAAAAAAGTTAACTACATTAAGTACATGAACTCCCGCTACATGTAATTTGAATGAAACTGTAGGTCAAGTTCTTTGGTTATTTATTTCGTGTCACTATTTTGACAGTCAAAGATTACAAATAATATTATTTTGTTTTAATCGTAGACTCACGAGATCTCAGTTCGGGGCGAACATATTGTAACATATTTTGTTTTAAAAAATAAAACAAAGTTATTGACGCCTAAATAAGTCACTGTTAGGTCTAAACTATCCTCTTTCAAAGACGTTTTTTTTTTATTTTTTTATACATTATAGGCTTGCGTTTGGCCACGATCTCGCCTGATGGTAAGCAATGATGCAGTCTACGATGGTACACGCTTGCCTAGAAGAAACCTATTCAGTCGCGACTTAAAGATACCCAGGTTGTAGCTATCAGGAAACACTGACTCAGGCAAGGCGTTCCACTCTCTGGCGGTGCGCATAATAAAGGTTGAAGAGAACCGCTTTGTGCGAATGGGAGGTATTTCTACCATATAGCGGTGGCGCACCGCAGAGCGTCTGGTTGTCCGATGATAGAATGGAGATGGTGGGATCAGGTTGAAAAGTTCCGCCGCACACTCCCCGAAATGTGATTCGCAAATTTCTTTGAAAAGTGTTCAAAACTATCGGTTATCATTAAAATAAGCTACAAATAACATTATCTAGCATTTAATGTCATTGTACAACCTTTCACACCGCGATAACGTTAATAATAGGGAACTGATAATGAATTGATTGTAAGATCGACCATTGACTTACAGATTTCATATAACTGTGTAAGTGTTCCGATTTTAGGGTTCTGTAGTCGAAATAGTTTTGTTATTCCTGAAGACTACAATCCGGGCCTCTTTGAGGTAAGGTCAGGTTAGTTTAATTATGGTATTAATGATACATTAATCTTAAGAGTATCTGAGTATAAGGGCTTGGGAGTTTATTTGGATGATAAACTGACACTTAAGAGTCACTTTTTTTTAATTACTACTAAAGCTTACCTATCCGATGCTAGGCTTTATAGAATAGAATAGAATAAAATTATTTATTTGACACACACAACGAAACATAGAACGGATCACAAACTAAATAGGTAGATAGACAGGAAAAATACAAAACAATGAGGTTAAATTAGACCTACAGCTAGAACACATACGTACCTACCCCACCAGTAGGTAGTAGGTAGGTGTACCAACTAGTCCCGCTCCGTGTCACGCGTGCCCAAACAGGCTCTGCCTCAGCTTTATGCTTCTTTGCATTAAAAGCGCTGGCAGGCTTTGTACTTAGGCTTCCTTACTATTGTAAAGAAGTAATGAAGTTTTTGGGTTTTTAGGTTGGTTTTTGGTAGAAGTTTTCAGATGTTTCAACTGTTTTGAATCCGCAGTATGATGTACATATCCAGGAATTAGAAATTAGAATCATTTTCCATCAGAATCTGCTAAATATAACATCATGAGCCTTCAAAACGGTCGTGTTGTAAGCGATCAAATGATATTATTCAAGATACTGTCTAACAAAATCGATTCTGAACTGTTGCTTGAAAATATTTATCTATAGACTTTCTTCTAGAAAAAAGTAAACTTTTTGGACGCTAATTTCTAAAACGAATGATAATAAAAATATGTTTCTTAAGGCGGGGAAGTTTGAAGGGTGACGACTTTTAGGTTTTTTTAACAACTCATATCTCTACTGAAATGTAAAATATGCACAAAAAACATATTTTATTAAAATTGAATATATAATCTACCGCTTTGTGAAGATAGAAACGCGAATAATAATACTTATCTCGATAAAATAAATCATAAAGTTGATACTAAATTAATATTTAAACGGTCGATACTAAGAGGTTTCTTCTTGAAATCATGTCAAATTTATACCAAAAGATAGAGCTTATTATTAACTAAGGAATTGTGAAAAAACACTATGTAATTCAATTATTATTAATCTCTGTGAAAGAAAATATATATATCAAAATCTACTTGTTCAGGCGCTCGCGCCGGGCGGCCAGTGCCCGTCGAGACGTCTTCGAGGTCGGACGCACGCCGTTTGTCTCCCGAAAATTCCCCCGCGTTTCATATTAGTGCAATGCAGATACGTTTAGATTGGCGGGGCCGGAGGTAGCGTAAAATACCTAAAGTTCCGAAACAAGCCCGCCTTAATAGAGTGTGCGAAACTTATAAGTTATAACCATAGATTTGTTCACATTGATATTTTCCACTCGACTGCGGCTGGGTTCCGAAAGCAAGTTTTGTCTGCAATAGCCAATTAATGATTACTTAATAATATTAGTTGTTGTCTCGTCTTGTGTATATTTTCTTTAAATTTTAGTTTCAATATGTGTTACCATTATAAGAGTTTATATGTTTAGTTTTCATTTAACTATTCATGTTAGTCTGTTTACACGTTTTTTGTGAAATATGTTATGGTCGAAACTTCACTGGTTTTAGTATTAACTTTATATATACCTATTTGTATTCTCTATTGTACTGTTTGTTTTCCAAATAAAATAAAATTAAAAATAAGAGTGAATAGGTGTCTTCTAGATCTTCGTGCTCCGTCTTAGACCACATCATCGCTCACCGTCAGGCGAGATTTTATTCAAACGAAGATCTATCATGTAAAAACAAGTAACTTTTTAACAAAAATATAACCGACTTCAGATAACAGTGAAAACCAAACTTCGGAACAGATTTCGATGAAATTTCTATGGGACCTTTTAAATATATATAAAAGAAAGTCGTGTTAGTTTCACTATTTATAACTCAAGAACTGCTGAACCGACTTGGCTCAAAATTGGCGGTGAGGTAGCTTAGAACCAGGAGACGGACATACGAGTAGGATACTTTTTATCCCGTTCGACCGCGTTCCCGTGTGACGTGACATAAAACGTCAAAGAGAATACAAATCACTATAAAACGTGGTATAACAAAAACGCATCTGACATGGAATAACAAAACGCAAATGGCAGCTACACGTAATTTTGTCTATGGTTAAGTATGGTTATAAAATGATGGCCGGGGACAACAATTGACAATTCTACCAGGGTGACGTATATTGACAGCCCGCGTTATATGCATGTCAAGGCGGTACGAAGTTCAGCGGGTCAACTAGTCTCTATATATAAAAATGAATCCCTATTTCACTTGGTCACGCCATCACGTGTGAACGGCTGGACCGATTTCGCTAATTCTTTTTTTGTTGTATTTCTTATTGTCAGGAAAAAGTTCTTATAAAAGAAAAAATTAAGAAAATTGCGCGCAAAATTAGAAAATTTAAGAATACCTAACCACTATATAAAATTATTCATAATCTAACCTTAGCGCTTTTATAATGTAACCTTATGACGTTTGAAATAGAATTGACAGAATGGGTGCTGCAAATATCGTCAAAGAGAATGTAAAAAAAAATTGCCATATCTTGTAATCTAACGGATTCAAATCTGGACTGGAGGAGGGCCAGTCTTCGTGCCGGATGAAATCGATTTCACGCGCCGCCAGCCAGTCTTGTGTGCTCTTCGCTCTATGAGCTGGCGCCGAATCTTGTTGGAATACCCAGTGCCTGTTATTGAACATGGTATGAGAAACAGGTTCCACAAGGTTCGTCAGGACTGTATTTTGATACACAACTGCATTCGTTTTTACACCTTTCTCACAAAAATGTACCTCTGTTAAGCCCCAATAAGAAACTCTCAACCATACCATGAGCGAGGATGGAAAATGACCTCGTTGGACACGCGGAATACGATTGCTCGCTTCTTCACTACTGTGTGCGTACACCTTATCATTTTGTTTGTTGTAGCTCTCTTCTACGGTAAAAATTTTTTCGTCCGAAAAAAGAATTTCCCGATACTTTTTTCCGCGTACCGCTTCAACAAAGCGCGGCATCTCTTCAGTCTCAGGTCCATTAGACGAGCATTCAAACGATGTCCTGTTTTTCTTCGATATGCCCGAAGCCCTAAGTCTTCATTTAACACCCTTTTCACCGTGGTTCTGCTTAACCCCATCTGAAGGGCCAACAGTTTCTGCTTACGTTTGGGATTTCTTTGAATTCGCGCCTTCACAGCTTTTATAGCTTTTTTTTTAGCTGGAGTCCTAACAGACCGAGGGCGACCACTTCTTGACCTGTCATCTACACTAGAGTCTTCATTGTATCGTTTGATGGTGCGATAAACAAATCTTTTGGTTATATTAAAATTTTTCAGTATGTCAAAAATTTGAATTGGCGCGTAACCGCAACGATGCAACGCAATAACTGCAACACGGTCTTCTTTAAGCATCCACTCCATATTTTAAAATTCTAAAAAGTATACATTTTTATTTTCATGAACAATTCGAAATTCGAATTCTATAAACTTTTTTGTGGCCAGCATTCTAAAAGAAAAGTTTTTACTGTGTGACAATACTTATGACCTGACTAGGTATTTACAAGACTATAAAATACAGGCTCCGGCCGCCATTATAAATAAGATTCACAACCATTTACCTAAAAAGAAATAAAAACCTTGCTACGCAGCCAGTTGCCGAAGAAGATATACTTCGAAAGTTGCAAACGATCTATAGATAGCTCAACTGATACAGATCACTACGAGGCTGAAGTGTCCCCAAGTCACAGGCTGCATTGCACCTCTGAATTGCAATGCCTACGTTGACCCAGATAAGCGCAAGCTATCGGATCACACGTCGCTTCGACCAGACGCCCAGAGAGAATTTTGAAAACTCGATACGGTACCCCATCAGGGTCTAGATCTCAAATACGTAAGCTCTGTCGAGACTTCTATATTTGCGCTGCTTGAAATCTTGGCTGAATTTGCCGCCGCACCGGCCCCAACTGCTGTACCAGACAGATGAAATGGCGTGAGGGTATCGACGCCGCGAAGGCTTACCCTTCCTTCAAGCTAGGGCTATGTGATACGCAAACCTGCAGATTCTGATAAGAGGCGGCAGAATCGCCCCTACATCTGTTAGGCGAGTGTGCTCCACTAATGCGCAAACGTAACATTCATCTGGGCAAACACATTCTTAGCCCGGAGCTAACAGTTATCGCCCCTAAGAATATTCTACAGTTTTTAGCAACTGTAGGACTTGGTGGTGAACTTTGAACGCCCCCATAAACTAAAGGCGACATAAAAAACAAGCAGCGATTACAATAGGCTGTTTGCAATAATATTTTTCAAACTTTCGCGATCACTGTACATAATTGTTGATTAAAACGGGTATTTATCGCGTATGTACCTTTTTTATTTGTTATCCCGACGTTTCGTCTGTGTTGCAACAGTCGTGGTCGCGGCCATAGTCAGCCCGTGACTAGTCAATAGGCTGGTTGCAGTGAAACTAAAGCCGCAATAGTTAATGAAAAACCTTCCTTGGTGTACCTTGGTGTATTCAATCACAAACATCCTGTAATTAACAGGCTATCTAGTGTAAATTAATCACAGCTAACGCGCTAAGTGGCTTACTCAGCTTAGACACAAAATAGTCTTCATCATCATCAGCCGGAGAACGTCCACTGCTGAACATAGGCCTCCCCCTTAGATCGCCACAACGAGCGGTTGGTAGCCGTTTGCGCCCAACGGCTCCCCGCGATTCTAACTAGATCGTCGGTCCACCTTGTGGGGGGCCGGCCTACGCTGCGTCTTCCAGTCCGTGGTCTCCACTCGAGAACCTTTCTTCCCCAACGGTTATCGGTTCTACGAGCGATGTGGCCTGCCTATTGCCACTTCAACTTGCTAATTTTGAGAGCTATGTCGGCAACTTTAGTTCTTCTGCGGATTTCGTCATTGCGGATTTTGTCACGCAAAGAAACCCCGAGCATAGCCCTCTCCATAGCTCGTTGAGCGACCTTGAGCTTGGTCATGAGGCCATGAGTAAAGGACCACGTTTCAGTGCCATAGGTCATCACTGGCAACACACACTGGTTGAAGACTTTAGTCTTCAGGCTCTGGGGAATTTTGGACGAGAAGATATCGCGAAGTTTCCCGAACGCTGCCCAGCCGAGTTGGATTCTTCGTGCGACCTCTTTGTCGAAAATAGTCTTAGATTAGTGTAATAGCCGCAGAGCTTTGCAAATAGGGTAGCAAAGTCCTGTGGTACGGAGATTGTGTGCCTAAGGATCTTGTCTCTCTGAACGAGGTAGAATACAGATACGTCTCACGGCAATGCCACAAGGAAAGTACTTTAAATATTAAAGATTTTACATATTGAAGACTGATTTTATTATTCACCGACTTCAAGGAAAAGGACCTCTTCCTTTTCCTTGAAGTTCCTTGAATCGGTTATATTTTTTTAAATGTTTTTTTTTTTATCTCAGAATATGGAAATGTTTTTCATCATCATTTACATGCATTTGTCAAGATCATTTATCAACCAATTTGGAAAATTCTTATATTTGAAAGGATACTTACAGATTAATCCCATAAAAATTTAATCAAAATTGGTTCTGTTATAAAAAAATCTAACGACCTGCCATCCAGTGGCTGATTGCAGTAGGACGTTGGGTTTTGAAGTAAAACTTCTTTACTCACACTTGACTTGGGGAGTAAGCTGGTGAATGCGTTACGAAAAGTGCGAATGGAAGTTGAGAGGGAGATATAACTGAAGATAGAAAGAGAGAGAGAGTTACGTTTCGTATATATTTAAACGTTAATGTGCGAGTGCGAGTTGCGTCTGTCCAGAATGAACATAGACTGATCGACCTACAGACGTGTGGACAATTTTGTAATTGAACAATTTTATAAATTAATATTTTGAAAAAGAAGTTTTACTTTAGGATGTGTGGTCGGCACACTCGTTTTTTATCTATCCAAGTAGTTAGATCAGATTTGACCACGAAGATGAGACTGTAATTTCTACAAAACAGTTGTTCCAGGGTACGTAGGTATATTAGATACAACTCTGCCTTTACCATAAAGTTGCTCTCTTAAGCTGGATTGACAGTCTAAGACTTCACGGACCGAGATTTCTCGTACGAGTGCTTACAATTGTTTTAATCCGAGATTTATGTGATTGTGGTTGACACCGTTAGGATTTTTTTCGTAATCTACCGTGTTTTAACAATTAAATTAATTTGATTAAATTTCATTTGGTTTGATTTAATTTAATTTAGTTTTACCGTTTATTTTCTAATTGTGCAGTAAAAAATTTATGAATATGGATGAATATCTTTTGTCGCTGGCTATTATTGTCGCAGAAATGTTGATAAAAAGTAAAAAGCTACTCCCATCAGCGTGTCTTTTAGGTGGATATTTGTTGTTTACGCAAGCATCGGCCATTTTAAATGACTAGCGCCTGAAATTCGGATAGAGCTCGAATAGTTGAGCGCGATGCGATTAAATACGGCTTGAATACATCTCTCTTTCTCTCCTGAGTAATTATTATTCCCATCTGATGGTGGGGTCGGCTTTTCTCGTTTTCTCTTTCCACTTCGCTCTGTCTAATGCAAGTTCTTGGGAGACACTGCAGTCTTGAAGGTCTTTTTAGTGTTGTTTTTCGCTTGGACCTTATTTCGCCTTATGTGTCGTATGTCTCTCAATTTGTCGGCGATATCGCGCACACCGAGGCCCCCGCGAACGGATTGAATACAACGTCCGTGAAAAATCGGATACGCTGTTGACACTATCCAAAATCCATCCGAGAAACGTCCGATTTTTCTCGGTCCGTGAAAACTCGTACCGGCTTAACAGCCCTCGATGCCGCTGGCATTATACAGAACATAATACACTATTAGTCTCTACGGAGTGTACTTACACTATCGAATCTATAAACATGGTTAGAGCACAGGTAACAGGGGGGATTTTAGGGGTTCAACCCTCCCCCCCTCGATATATTCAAAATATTACAATAATAGGCGAGGTGTATATATCATAAATATTTTTATCACTTGCCGATTAGGCTTATGACTGACATCAATACTTATGTTATTTTTCCAATGTTGGACGGTTTTTTTATGTATGTTCACCGATTTCTCCGTCAATTGGGGACCGAATTTCAATTTTTTTTTTATTTGAAAGGATATATTTATATTTCAGATTGGTCTCATATAAATTTCACCGAAATCGGTTGAGTAGTTAGTTTTTTCTGTTATCTGAAGTCAGATATATTTTTGTTAAAAAGTTACTTGTTCACGGTTTTTTTAGTATGTTGATTTTATTTTTTTTAAACTAATTTAATATGTGGGGTCGCTCAGTGTAACCAATTCAAATTATGTTTAAATTCCAAAATGTTACGCTTTAACCTGGACCCTGGATCAATATTTCAACAGGACGATATTTCAATCGTTTTGTATCATTTTGTTTGATTGGTCGTTGCTAGTATTTTGACACTTGCCAAATCCGATCTATTAAGATTCCCACGAGTTTAAGGCCATCAGATTTGTAGCCGACTGTACGCTACTTACCGTAAGGACATAAAGATGTAGTTTAAACGTACTTAGGTACTTTAAACAAGTGTTAAGTACTTGGGAATTCTTAGTTGATCATTGCTTAATGAAGCGTAACATACCCGTGTCTTAACTTTAAGTTATCGTGTTTTAACTTAGTTGGGATTTGAGCACGCTTCGGCGGGTTCGTTTGGTTCAAGTTATAGGAAAATAACTTAAATCACACTAATACTATAAAAGCGAAAATTTGCATGTTTGTTTATTTATTTATTTGTTTGTTTGTTACTCAATCACGCTGTAACGGCTGAACAGATTTCGATGAAATTTAGTGTATACGTATATTACAATCTGGATACTTAGAAAACTTTCGTGATTGATTTCAATCATTATTATAAATACGGGATTTATCGTCAGTGCGAGGCGAGACGTTATTCGGAGCGGATCGCACTCACCCTGATGAAGGTTCACGAATTGAACCGAAACATTGTCGGTCGAAACACCGATAAGACGGTACGTGATAAATCCCGTATTTATAATAATGACAATCTGGATACATAGGCATAGGCTTGATACATAGCCTACTTTTTATCCTATAAATCAGGTTCCAGGGGATAAAAATGGGGTGTCAATTCAAGTTGCAACAGTGAGTTTAAGCTAATTTCTAGGTTTCCTTCATATTTAGTAGTGTAACGCGTACGAAGTTGCGAGCAACAGCTAGTATCTAATAAAATATTATAAAGAGGAAAGATATGTTTGTTTGTTTGTTTGTATTGAATAGGCTCCGAAACTAATGGACCGATTTAAAAAATTATTTCTCTGTTGGGAAGCTACACTATCCCCGGGTGACATAGGCTACTTTTTATTCAACTGCGAAGGAGGGTAATGTTTTTATTGAATAACTACGCGTGCGAAGCTGCGGATTGGTCAGCTAGTATCTAATATAATTTTAATTTTTAATAATAGTAAATACTTACCTAGCACTGTTGACCCAAACGAGGTGAGTTTTTAAATTAAATATATTTTGGTAGTTTGCTCCGCTAGTGATACAATATCTTGATATACATATAAATAAGGTGTATAATCACATATCAGGCAACTCATACACCATTATATTGTCATTACGTGAATACCGTTTATAACAGTATCATATTGACAAGATGAAAGCTTAAATTTTACTATTTTAAGTGACATGAATTTCCCTTCTGTTTGACAGCTGTATCAACTTGAAAAGTACAAGATTAGGCAACGCTATAACGTGGCGTCAGAACGCAACGCTATAGCGCGACGCGCTATGTACGCGTTCTGTTTGCCGAAGCCTTAAAAGCTTATAACATGTACCAAGCGAAAGCGGAAAGTTCGGTACATTTTGATTAATATTTCATGAGGAATGTCGAACATAATACCTGAGAAGCAATGTTGATCTCGCTTTTAAATAAACTCATTGGCTTAATTCAACTTTAATAAACCTTTATTATGTAACAGCTGCCGCCCGCGATTCGCGCGCGTGTTTTGTCAATAAAAACATTACCCTCCTTCTGCGCAGTCGGGTAAAAAGTAGCATGTCTCAATCCCGGTCCTAATCAACCTAATTAAATATCAAATGTCATCGAAATCAGACTAGCTGTTTAGCCGTGAATACGTAACAAACAGGGCAGACGAACAGTCACTTTCTTCGTTACTTTTGAATTTATAACATTATTTTTGAAACTATTATGGTTATGAACACTACTTGTACTAATAACGGGATGTTTATTGTTGGCCATGGCGCACGCAACTGCGTCGAAATATCAGGATACACAAAAACTCACAAATCATCATTATTATAAATACGGGATTTATCACGTACGGTACGTGATAAATCCCGTATTTATAATAATGATGATTTGTGAGTTTTTGTGTATATCCGCTCCGAATAACGTCTCGCCTCGCACAGAGGGTGAGTGCGAGGCGAGACGTTATTCGGAGCGGATCGCACTCACCCTGATGAAGGTTCACGAACTGAACCGAAACATTGTCGGTCGAAACACCGATAAGACGGTACGTGATAAATCCCGTATTTATAATAATGATTGAAATCAATCACGAAAGTTTTCTAAGTAAAACTCACAAATCATGGTAAATATCTCGTTTTTAGTACAAACAGTGTTTATAATATTAGTAAGGATTCCAAAAAAAAACGGCTACGTAGTCGCCGGGGCTTTTTGCGATCCACAGAAGCCACCAAAAATAATGCAGGTGATGCCAGTGTTACCCTGTGGAAAACAAATAAAGCCCCCCCACCTGGCTATGTTACACCTGCAGAGGAACTACCCACTGGTCAACACCTACCTTGGCCAGTGTGGAGGACCCTCAACAGACTGCGTACCCAAGGTATTATAGACAAATCCGCAATGCCAATGTGGTGCCCAGCTCCAAACAATGTCACACGTCCTTGCATGCCCATCCTGCCCTACCACCTGCACGATGAGGCAACTGATGACCTGCTCCGACGCTGCCATGAACGTGGCGGCGTACTGGTCAAAATGGCTATAGTCTTGAGATATCGACACGAAAGAAGAAGTAAGGATTCCAAGATTTTAAAACCATCTTAGAAATTGTCAAGCCTAGATGGGACTTGAACCCGCAACCTCTTGATACGAGGCTCTGTCACGTCAGGGTCTAAATTAGTGAGATGATTCGGATTACGACTAAAGCACATCCTATTCCGGGCATATTATATATTCCGAGCGTCTACTTACCTCTATCTATATAAAACGTTGGTACGCTCACAAGTAGAATTTGCTGTCCCCATCTGGAACCCTTTTTACAACAAATACAAAGAGACTATTGAGAGGGTTCAACGTAAGTACCTGCGTACAGTTACCTACAAGTGCTACCGCACATACTTATCTTATTCCGAAATGCTTTCTAAATACAATTTATTAACATTGTAATCTAGACGTAAATATCTCGAGGCCGTTACCCTGTACAACATCATTCATAACAACTATGACTGCATTGAACTAGTGAAAAAGCTGTGTTATGTAGTTCTCAGAACGTGCAATCTAAGAGCAGTTCGCTCTCGTTCCCTGTTTGCAACTGGCATCTGCCGCACTAACTCGGGACTACGCGCGCCCATCCGACGTATGGTTGAGTCTTACAATACGTCATTCGAGGCTGTAGACATATTTGCATGTTCAAATTATCTTTCTCTTTCTTATCTATTTACTTTTAATCTGCTTAACTTAATTATAGTTTTGATTTAAATAGTTAAAAGGCCCTTCTGGCCCTCTAGTTGCATCTACTTTTCATTACATTTACATTACAAGACAGAGTCTGTCTTACCAATATGTGAATAACGTAGTGGGTTACATTATTAATACTTCTATCACATGAATACTGTATCTTACCTAACCTTTATAGTGTAAGTGCTTGTTGTTCCGAAATAAATAAAATAAAATAAAAATGTTGTCTGGGTATGTACACTTGCCAACTTTGGTCTAATTTTACTAGAAAGGCCATCAACATCATAAGGGTCCAGTACAATGATGCCTACCGGGCTCTTATGAGGTTGCCGAGGTACTGCAGTGCGTCGAGAATGTTCTCCGAGGCGGGTGTTCCCGACTTTTTCGCTCTCATCCGAATTCGCGTAGCGTGGTTTTGGAGTAAGCTGAGTCGTTCCAACAATAGCGTACTGAGGGCTGTCTCTGACCAGATATATGAAAATCGATGCTGTATTATATTGTATATGCTGTATTTGTTAACCAACTTCAAAAAAGGAGGAGGTTCTCAATTCTGTTGTATTTAATGTATTTTATACTTGTATGTGATATGGGTCGTATTTTTTGTGCCTGAAATAAACGAATTTTATTATATGTATTTATTTAAAGCGCTGTTAGCTCCATCTACAGGAAAACTTATACAGTTTTTGACCGGCTCAATTTTTCGCGTTTTCGGTTAACACTATAAAAACACTATTAGTAAGGATGTTAGCCACCATGGTTCTCCAATGAAGGCTCAAGGTTACTCAGCGTGCTGTGCAAAAGGTTACCCCCATTGAGGAGATGAGGACATCAGACATGAGAAGATCCGTAGACGAACCAAATTCAATACAATAGCCAAGAGGATAGCAAGCTGAAGTGGCAGTGGGCGGGGCACGTAGGGGCCATTCAAGTATTACATAAGCACTACGGGGGGGGGGGGGGGGGTCTTTTCTTTGCTTATTTTTGATGAGATGGGGGGGGGGGGGGGGGTTTGATGGTGATTACGTCAGCAGTATTTTTTTTACTTCTTCGGGATTTGTACAAAATTTAGTCGATTTTTGTCTATGCTTGAAAACGTAACAGTTTCAGGGATTCCTAAAAATAATGGATACGTTCACTCGCTTAGAACTGAGTAAAAGTATTACCATTGACCCACTTTCGCCGTGTTGAATGGTTTTAAATATCGTTTCAAATAGTCAAATCCAATAACAAAATATAAATTATTGTATTGTTTTGCGTTAAAGTCGTCTATTCCAAGCCTATTCCTTATTTCTAGACGTGTAACTGCTGCTCATGAAAGGTAAGAGCTTTGCTTACTTTTGCTGACGGGGGGGGGGGGGGGGGGGGGTATTAATTGCAAACACTCTGCTTATGTTATACTTGAATGGCCCCATAACTCTAAGAACTAACGGCCGCTGGGGCCGAAAGGTTCTCGAGTTGACACCACGCACTGGAAAGCGCTCGATAGAAATACATACCTGATAAAGGTTGCTGGGAGCCGTAGGGCGCAGTTCACTCTGGAGATCTATGGGGAGGCCTATGTCCAACAGTGGACGTCCTTTAGTTGGTACGATGATGACAAAATTCTTAGAAATTCTTCGTACTATTTGCACACCAATTAAACAAATAACCGTCTCGCACTTTATTAGTAAAGCACAAAGTTACAGTGAACCCTGAATAGCACAGCTAGACAATTTCCTGTTATATTAATAAGAGTAAGTAGAAAATTGCTTACTGCTTAATTATGGTGCAGTACAGTCAGCAAAAGATATCTCCATGACAAAGCATTATTTCTATTTAAAAATAAAGGAGGTTACATTCATAAATGCTAACGATACATTAAATACAACCTCCATAACAAATCCTTATTTGTATTTAATTAGAATTTCTAGGCTATAGTCTAGTAATGAAAAAAAAAGTTCAGTTAACAGTAAAAACCAAACTACTCAACCAATTTCGATGAAATTTCCATGGGATCAATCTAAAAGTATACCTATATTCTTTCAAATAAAAACGAATTTTCCAAATCGGTTGATATTTAACGGAGTTCTGAGCTAACAAACATAACATTACGTAAGAATTAAACAATTTTAAGACTTATATGGTTTTCTCATGGGTGCCATTGTCAGAACTGGACCAAATGGAAATGGGACCACACGGAAAGCACCAGCTTTAGAATAAAAAAAGAACCATCAAAATCGGTTCACCCTGTCGGAACTTCTGAGGTAACAAACATAAAAAAATTACAGTCGAATTGAGAAGCTCCTCCTTTTTTGAAGTCGGTTTAACACAATGGATACCGGGAAAGCAATTTTTTTAACATCAAACGATATTTAGACTTAATTTCCTCGCATTCGTGATGAAACTTCATGTGTTATAATATAAGATAAGATAAGATATTAACTCTGCATTGAACAACAACACAAAAAAAAATATTCTTAGGGCAACTCGCGCAACGATGCCTAAACGTATTTAGTGGCTAAATATGATTAAAGGAGTTGTCAAATCATATAAATACGTAAAATTTAAACATTTTTAATCGCTAAATACGTTTAGGGATCGTTGTGCAAGCCAGCCTGAATCTTTGACCAATAAAATACTGCCACGAAATGGATAACCTACAATTGGAAAATTACAGGTAACGAGAGTTCAAGTTAATTGATTACCTTTTTTTGGGGTACAAATTGCAGATATTCTAGATTTCAGACTTTTGCCTATATTTGTGACACTTAAGCTACACGCATACCAAATACAGTACTGTGGGGTCACTGGTGTACCCTGTGAGTTTTTTTAAAGTTCAGATTTTATTATGGCTAACAACGCAAAAACTATAAAGAATTTACTAAATACAAGAAACGGAGTCTAAATGTACTAATTAAGACCTTTTATTTGACGTCCCACTTGACCTAATAGTCTCATTTTCATATTTTTTACCCCTCTTGAACTCTAATATCGCAACAACCCCCCAACATTTTTAGCTCATTTAGTCACACCAAAATTGTGCCACTACCTAGCTATGTATCAAACTTCATGATGATCGGATCCACGCTTCGAAAGTTATCTTTGGACAAACAAACATACATATATAAATACTTACATACATACATACATATATATATATATATATATTACTCGTGCGTGATAACTTGGGACCTGCTAGGAATGCGACTCCCCGACCGCTTCCCCTGCACTTCCCCGATGGCGCCCGTATTGTACCGTTCGCATCACTATTTTTTACTAGGGTTTTTAGTCTCGTACTGGCCTACGTCACGTAACGACGCGCTCTGGAATTCTTTTAGTTTTCATTTGTGTTATTGTTTTGTTGTTGTAGTTTTTGTTGTTATAGTTTGTGTCATTGTTTTGTTGTTGTAGTTTTTGTTGTTATAGTTCTTGTTAAGTGTTTTTGTTATCATTATGAAGGGTAAACCTTTGTATAGCGGAGAAAGAAACCTCGTGCTAAAAGTGTTATAGTTTTTTCAGACAGTTTTTTTAGACAGGCTTCGACAAAAGTATTGGGACGATGACCTCTTACAAGAGACGAACGAATCGCAATTAATTGTAAATTTATCGGATACCTCTTCGTCAAGTGATTATAGTGAGACTGAGGACGAAGAACAACCTCTAGAAGGCATAAATCCACTAAGTAGTGACGAAGATGAGATAATGTAAATAATAGATAAAATAAATGTATAAACTTAAACATTGTATTTTTATTTTATTCAAATAGTGTAAAAATGATTAGATAAAAAGCAGCGTCCTCCCTGAGTAACATAATAAATTAGTTTAAAAAAAAACAAAGACGAAGCCGCGGGCGGCTGCTTGTTATGTTCGCTTTTTTGCGGGCGGTACAAACACGCCAATATGACGTCACCGCGCTCAGGTCCCAACTTATCACGAACGGGTAATACATACAATGCTGATTTGCCCAAGTTGATTTAGAGATCTCGCAGAATTAACAATGTACTATTGTTAATGTCAAAATGAGTATAAAATTAATGTATACATGCATCTTTTCTCGTTGCTGTGTGTACCTCTCAGTTCAGTGCTATGTAGAATTCCAATTCAAACAGGCCACAATGGGGGTAGCACCAGCGCCCATGTTTGACTAAAGCTGTGGCTTCGCAAAACAAGACAGCTCTCGAATAACGGACGTAACAAAGCAGCGTAAAATGGCGGCCGTCGAATTATGGACGAAGCAAAACGGCAGTAATCTAGATGGAGCAACGTGGTCGAAAATATGGAGATAAAAATTAATCATCGGGTCCAATGAATATTAAGGTATTATCTTAGATTATCTCATCTTGGTTATTGTTATAAGCAGTGGCGGCGTTAGGCGCATAAGGGGGAATAGATAGATAGATATAGACACATAATCCGACACAAGTAACAAACACACAGAAACTACATTCAGTTGATAATTAAAGACAGACAATTAAAACACGTTAGCTTAAACAAAAAATAAAACATATGATACGTACCCGGGCACTATGAGCCCTGTGCAGAAATAGGAGAATGGCTCAGCATTATGCTGAACAATACACTTATTGCTCAGCGCTGTTTTTCGGTCATCAAACCTGCATTGACGTCACGGATGTCAGTTAAAGTGCCTTATTTAAAAAAAATAACATAAAAATATTTATTGATTAAAACGGGTATTTATCGCGTATGTACCTTTTTTATTTGTTATCCCGACGTTTCGGCTGTGTTGCAACAGTCATGGTCTCGGGCTGACTGGCTGACTGTTGCAACACAGCCGAAACGTCGGGATAACAAATAAAAAAGGTACATACACGATACATACCCGTTTTAATCAATAATTATTATGTACAGTGATCGCGAAAGTTTGAAAAATACTAACATAAAAATAATTAATATAAGAGAGATATAACACAAGTTGCCTGCCCAACCATACAATTGGTTGGGCAGGCCTAAAATGGCGAGTATATAAAAAATCACCAATAAAATCACATAGAATGTTTTACAAGTTACCAAATGTTTAGTTTTTCGTAGTTATTGCCGTACGCGTGAGTAGTATTTATATAGTTGCGGAGTCGTCTGGCAACACTGAAATTTATACAAAAATACTAATTTTTACCATTTGGCGATCCTAGGCTCAAAACTGGAATCCTGTATATCATTTTTATCATCATTTATATTCTCATGTAGTTTATAATTCAGCTCATTGTTTTCTTTTTAACTGGGCAATGAAAGGGGCATGGCAAAGCTGGTGTCGCCTACGTCCTGTTTGGCCTAGCGCCGTCCCTGGTATATTCTCATAAGAACAATTACAGTTCACTTGAAATGAGGTTAAAACCAGTACAGGTTTGGGCTAGTGTCCAAAGCATGTATTGCAAACAGTGTTTTGATACGTAATACAAATTAGTGGTTCTTTGAGAACAGTAGAACTCACGTCCCAAAAGTAATTTGTGCAACAAAATTAACGAGGAAAGTCCAACTTTAAATCGATTTCGGATGCTTAAATTTTTCAGCAGACTTGCAGACTTTTGAACGAAACATTAGTATTTTTTAGCGATACTCGCGTTCCCTTGATCCTAGGAGGTCGAATGTGGTGTCTACGGGTTTCGTGAAGGAGGAGAGCACTGCGTAGTCTGATTGGTATAAGTAGGTTTAACTAAATTTTCCGAAAAAAATTACAATATTGAAATGCGTACCTATTATATTACGTTACAGCAAACTTCCCCCCTTTCCCCCCTCCACTCCTCCTTTTGAAATTTGTTTCGTAACATCATGTGTAGAATGAAGTCCGATTGAAATCCGTCGATAGATAACGCTACAGCAAACTTCCCTCTTTCCCCCCTTATTTTAGTAATGCTGTTAGCACTGACCAAAAGTATGAGTTGTGAATACAAGTAGACTCAAGCTCCATCGATTATTTGGTGACAATACGAGTGTAAATCCAGGTGGCCATCCTCAATCTCTTCTAGCAATATTAAAAAAATAGTAAAGGAGAAGCAGTTTTGGTAACGTCACCAAAAATCGTTCACTCAAAAAGTTTCACATTTGAGCTCATAAGTGTAAAATTATCTTAAAACGTAAGTAAATCGTGTTTATTTGCGCAATGCTTTATACTGAACGTGTTGTAATCACTAGAAACCACTGAATATACAACATTATTAGGATTATAACAGTAATATTTAAAAGTTTTGCTTCAGCTTTTGCAGCAAGCAAGCTTGAAACAAAACGCTCCTGAAACACGATGCTTTTCTAAAAGATTGTGGTTGGCGCCCTGTTTTCCTTGAAAATATGTCGGTCGCTATTTGAGAAACAGAGGCTTAACAAATTCTCATATTTGTGTAAGCTCAGATCTCGATTGTTTGTCCTCAGTTTTTCGCCGAGTTGAAATATTGAATTTCGGATGTGTATACCGGTTTGAGTTCGAAATTCGGGTGTTTACTTCTGTTTTAAATGTTGACTGAAAACGGCACCGCTCCATTATTTTATTTTTAAATACAGTTATTTCACACAGCGCTATCTAGCCCCTAAACTAAGTCAAGCTTATATACTTTTTTATTTGTAAATACGTATGTACTTACTTATATGTATTGAAAATAAACAATATAAGTATTCTTTCCCATAGTACAAGCTATGCTTAGTTTGGGGCTAGATAGCGCTGTGTGAAATGTCCAGCAATATTTTGTTTATTTTTTTAACATGGTGAATTTGAAAAACAGTTGACAACTTGACTTTCATGTGAAGAATTTTCCAGAAGAATAAAATAAACTTAACTATTCCGAAATATCCTCTTACTCTAGGCTGACTGTACTAAACTTTTAATTGCTCAACTTTTTATATCAACCTAAAATAAATTCCTATAAACTGGATTCTTAACATTCCGACGTTTAATCACAAAATAATAAAGTACCTAAGTAGAATGGTTCCGTCTCTTATCGTTAAGGTTATAAATAACGTTTTATCACAAAAGGGGTAAAAATATGGCACGCAGCGTTGGGGTCAAGTACCTACCGAGCACAGATTATAAAACCGGTAACCGTCTACGATAAGTCTGCATACCACTAGGAATGTATAGAAGAGTAGTAGAGTTCCTTGTGGAAAGGGCTCGCTCGGGGAAGTACCATTAGGCCGTTTGTCCACCGCCACCGTCACCGGAACGTCACCGAGAACGAGATGACGACGATGGCGGCGGTGGACAAATGGCCTATAGTAAATGTAGTATCGCTAAATCGTCGCCGTCATCTCGTTCTCGGTGACGTCCTATTTCTACCTATTTTTGCCGCCAAGCATTTGCTGTGTTTCGGTTTGACGGGTGTGGTTGCCGGTGAAATTACAGGCACATGAGGCTATACACCTGTATGCCTCAAGTTGATGGACGCAGGGCACATTTCTAAGGTGCGTGACACACGAGGCAAGTCTCTGTTATAGACGATGACAATTTATATTAAAATGTTCATGTGCATGTCGTCACTAGGGTTGCCAACATTTTTTCGAGGAAAAATAGTATTTAACTAAATAAACTTTAAAAAAATATAGTATCTAGGTACAAAAAAATACTGTTATAAGGGAAAACTAAAACAGAACATGAAATACTAAGATATTATTTGCTACTTACTTATTTTTATAAAAACTATAAATCTTGGCACTTCTCGCACTTTTTAACAATTTTTTTGTCTAAAATAAAACAATATTGTATAACAGTCATTAAATTAAATCTCCTGATTTAAATTATTTTTTTAATTTTGCATAGGTAATCAATTGCTTTCACGAAAATCAAACCATTTATTATGATGTCTAAACATTTATTAATAAATCCCAAAAAAATATTTTGAATTTCATATTTTACTTCTAAAGATTAAAACATTTTTGACAAACTCCGTGGTGTAGTAGGCGAATAGCCGGCTGAGACGCAGGAGGTAGCGGGTTCGATTCCCGCCGCGTAACAAATGTTGCATGATCTACAGATATTTGTTCCGGGTCTGGTTGTTTCTCTATATATTATAAGTATGTATTTACAAAAAAATTTATAAAATTTATTTATTTATTTATTTTGACGACCTCCGTGGTGCAGTCGGCAAATAGCCGGCTGAGACTCAGGAGGTAGCGGGTTCTATTCCCGCTGCGAAACAAATGTTTGCATGATCTACAGGTATTTGTTCCGGGTCTGGTTGTTTCTCTATATATACGTAATTAATATAATCCGTACGTATTTACAAAAAAAGTATATAAGTATTCTATCAGATATCTGGTTCCCATAGTACAAGCTCTGCTTAGTTTGGGGCTACAAAGCGCTGTGTGAAATGTCCAGAATTTTTTTTTTGTTTTTGGTTTGTCATTTTTAGCATTAGGACACGATGGGTTCGGATCATTGATTGGAGTAGGTAGAGCTATTTTGTGTACTTGCCATATGTAAGAATAATATGGATATTCCCAAAATCCCGGGATTTGCTTTTTAAGTAGAAAAATAATAAAAAGCTATTTACGCCTTAAGGAGTAATGAAAGAATACACTTCCTCTCCGACGGGCAAGTATAAGGACGGGTTTAAGGATAGTATACTAAATAGATAGGAACTTGATTCATTAAACCACATATATTATTTTATGTAACAATTTCTTATATTCATGGAAGACTCAACAATCATTTAAAATTATCTATCTGAAGTTGTACAAGAACATATTACCATACAAATTGTTTTTTCCTCAAAAAATTAAAATATACAAACAGAACAAGCTATATGTATTAACAATAAAATCCTTAAGATCAACACGTTAAACAATAATTTACTTATTCAAACAAAAAATGTCATTCTTGGAGAATTTGAAGAAAAATTGTCAAAAAATGAAGTAAATGATGAAATTTTGTCTACAAATTTGTTCCACTAACATCTACAGATGTCGAACGCTCCTCGCACTGAGACAGTGCGAGGCGAGACGTTATTCGGAGCGGATCGCACTCACCCTGATGAAGGTTCACGAATTGAACCGAAACATTGTCGGTCGAAACACCGATAAGACGGTACGTGATAAATCCCGTATTTATATAATGATTGAAATCAATCACGAAAGTTTTCTAAGTAAAACTGTATTTACTCTTTGTATTCATAAAGTTATTTATTGGTTTGACTTAAGGCAAGCTTATTACTAAGCCCAAACGTTTAACTTTTCTTTTATTTTTATACATTAGTCCATTAATACATTAGTTTTAGTCAATATTTTACGTTTTTACAAAAAAATCGAACTTACCAAGTTAGTAGGTATCCAATAAAATAACTCCAAACAACCAATCCAAAAAGGTCAAATTATAGTCCGTAAATGCTGGCCGAAGTCGTAGTAGCAAGGAGGTTCCAAAAACCAGTAAACAAGCCAGGGTCAAAAGAAATTCACCTCACAACAAAACACAACAGGAAGCAAACAAGCGCACTCTAAGAACCGAAGTAATCGAGTGAGACATTTGACAACAAGTTACTGTCGGTAAACCATTGAATAGCAGTGGTGCAGAAAGAGACAAAACAGGTGCGTCGCTCCGACAGAAACACCCCGCTATTGTTTTCGTTATCGGCGTATGCGGCTATATCACGAGTTTCAACAAAGCGACAACGTGTTGCTGATGTAAAATTTACAACGTCGCTCGGGCGCTTATTGGCTTACATAAACCATTTTTTATACTTATTGATAAAAATAATTATCCCGGATAAATCCGGAAAATTCCGAAAGATTAGTCGGAATCTAATGGAATATCTAACCTAACTCTACCTACTCCGATCACTGGTTCGGATACATGCTTTCGCATCAACTATAAGTTAATGTAAATGAGCGTTATTCACTTTTTAAAATGAAGGATTTGTTTGTTGGATTTCGGTGTTGAAAATATAGTATTTTTGCATACTATATATTTCTTCAACAGTATATAGTACGCAGACTCAAAATATAGTCAAATACTGTAGTACGGTTGGCAACCCTAGTCGTCACGCTCATGGCGTCATGATGTCAGAGCGATGCCATAAGATAACATCATCATCCATCAATCAAATCACGCTAATATTATAAATACGATTGTTTGGATATTTGTTTGTTACTCAGTCACGTCATAATGGCTGAACAAATTCCGATGTAGTTTGGTATGTTGATAGATTATGACTTGGATTGATACTACTGGCTACTTTTTTTGACCAATCACGCGTGCGAAGCCGCTGGCGGAAGCTTGTATCATAAAAAAACTAAACGAACTAATTAACTGACTACCAGCCAACTGCTCCAACTTGCCACTCGCCAACGGTTTTCACCAATTATAAGTATATTCATTCAAAAACCATCAATTTAGATGTTTTACATCTATCGGGTTTCCCGTCACAGCCACATTTTTTTATCACTTCTAGATCTTAGTTAATAAGTCTAGACTAAATCTTAGTTATCTTAGTTATTAGTAGACAATCTCACCTGATGATAAGAGGCCGTCCATTAATTACTTGATGGTGTTCAAGGGGAGGGAGGGGGTCTCGGCTAATATCATGTATTTTTTTATTTTATCACTGTAATGTAGATTACGAGAGAAACAATCTTGAATTAATGAACCCAATTATGTTTTTTTTAAATCAGTCGAAGGCATTTATCCTATGCATACAAATTTTGAAAAATCTCACGTGAGATAAAGGGAGGGGATCGAAACTCTGTCTCAATCTCGCAATCTCAATCTCTTTGGGAGATTCAAAATATCTCAAGCAATTAATGGACGCCCCCTAAGCGATGATGTGGTCTAAGATGAAGCACGAAGATCTAGAAGATTCACTCTTATCTTAAGGAAAAACAGACGAAGGACGGTAAAGTGTTCCATGCCTTAGCTAAACGATGGATTTTGAATGATAGATAGATAAATTAATGTTTTCATTCATGTTCTATTATATTCTATGTTACCTTGAAACAGCATTTTTTATGAACCCTATGACATAATTTTAGTCATAGACACTTTGAAAGGTAGGTGCTAGTTACATATAAACTAGTATCCAAAGGTTGCCTGGAAGAGATCATTTGTAGCGATAGGGTAGCCCCTTGTTCCTATGATTTAAATATTTTTTTTGGTCTGTGTTTAGAGTTCCGTACCGAAAAGGTAAAACGGGACCCTATTACTAAGACTCCGCTGTCTGTCTGTCTGTCCGTCTTTCACCAGGCTGTATCTCATGATCCGTGATAGTTAGACAGTTGAAATTTTTACAGATGGTGTATTTCTGTTGGCGCTATAACAACAAATACTAAAAACTGAATAAAATAAATATTTAAGAGGGGCTCCCATACAATAAACGTGTTTTTTTTGCTCGTTTCTGCTCGATATTGATAACGGTAACAAGTAGACGCTTGAAATATTCACAGAATATTCAGATATATCATTAACTTTAAAAATAAATAATATTCAATTAAAATATATTTAAAATAATTATAAGAGCCTCTTATACAAAATTAATGGTGTGCAATAAAAATATATCTATATAATGCCTGATGATATGCAGACTTACTGTGTCCTGACTATGCAGTTGTGGACTTTTTGGGACTTGGTCCAGGCATGCGAGTGACGTGTACGTAATGTTATAACTGGTTTGATTTTACGGTTCTTTGTTTGTTTGTCTGACTGTACTTTTTTATTTTTCATAGGTAAAGCTGGTATGCGATTCTATTAACCCACTTCAAAAAAAGGCGGAGGTTCTCAATGCGTCGGAATCTTTTTTTTTATTTTTTTTCCCCGATTACTCGAAGTCGCCTGGACCGATTCGAGAAATTCAATTTTTGTTTAAAAGGGTATACTTCCCAGGTGGTGCCATTGGCACTAAGTCAGGATCTGATGATGGGATCCCAAAAAATCGAGGGAAACCCTCAAATGTTATAGAGCCGCAATTCGGTTTTATAAAAAAAATGTGGCTGGACATTTCACACAGCGCTATCTAGCCCCAAACTAAGCAGAGCTTGTACTATGGGAACCAGATAACTGATAGAATACTTATATACTTTTTTTTTTAAATACATACTTATAATATATAGAGAAACATCCAGACCCGGAACAAATGTCTGTAGATCATACAAACATTTATTCCGCGGCGGGAATCGTACCCGCTACCTCCTGCGTCTCAGCCGGCTATTCGCCCACTGCACCACGGAGGTCGTCAACGTTATGTTTGTTATTACCTCAGAACTCCGTTATTTATCAACCGATTTGGAAAATTCTTTTTTATTTGAAACGATATACTTACTTTCATATTCATTATTATAAATACGGGATTTATCACGTACCGTCTTATCGGTGTTTCGACCGACAATGTTTCGGTTCAATTCGTGAACCTTCATCAAGTAAAAAAGAGTAGTGTAAAAAGTAGTGTAAAAAAGATTAGATAAAAAGCAGCGTCCTCCCTGAGTAACATAATAAATTAGGTTAAAAAAAACAAAGACGAAGCCGCGGGCGGCTGCTTGTTATGTTCGCTTTTTTGCGGGCGGTACAAACACGCCAATATGATGTCACCGCGCTCAGGTCCCAACTTATCGCGCACGGGTAATACATTTGTGAGCATCTTAGCAGAACCTACTACAGAAGCGGCTAATCTGCTAGCTGGAGCTTTTATGCATCGGTGATTCTATTAATGTACGTGAGATACGATGTATGTAATATAGTCTAAATTTTTATTAGCTGCAGTAAAATGACGTTTCTAAATGTCATTCCGTAAAATAATGTTGCCAGCCTAATCTCAATAGGGATGTGATTCAGTTCACAAAAATTAATTAAATAACATTATTATGACGTTTTTGTTTCATTTTGAATGTACCTCCCTATACTTCCACTAAAAAGATCAATCCTCTAGTATAGTAATAATAATAGGTTAAAAAAATACATTACAACTTAATATTAAATCTCAAAAAAAAAAACCAAACTGATTATTCATTTATGATTCACTCATTTAGCTACATCCCTATTTATTTTTCTTCAAAAACCGGCAACCCACAAAACGTCATTTTACTGCAGCTAATAAAAAGTTAGACTATAGGTATTTAATATGATTTAATAGTGTTGTAAATTAGTAAAGGGGACGTTGGGGCTTTTATACCATGTTGTAGGTAAAAGTCCCTAATAAAATTAAAAAAAAAAATATTAAGCCTTTACAGATACCACAAAACAAAAAACAGTATGTATAAATATTGAATTGTTTTTCTTATTTTGTTTAAATTGAATATTGTGTATTCACTATGGGTGTTCTGATTGAAATAAACATATGTTATTTTATTAATTACAAGCTTTTTATTAACTTGCAATGTATGTATGTTTGTCCGGGTGGAATCTTGCAACTGAATTTTAAACCCGTTCCCCTCAACCGATTGTGCTGAAATTTGAAATACATATGTAACTTCGGTGACAATGCACTAATATGGTACCATGGAGGTGGTCTCACGATGGAGACGGATGCTAGACAACGGAACTTCTGAATGGATTTTAGAAGCTACTAGTGTTTGGGCTCATTTGAATTTGCTTGCGGTTCCGATTATCAATTTTATAAAAGCTTGTTTTGAAAAAGTAATTTAAAAAACTTATTTTTCTTTATTGAGCGGTCTTATCAGTAATGAAAGCGATATCTTCCAGGTAGCCCTCGATTTATGTACAAAGGAATAAATAAACCAATTACTATTACAATTATATTATTGTTTTATTAAATTAAATTTTTATTAAAATGTTTTAAATGAAGCTTTTTACCACAGTACAATATGTTTATATATTCTTTCCACAGAAACAGATACCGTTTTTCGCGCGCTCGCTCACAGGCCTCTTTAGCTCAGTGGTAGAGCACTGGTCTCGTAAACCAGGGGTCGTGAGTTCAAACCTCACAGGAGGCAATATGCTTTTTGCATCTTGGAATTTTTCTTTAATCATTTTTAATGATTTTGTAGAATAATAACTAAAAATATGAAGGAAAATTAAATTAATTCGCCTTTGAAATGTTTTTAGACTTTTTTCAATAAAATATTTTCGCAGATGATTTATTTTAATTAGGGCAGTCCTGTAAAAAGTACCATTGTCACCACAAAAAAAGTTAACTACTGTTTAGCGCGTGTTTAAAAAAACTAAGCAATTTTCGTATAAGATGTTTTAAACACGCGATAAACAGTGTTTATTGTTTTATGGTGGGACCTATTTTTAATTACCTTCTTTTTATTTTGTTTCAGATTGTAAATATCCGCGAAACTCAATTCCAAATTCAAAACATTAAAATAATCAATTTAAAAAGTTTTCATTCAAATTCCGAATTCATTCGAATTTCTTTTCAAATATGCTTCGATACTGGCTGTGTTTCACGAGTGCATTATGCCTAGCGGGTTACTGCGGTGCCAATTACTGCAGAGATGCGAACCTTTGCTGCCCAGGGCGGGACAGCTCTTGTGTGGTACAGAAGATCCACTCCAATGCCATTATCGAGGACTTGCCTGACAAGCCGTGCTACTGCGACCACGCTTGTCTGAAGCTTGGGGATTGTTGTCCTGATTTCCGGGAAACTTGTGGAGGTAAGTTGTTTGATAAATGATAAATCTTTAATTTCTCAGAATGTTGATAAATCGAAAAAAAACGACTCCATTGAAACGTCCAACTGAAATCTGACGTAGGTGATGAAAAAACGCTTACGGTTGGTCGAGCAAGACAGATTGTCGCCTTTGATTTCGACAAAAGACGCAAATAGCCACATTCGATGCCGTTTTCAATCTTACGGCCAGTTTTTAGGGTTCCGTACCTCAAAAGGTAAAAAAAGGAACCCTTTAACTAAGATCACTCTTGTCCGTCTGTCTGTCTGTGTGACGGACGAGGAACGGGTGGACCTAGCAAGTTGAAATTTATACCAGATACTGAGGTATAGTCTATTAGGCTATAGTCTCTATTCGGTGTATAAAAATCAAGTTTCTGAGTCAACACGATAAAAAGATATGGGCAAATTTAGATTTTTGCAAAAACTTGTGAGTACTACCAAATTTTATCTTAGTTTTCAACTGTTTTTCAACCTTGCTTTTAATCAAAATTGATAATTCTAGGTCAACCGGAAGTACCCTATAGGTATTGGGTCGAAAACCTATATGGTAGTATTCGTTGGCCTAGAATCATGAAATTTGGGAAAAAGCAAGGATTTACAGCACAAATAAAGGAAACATTCCAAAATGTGAAAAAAGTTGAAAATTAAAGGTTGTCCCCATACATACATACGAGTACCTACATAGTTGACACCAATTAAGATAGTCCTCTGAGCTGTATGGGCGCTCATACAATTTAGATAGCTTAATCGGCACCAACCTCAAATAAGGTAAATAAATAAAATTGTGCTATTGAATAAACTAAATATTTAGGTGGGGCTTCCATACAACAGAAATTATTTTTTTTGCTGTTTTTATAGAATCCTTCGTGCGCGAGTCCGACTCGCACTTGGCCGTTTTTTAAGGTAGTTTACCATATTTGATCCTGATTGAATTTTTAGGTGTCTTTTTAAATTTCCCGTGTTGCCACAGTCATAACAGGTTTTTACTCAAAATGATAGATTACCAACTTTGATGCTATACGACTCAAAGTTCATAAAATATATGAAATCTTATAGCGTGCATCTCTATTTGTTTGCAGACAAATAACGTTTAATATGCGAAATTACTCTATGTCTCTATGACTAGTGGCTCGCCCCGAACTGAGATCTCGCGAGTCTCCGATTAATCTATGACTGTCAAAATAGTGCCACGAAATAAATGTCCATATAACTTGACCTATAGTTTCATTCAAATTACAGGTAATAGGAGTGCATGTATTTTGGTTAATTTTTTGGGGTACAAATTGCAGTTATTCTGGATTTCAGACTTTTGCCTATACATATTTGTGTCACATCGTCTCTGTTCTGACTAAGTGACGTAACTGACATTTTGGCGTAACTGACATTTATAAATGTTACTTTTATCTACTTTTGAAGACGAACCGATCTGTCTAATCGGCGTATCAGTATCTTCTGCCTGTAATGTCTAGATGTAGGTTTGATGTATCTACATATCTTAAAATTATAAATCATTATTTTCTAAATGTCGGTTACTTCACTTAGTCAACTGCGACGACATAAGCTATACGCATACCCAATTACAGCACTGTGGGGTCACTGGTGTACCCTGTGAATTTTGTCAAAGTTCAGTTTGTATTATGGCTAATAACTCAAAAACTATAAAGACTTTACTAAAAATTAAAACGGAGTCTAAATGTCTTTATTAACCTAATATTGTACCTAATCTTATAACTTGACCTTATTTTCAACCCAACCCTCCCTCTTGAACCCGAATATCTCAACAACCCCCCCCCCCCCCCCCCCCCACATTATTAGCTCATTTAGTCACACCAAAATTGTGCCATCACTACCTACCTATGTACCAAATTTCACATCGGATCAACGCTTCGAAAGTTATCCTAGGACAAACAAACATACATATGTACATGCATATAACGCCGATTTGCCCGAGTTAATTTAGAGATCTCGCTTCGCTCGATCAATTAGATTTATAGTGCCTTACCACAAAAAAGTTGAACACCCGGTGTTTAAAATATCTTTACTGACTTAATGCTAAGGAATTATTTTATTTACTAAAATAGTATTTTTTGGAAATTAAAGGGGCAAAATGCCTGTATTAACAAGACATATTTACATGAATAAAATACAGAAGAAACAGTTGAAACATCTAAAGACCGTTGCAAACGATCTATAGATAGCTCAACTGCACCAGATCACTATCAGGCGGAAGTGTCCGCAAGACACTGGCTGCATTGCCCCGCTGAATTGCAATGCTTATGCGTTGACCCAGATAAGCGCCAGCTCTCGGATCACACGTCGCTTCGACCAGACGCCCAGAAATAATTTTGAAAACGCGACGGGCCCCGGTACCCTATGGTCCCAGGGTTTCGACCCCAAATGGCTCAAACACGTAAGCTCTGTCGAGACTTCCATATTTTCGCCGCTTGAGATCTTCGGTTGAATTTTCCGTCGCACCGGCCCCAACTGCTGTACCAGACAGATGAGATGGCGCAAGGGTATCGGCGCACGTGGCGTCCCGCACCAAAGGCCTGTCCTTCTCCCAGGGTATAAGAGTATAAGAGGGTATTACCGTCAGGCCTCTTACCATCGTCACTTATCAGACCGTTCGGTTCGAGAACAGCTGGAACGTTGACGCTGCAAAAAGCCCGGCGGATATCATTAGGAATTATTAAACATAATTTTCAAAGCCTTCTCGTTCAAAGGAATATGTGAGATCTAAGTAGACCTAGGCAGTTAGGGTGATGGTATCATTGCCATAACTAATTATAATTATTAATTAATTTAGCCTTTTCATCAGGCTACAGTCCTACGACCAGTGTCCATAATGAGAATGAAAAGTTGTGGTTGAACGGTTGAATGACAAATATTGTAAATACCCAGAACAGTAGTACCTCACAGTGATATTTCTATATAAGTAAATCAAAACATCAACTCGAAATTCGAATTCACTTAGAGATAAACCTCGCTTCGTACTAACGCCCACTTCACCTTGAATCGGCATTCTGTATGTACATATATGTTTCGGCACACAAATGAAGTTTTATGAGCTTTGGAATGAGCTAAGGATTGAATCTACTTTACCTAAATAGATTAGGTACCTAATAGTACCAAGGTATACAGTTTGGGTACCAAGTATTACTTATTCTGTGACACAGTAGGTATAACTTCGAGAAGTTGTCATTTTCTTTACTATTAATTATTCTGTAACAGCCTCGGCTTCACAGTATCTTCCCGTTTACTCTTTAATACACATAATTGATAGAATACTTATGTTCTTTTTATGAAAATACATAGATACTTATAATATATAGAAAAAACATCCAAACCCGGACCCTAGCAGCGAATCCGTTAATTAATAAAAAAACGTCAATTTTTATCCCAAACAATCTCTCACAATACGCTATCCGAATCATGATTGATTCACGCCGCTACATCCTTTTATGAATAATCATAGATTCACCCCTTTTTATCCCTTTTCAACCCTTTTTAATCCCGTGATCTCTTTTCAATTACGCAAAACTGTCCACCAGTTTCAAATTATAATCCCCTTCTTGATGAAAAATAAGATAAATATTGAATTATGGTGGGATTGTTGGATAAAAAATGACGAAGTTTTGTTCTAAAATCTATTTTAAGAAGCAAATCATTTATATAAAAATGTTTTTTCATTTAACATGCTCTGAAAGTAGGTCAGTGATAACTTGAAAACCGCTCCGTAAATGCAATTTACAGCCCTACAACCGTAATGAAATTTGCAAATAGAATTTGGCTAATTACATTCATAGCATGCTACAATGAAATACAAACTCAATGACAATAAACCTACTTAAATAAAAAAATGGAACTTTACACATCCTAATAATATTATAAAAACTAAAAATTGAAAATGGCATCCTATTACTGAGGCGCCGCTGTCTGTCACCAGGCTGTATCTCATGAACCGTGATAATAAATATTGCTGGACATCTCACACAGCGCTATCTAGCCCCAAACTAAGCAAAGCTTGTACTATGGGAACCAGATAACTGATAGAATACTTATATACATTTTTTTTGCAAATACATACGTATAATATATAGATAGAAAAAATAGTGATAGTTAGACAGTTGAAATTTTCACAGATGATGTATTTCTGTTGCCGCTATAACAATACATTTTAGTATTGGTTGTTATAGCGGCAACAGTGGTATTTGGTTTTAGCGGCACTAAAAACGGAATAAAATATATATTTAAGGGGGGCCTCCATACAACAAACGTGATTTTTTTGCTCGTTTTAGCTCGATATTGATAACGGCAACAGATAGACGCTTGAAATATTCACAGAATATTTAGTTATATATTCACTTTAAAAACAAATAATTAAATCGAAATAAAACAAATATTTAAAAAGGGCTCCCATACAAACAAACGTGATTTTTTGCCGTTTTTATAGATAATGGTACGGAACTCTTCGTGCGCGAGTTCGACTCGCACTTGGCCGGTTTTATTAAGTTCTCTTTTAGAACAGTGACTGTGCATTAGGTAATTACATCTTTTGGCATAAAAAGCTGCTAATACAGTCTTTGCGTACAGACAGTCGGAAAAGTGCCTAATTCCGACACCGACAACAGTAGGTACCTACCTATTCATTATTTTACACGACGGTGAGTAAGTAACGAGGCTCTGCTAAAAGCTCCGGTTGCTTTAAAAGCGCCAACTGTCACATCACGACCGTAATACAGGTTGTAAAGTTATATAAATAATTCTTTATTGAATTACCACACAAACGACCTCCGTGGCGCGGACGCAGGAACTAGCGGGTTCGATTTTTTTTATAGAACTTATATGGCGAACGAGCATGCAGTCCACCAGATAAAGGTAAGGCGGTGGTGCCCACTTCCTCGAGCCCGTTCACAAAAGCTCTACCACCAGTTAAAATTCGATTCCCGCGGAACTATGTTCGTATGATCTACAGAATTTTGTTTCGGGTCTGGATCTTCTTCTATAATAGGTAATATATTAATGGTATGTACTTACAAAAAAAAAGTATATAAGTATGCTATCAGTTATCTGGTTCCAATAGAACAAGCTCTGCTTAGTTTGAGTAATTAGTTAACAGGAAGCACAGACTCAGGCAAGGCGTTCCACTCCTTGACGGTGCGCATTATAAAGGCTTTGTGCGTATGGGAGGTATGTCTACCATGTAGCGGTGGCGCACCGCGGAGCGTCTGGTTGTCCGATGATAGAATGAGGATGGTGGGATCAGGTTGAAAAGCTCCGCAGCACACTCCGAAATGTATCTGATAAAAAACCGATAGCCTTGCAACCTTTCGATGATGCTCGAGGCTGTGGAGCCTTGCATCTGCTAATTCGTCATTGCAAATGAGCTTCTTGGCTCTTCTCTCAATTGAATCTAGAGCCTTTAGCTGGTATTTCGCTTATCCATCCCAGAGGTGAGAACAGTACTCCAGACATGATCGGACTTGTGCTTGGTATAAGTTGAGCAACTGTCCCGGTGTGAAGTAGTGCCACATCTTTGCGAGCATACGAAGCTTTTTAGCGGCTAGCTGGGCTTTCGACTCATTGTAGAAGTAGAAATTGAGAGTCGGTGTTAATGTTATACCAAGAAGCTCGAGCTGGTCAGAAATTGGCACGGATGATACATCACAGAAAGTAAGAACCAGATGAAATTGGCTCCGTTTCGTGGAAAACAGACACGCCTGGGTTTTATTTGCATTAAACATAACCAAGTTGGCAAGTTTGTTCTGTTCGTACATTGGTGTTGCCACAAATAAATGTTTTTATGATTTGATCCACATAACTTCTGTACATATCCCACAAGAGGGTAGGCAGAGGCAAGATGCATTACATTACGTTTGATACATGCTCTCTTTTTGCATAGTAGTTTGTATTCACGTGGCCGGTGGCAAGTACAGCGTCGCTTATCACATGCGGTCAAACTTTTGGTAGGACCTTTTTGGTAAGGACATAACCATCATTCTCAGCCCGTGTCGACCCACTGCTGTGCATAGGCCTCTCTTTGTTTCGGCCATTCCGATCCTGTGCTCATCTGAACCACGTACGACGTTAATGATGTCGTCGACCCATCTCGCTGGTTCTCACGATGTATTAAATGCTATTAGGCATTACATCAACTAAAACAGATATCTAAAAGAATCCAATTGGGATGGGCCGCGTTCGAGGCCTTAGATCGAGTTCCAAACGTCGAGATCCGTAGAAGATCGAAGGTTCATGACGTTGGGAATCGAGTTATGGAGCTCAAATGGTCATGGGCGGGACACTTGGCAAGACGTGGTGATGATATGTGGAGCAGGGTAGCAACTGAATGGTGGCCGAGTAATGGCTGTAGAAGGGTATGGGACGCCCGGCAGCGAGATGGGTGGACGACATCGTTAGAGTCGCGGGCCGTCAATGGGTGAGACTAGCGCTGGATCGCGGCGGATGGCACAAACTTGGGGAGGTCCATACCTAGCAGTGGGTGAAGTCGGGCTGTGGATGTTGATGATGATGAGGCATTACTGCCGTCATATTACGGTTACTATTTTTCAAGAAGCCAAGGCTTAATCCCATGCTAATCCCCGTGTAATACAGTCTGATCCGAGAGGGCGCCACTTGTTTGCATACTTTTATTAGGAGGGGTCGAACTTTTAATATTATCTTTGTGATGTCGCGAGAAAAGGTGTTAGTTCCATTTCACTGGAATATTCAGGTATGATTTTATAAAAAAAAATTAAGAGGGCTTGCCCTTTTAAGATATAAATATTTTATGTCATTGATGGAGCGAAGCGAGATCTCCAAACCAACTTGGGCAAATCGGCGTTGTATGTGTAAATAATAATAAAAAAAATATTGCTGGACATTTCACACAGCGCTATCTAGCCCCAAACTAAGCAGAGCTTGTACTAACCAGATAACTGATATAATACTTATATACTTTTTTTGTAAAGTCAAAATCTGTTATAACGACATCGAAGGGACGACTCATATTGAGTCGTAAAAACCGATAGTTGTAACAACCGGTGACAGGTATTAATAGGAAAGATAATATGTATATTCATGTAGGAAATTAAACCGCATTTTGTTTACTTCAATACAAACGTATAATATAAAAGAACAATATCATTTTTCCATCATTTTTGTATGCATAAAATCTGTAATTTTAGTTTGTTTGAAACACTTCTGTCGTGCATACACATTTGGTAATTCACGTTGGATTTTAATCAGCGTATCGTCACAATTTCCCTGCATGTGGAACTCTTCATTAAAAATAACAATCTTTCGTAATACACTAACGGCATTGAGACCGTAAATCAAAGTTGGCACTGTAAATTGTTCTTCCGAGTCTTCCTGTTCATTTTCATTTTCCTCTTGAACTTCACGTACAATATCATCCTCCGTAGCTGGTGCACAAATTGCAATAGACTGATCTACATCAATGAACTCGTCTGTTCCAGTAGTAGATAAAGCAGGTCGTAAATTTTGGACTAATTGAGCCAAAGAAATATTGTCCTCTTCATCATCGTCAATCACATCATCTGAGGTTCTTGTTATAAGACTTGTAAGATCTTTAAAACCTGCATGCCCAAAGCAGTTAGCTATAGTTTTTTGTGAAACTTTTTCCCATGCTTCTGATGACATCAAGATGGCATCAAGAACCGTAAAGCTGTTCTGATTATTACTGTCAATGCTTTGTATTAACTTTAACACTTGCAGTCTTCTATAATGAGATTTTAAACATCTTATTACACCTTGATCCATAGGTTGCAGTACAGATGTAACATTTGGTGGTAAGAACACGAGTTTAATACACTTCAGATTAGTAACAGCCGGATGAGCAGGACAATTATCAACTAAAAGAAGAACTTTCTTATTGTTTGCTTTTAATTCAGCGTCCCAGTTTCGTAACCATCTTTCAAAAATTTCCGATGTCATCCATGACTTCACATTGTTTTCATACGTTACCGGCAGTGAGCGTATGTTTTTAAAGCATCTTGGTTTCTTAGATTTCCCAATAGCTAAAAGCTTCCTTTTACAGGATCCTGTCATATTTGCTGCAACCATGATCGTTAGTCTCGTCTTGGACATTTTTCCTCCCGAACAATTCTCTCCTTTGAATTTTAAAGTCCTGTCTGGTGTCATATTGTAAAAAAGTCCGGTTTCGTCTGCGTTATAAATGTCTTCTGGACTGTAGCCTTCGCATAATGTAGGCCACTTTTGCGTAATCCATTCGTTTACAGCATCTTTATCCACACTGGCAGCTTCACCACCCATTTTCCCGCCGACAATGCCATGTCGAGCCCGGAAACGTTGAATCCAACTAGACGAGCAAACAAAATCTTCACCAAAACGTTGAGCAAAATCGTTTGCTTTTTGTTTAAAAAGTGGTCTTTTTATTGGCATATTATTTGTCCTTTGATATTTAAACCACTTTAACAAAGCTTCCTCAATCTTCGTATGCCGCGTTGTTCTGGCTCGTTTCATTTTCAAAAAATTCTTGACGTAAAGGATTTGAATTTTCTCCCTTTCTTTCCAAATGGTTGAAATTGTCGAGTGTGATACACCATATTCTTTTGCCAGGTCTTTGTTTGGAATTCCTTTCTCTAGCTTTGAAATAATACGCGATTTTTCTTCGATATTGATTTGTTTTCTTTTTTGCGACATGTTACAATTTTCACAGTTAACTCAACAATATGTTTTGGTGCGTCTTGTGTAAAGATAAGTAACAAACTGGTTGAAACTATTAGGTAAAATGGGACGTCAAATGAAAGGTCTTCATTAGTAGGTACATTTAGACTCCGTTTTTGTTTATAGAAAATTGTTTATAGTTTTTGAGTTATTAGCCATAATAAATACTGAACTTTAACAAAATTCACGGTACACCAGTGCTGAAATTTGGTATGCGTATAGCTTAAGTGACACAAATATAGGCAAAAGTCTGAAATCCAAAATAACTGCAATTTGTACTCCAAAAAAATAACCAAATACATGAACTCCCGTCACCTGTAATTTGAATGAAACTGTAGGTCAAGTCATTTGGTTATTCATTTCGTGGCACTATTTTATTGATCAAAGATTAAGGCCGGCTTGCACAATGATCCCTAAACGTATTTAGCCACTAAATATGTTTAAATTTTACGTATTTGTTTGATTTGACAACTCTTTAAATCATATTTAGTCACGTTTAGGGATCGTTGCGCGAGTCGCCCTAAGAATATTGTCTTTGGTATTTTGGGTGACTCGCGAGATCTCAGTTCGGGGCGAACCCCCGAGTGTGGTGGTAATCGATAGGTACATGATTATTGTGGCCTCTCTTGGGCACAATATATTATGGAGAGAGGAGGACGCCATCGTTCTTATATTATTTTAGTAGTAAAATATCGTAAAATTTATTTTACGAAGAGAAAAAGTATCACTTTAATGTATTTCTAAAGGGTTTTCGTATACAGGGTAACCCAGAATTTATAGATTTTTATCGCGACATATAAGGGTCTTTATAATATGTATGTTATGCCGGAAGGGGGTGAAACTATATTATGACACTGAACAACTTTTCATAAAAGAAAAGTCAAAATTATTATTTGTATTATTAAAAAATGACTGCACCAAACATTTAACATACGAATAACAAACATAACATACGATTTAGCAACTAAAACAAAACTAAACAATACACAGATTATTTTCTCAAAAACTGCTGAGTGTGAAAAACTCTCTTCATCGATATTCAAAAAAGTCGATTAGCAAACGTTGTTCGTCTGAGTGAGAATATTGACCCCATTGGAGTCAAAGCACACCCTGTTGCTCATAAAAATGCGCGCTATACAAAGTACTCATAGCAACTTTTTAATAAGTACTTCTGGAAAAATTTTGCCTTCATATAATTAAGAAATCTGATTTACAAAGTGTAACTCTCATAAATACTAATTTTATCAAAAAACTTATAAAGGTGCCTGCTGAGTTATTCTATTTTAAGATAGTAATATGCTAAACTGTGTTTAGTTGTAATACGTTGTTATCATTTATGTTCAATAAAGACCTTTTAAAAACAGAAACAAACTACCTGTAGCTTATATTATTTTGAAAAATGGCGTAACTAGTTATATTAATCACTATTTTTGAAGGCTACTTCACTACTGCAGGTATGGATGCTGAAGGATAAATGGGTTCTATATTTACTGACTACAGTTAGGCTTTTGATCGTATCGACCATAAAATAGCGGTTCTGTTAGCATGTCAGTCGGAATCCATGGCAGTCTATTCAGATGGTTCACTTCTTATATAAAAAATAGATCCCAGGCTGTCGCATTGAATGGCTTTGCCTCTCTATGGCATACTGTACCCTCCGGTGTTCCTCAAGGATCTATAATTGGGCCTTTGTTATTTAACTTATTTATGAATGTTATAAACTCTTGCTTTCTATTATACGCCGATGGTATGAAGGTATTTAAACAAATTACCACAATTAATGACTGTCATCTATTACAACAAAATCTTGTCAGATTTGAAAAGTACTGTCAAAAAATAATCTTGATCTCAACGTCTTTACATATGATAATTAATAATATTTACTCGTAAATTAAATGCAGTGGAGCATAGATATAGCCTTAAAGGTTCTGAATAGAAGCGTGTGGATGAAGTTCGAGATCTTGGTATAATTCACGTTTCCAAACTATCATATGAAAAACAGATAGATACATACTGCGATAAAAGCGAATAAGGGATTGTGGTTCGTTATAAGTATAAGTTCTTGGCTCTCAATTTTCCAATATTAAAATCCTCTACTGTTTATTTGTGCGTAGCAACCTTGAATACGGTTCACAAATTTGGAATCCACGGTATGATGTATCCATAATTCGACTAGAAGCTATTCCTCGAAATTTAAGCGCGTTCTTTTGGAACACTGGTTTGAATTGGTTCATTAGCTGTTTTACTTTCAATTAAACTTTCATATTTTTACATAAATAATATATTTTATTTTTCTTTTATGTTGAAAATAGGTACTTAGCTAACTAGAGAAACACACTCTATTTAAATATTATATGCGAAAACATTTTTATCCTGCCCGTCCTAACCTACGGTGCGCAGACATGGTCGCTGACCGAGTCATAGAAGTCCAAACTCAAGATTTGCCAGAGAGCAATGGAACGCAGCGTTCTCGGATTCAAACAATTGATCGAGTGAGAAACACCACGCTGCGTTCGTTGACAGGCATTGCCGATGTTGGAGAAAAGACAGCTAGGCTCAAATGGGATTGCGCGGGACACATTAGTAGAATGCACCCCGATAGGTGGGATAATTTAGCCACAACCTGGAGCCCTGATGGAAGACGCGGTCGGCCAAGAAAGCGTTGGCGAGACGATCTTGTTGCCTTCGAGCAGGAGTGGTGGAGTGTCGCACAGGACAGAGATAGATGGAGAGACTTAGGGGAGACCTTTGCCCAACAGTGGGACAATATAGGTTGACAAAAAAAAATACAAAAACATATGAATGGTAGTTATTGTTAAAAGTTATTTCCTATTAGATATAAGAACTGTTTGTTTTCTGAGTAAAATAAATAAAATAATCATTAGGCAAAGTAATGGTCAAGCACATAATAAAAAAATAACACATTCGACTTCCATAGACATTTCTAATAATTGCATTTAATTATCATGTTTATCTATGTTATGTACCAATATTATAAAGAGGAAAGATTTGTATGTTTGTAACGAAGAAACTCAAAAACTACTGGTCCGATTTCAAAACTTCTTTCACCATTAGAATGCTCCATTATCCCTGAGTAACAGGCTACTTTTTTACCAACTGCGCAGAAGGAAGGTAATGTTTTTATTTAAAATCTACGCGTGCGAAGTTGCGGATTGATCAGCTAGTAATCTATATTGTGATACATGCTTATTATACTATTTCCATTTCTTTATTTTCTCGATGACAGTTCTAATTTGATAGTTGTAGTGTTGTGACCAAATAAGTAATTATATCGATCGTATATATTTATTATATTTTGAACAAAGACAAATACAACAAAAACATTCAAATATATTTTTTCAAGGTGGGAACACTCAATGGTCCACCTCCATTTTGTGTTTGTTTCGATCTGTCACTCGCAACAAGACGGTCTTGCTAGTCACTACATTTCTGTTCGCTTATTTTTTTCACATTATCCATACGTTACGTAGTGTATTTTGTGTTCCTCCGTGTTGATTGCTGCCCAGCTGTCAAATCCGGTACCTAGTAGATAAGTTTATTACATTTTGCAAAAAAATATCGGGTCTGTTATCGTGTTACGTTTATCGATAACTCCATCCCTATCAGTTTCTCCGACTCTGGTATAACCTTGTACGTGCGTAAGCATCGTATTTTTATTTAATAATGCATACTTAATGTAACAAGACGCTCGTTCAAGTTTTCACAGGAGCTGTCAGCGAGAAAATAAAGAAATGGAAATAGTACAGCCGATTATAAATGATCCGAATTCTATGTTTATTTTATCATCTGCTGCTATATTGTACCAATTTAAATGAGTTTAAATGATATTATATCCTTTTCAAAAATAAACCAAATATCGTAGAACGAAAATGGTAGAATACACTGTGTGTATTCTACCATTCTTCAGCATTATATACGTATTCCGGGACACCTTGCATTATGAATAATTTATGCGCCAAGACATTATGTAGATGAGTGTACACAAAATGGTGGCTTTTCTAAGATTACGTTTGATAATATTTTTAATATCCTGTCGGGCGATGAAGAATTTGGTTTGTAATTCATCATGTAATTATTTGTGAGAGATCTTTGCGAAGATCCACTAAGCTTAGGATTTAGGGATTTCCATAGAATCTGATTTTGAAAAGGAGACGGGTTTTCTGTATAAGGTCGTTCAGAAAGTTCATTGGGTTCGTCATTTACTAAATTTTCTGAATTTACAATGTACACTTTTCAAAATGAAAACTTTTTTGTTTAGATTAGATTAGATTAGAAAATTCTTTATTGCACTAATAAAAAGATACATAGGCGAACTTAATGCTAATTAGCATTTTCTTCCAGCTAACCTTTGTGTAGTGTGGAGAAAGTGGTAGTGCCAGAAAAAGGAAATTTAATCAAGCTTTAGCTTAGAAATAAACTTACAAAAATTAAAAATAATAATAATACACATACATAAACGAAATACACAAATATATCTACATAAAGTGCTCAATTTTGTTGGGTATCTTGAAGAGAGATGAAGTATTTAAAGAGTTTGGATTTGAAGATTCCCATAGAGGCGGCCTTGCGGATTTCCACTGGAAGAGAGTTCCACAAGCAGATAGCAGTCACAGTGAAAGAGTAAGTGAAGAAAGAAGTTTTATGCTCAGGCGTCTTGAAAAACAGATGTTGAGAAGAACGAGAAGGGCGATCAGGTGGAAAAAGAGGAGAAAAACGTTCTTTAAGATAGCAAGGGGACAGAGGATTTTGTTTACGATTTTGTTTGTCAATTAATCCTCAGTTTATTTTTGATCGAGCGATTCGAGATCTTTAAATCAAATTGGGCAAGTCGGCGTTGTATGTATGTATGTTTGTCCGAGGATAACTTTCGAACCGTTGATCAGATAATCGTGGAATTTAATACATAGGTAGGTAGTGATGGCACAATTTTCGTGTGACTAAATGAGCTAACAATGTTGGGGGGTTGTTGAGATATTGGGGTTCAAGAGGGGTAAAAAAAAATAATATGAGGCTGACTGGTCAAATAGGACGTCAAATGAAAGGTATTCATTAGTAAATTTAGCCTCCGTTTTTATTTTTCGTAAATTCTTTATAGTTTTTGAGTTATTAGCCATAATAAAAACTAAACTTTGGCTAAATTCACAGGGTACACCAGTGACCCCACAGTGCTGTAATTTAGTATGCGTGTAGCTTATGTGACACAAATATAGGCAAAAGTCTGAAATCCAGAATAACTGCAATTTGTACCTCATAAAAAGAGTTCCCACAACACACGAACTCCCGTTACCTGTAATTTGAATGAAACTGTAGGTCAAGTGAGTTGGTTATTTATTTCGTGACTATTTTGATAGTCAAAGATTACAAATAATATTTTTTTGTTTTAATCGGAAACTCGCGAGATCTCAGTTCGGGGCGAACAACTAGTTATGACAGAGATAACTTGAAGATCTAATCTGGTATTTGATAAGACATTAGATTTCAAAGTTGGCTCTTCCAAAAATTTGGACGTTTAAAATCCAAAGTATGAAGGATGAATAGATAAATTTTAATACAATTTGTTAGACAATCAAGCTATTTAAATATTTTAAAGACAGTTTTTATTTTTATTAATAGTTTTTAAGGTAGTAATTAATTTTTAATTCGTCACTTACTTCGTTACTTTTAATCACGTTCCAAGAGTTCCAACCAAGGATTTGCGGATGCAGATTTTTGCCAACCGCGGACACGGATGTGGATGCGGATCTAAATAATTTTTGTAAGAAACTTCGTTTGGTGCAGTAACAAAACAAAAATATAAACTACTAGCTGACAAATCCGCAGCTTCGCACGCGTAGATTTTTTAATAAAAACATTACCCTCCTGCGCAGTTGGGTAAAAAGTAGCCTATGTCACCCGGGGACAGAGTAACTTCACAACAGTGAAAGAATTTTTTAAATCGGTCTAGTAGTTTCGGAGCCTATTCAATACAAACAAACAAATTTTTCCTCTTTATAATATTAGTATAGATTAACTGCAGAAAATTCACTTAACATACAAAACTCACTGTATACTCACAATAACACTAAAAAACTGCTGTTCTGTTCATACGATAAGCGCATTTAACACGTTATGATTGATTTATGAGGTACAAATGATAAATATGTCACCAAAATCTTCGTTCCTATTGGTTAATCAGCACGTGCCCACGGCACGCGCCACTCGCAAGCCCCACCCAATTTCTTTCTTGTCGGGACCTTCACTGCATCTGCATCCGCATGAACATCCGCATCGATTATTGCAGATGCGGACGCAGATATTTGAATCGATTTGCGGATGAGAATATTCGCAACATCTCTGGTTCCAACGCGTGATTACTATACGAGTATTAGTCACTTTCTGCATTGAGTTGTAATTTCTGCATTGAGCTCTGCCACTTTATTGCATCTCTGCCTCTCAGTCGAGCGCTTGCTCTCTCGAGGCAATATTTGAGTATCCTCTTAAGGGGACACCGGAGGGACAATCGCCCATACAACACGTACTACCAAGATCATTTCTAATTGGAGCATATTTCTACCTTAATAAGGTATTATTTTAATTTGAATAGTATTTGTCTAGGTTCCCAACCATATATTAGATTAAAATACTTACCTAAAATGAAATAGAAGCGTATCGCATTCTGCATGTTTTTACGTCATAAAAGACCTGTTTTCAACCTAATTGTTTCGTATTAAAATCAACAACATCTTACGTATCCTAGTCATGGGAACATAGATTATATCGTCTAGTTACAGAATGAGAAAATTACAACAAGTTTTCTGTCATCATTTTTGGTATTACGGAACACGGTCAAAATCTAATCAAATTTAGAATCGTTCTATTGCTATCACTGTCGCTCTGCGTGGCCAAACTTCGTCACTAAACAGGGATAGCGATATTCAGGCCGAAGTTTTTGACGCGGCCGAATTGAAGTTGCGCTCAGGGATCGCCGGCGCATTAATTCAGTGTATAATATTCAATCCATAATAATATTTTAAATTCAAAAGTACCTCTCTTTTTAACTGAATTCAATAAAAAGGAGGAGGTTCTCAATACGTCAGAATGTATGTTCCCAGATTACTCGAAGGCGCCTGGACTGATTCGAGAAATTATTTTTTTGTTTAAAAGGGTATACTTCACAAGTCAGGATTGATGAAGGGGTCCCAAAAAATCGAGGACATCCCTTAAACTTTATAGGGACCCAAGTCGGTTTTATGTTTATTACCTCAGAACTCTGTCATTTATCAATCGATTTGTTTTTTTTTATTTGAAAGGATATACTTTCAGATTATTTTTATGGAAATTTCATAAAATCTGTTCAGTAGTTTGGTTAAGTCGGTTATATTTTTGATAAAAAGTTACTCGTCCTATTGACAAACCAACCACGCGTGTAAACGTATGAAGCCTAGTGCGGAAGCTGTTATATTAAGGCGCTCACCGTAGCTGATGACCTTGAGCGAATGGGCGTAGCCATTGTTTCGGCCCCGCATCAACCGCACCTTCCGCCACACGCATCTAACCGACCAGCAAATAGGTGAGTGCGAGGCAGACGTGCACAACCCTACCGTACGACAGTCAGCGGTACACTGCCGCCTATCGCCCGCGCAACCACCTTCTAAGGATACGCCCGCTAATTATTCGGAAAAATAGAAAATAATTAATTTCCACGTGAAAGACCGTCGCAGCACAGCATCATATGTTCAACTTGAAGGTATAGTCTTTGCCCACATTTAAGTGAAAGAAAAATTAAAAAAATTTACGTAGTTTAGAGGTTGAATCAAATTGAAAGTCGAAAACAGCTACATTTTGTTATTTTGTTTTCTCATAGTAAATAAACAGATAGAACTTTTTTGTATGTTCACTTTGCAGATAAAAGGTCAATGAATGACATACATTTTTTTGAGCACATAAAACTGATTTCTCCCTGAGGAGAAAGCCTCCAAATAAGACCAATCAGCTACTATATTCGCCCTATGTAAGTATATTATAAGAAAATTCAACTTTTTCTTCATTAACATGTTTTACGGCGACGTTAATAAGATTTATTTAGAATTCAAAACCTTATAATGAAATAACACTTAACAACGTCGTCGAGAGCCATCTATTTAATTAAGTTGATAAATGTACGGTATTTTATATTTTTGAATTAGACAAGCCGGGACGCGCGAGAAAAAAACCACCCCAACTTCCTTATAGGGGTGGTAAATAAAAGCTTTTTTTTAAATTTCATAATAATTTGACGACCTCCGTGGCGCAGTGGGCGAATAGCCGGCTGAGACGCAGGAGGTAGCGGGTTCGATTCCCGCCGCATAACAAATGTTTGCACGATCTACAGATATTTGTTACGGGTCTGGTCGTTTCTTTATAAGTAGGTATGTATTTACAAAAGAAATGTATATAAGTATTCTATCAGTTATCTGCTTCCGATTGATGTCTCTACAGCTAGCGCCATCATGGCAGTTGCGGGCGCGCAAGTAAAGTAAAGGATTTTTTGCGGATAGAATATGGGTCAAGGAAAGAGTTACCTTATATGGTCGAAAGATAACGTTACCACAACTCTACCCAACTGCGCAGAAAGAGGGTGATGTTTATATTGACCAACCTCGCGTGCGGAGCCGCGGGCGGGTGAGTTTTTATAAATAAATATTGCTGGACATTTCACACAGCGCTATCTAGCCCCAAACTAAGCAGTGCTTGTACAATGGGAACCAGTTCACTGATAGAATACTTATATACATTTTTTTTTGTTAATACATACTTTTAATATATAGAGAAACAACCAGGACCCAGAACAAATATCTGTAGATCATGCAAACATTTGTTCCGCGGCGGGAATCGAACCCGCTACCTTCTGCGTCTCAGCCGGCTATTCGACCGCTGCACCACGGAGGTCGTCGGTAGATAGAGATTTTAAGTTAATATTGACATTCTGCAATTTTGTCATTTCTTACTTTTGTATGAATCTGTCTAATTGTGTTATTTTAGTCTAATATTGTATTGTAATTAAACCCGTATATTTTTTTTTATTGATGATAGTCAAGCGCTTGACCACTACCTCACCTGGTGGTAACTGATGGTATGATCGAAATATATCACGCTTGCCTTGAAAGAACCTATTCACTCTGGACTTGAAGACTCCGAGATTATACCGGTTTGGAAAAACATACGCCGGAAGTGAGTTCCACTCCTTACTCGTGCTAACAAGAATAGTTGAAGCAAATCGTTTGGTACGGCAAGGTGGTACGCCGACCAGGTACGGGTGGTACATCTCGGTGCTTTATTTTATTCCAATATTTTTGTATCTTTAATTATTATTATTATTCCCGTCATAATTAATGTAAATTAATCTATCTATCTATCTTTCAGCGTCCTTGAGTCTTCGTGAGAGGCCATCATGTTTCTATAACAAAACCAAAATTACATATATATAAACGGTTTTTAATCGTACCAATTAGAAATGTCAAACTGGTCACAAAACCAAAAGAACAATACAGTTCTATATAAATAAGTTTATGCCCTAGGGAGGAATGACTTCTGAAATCGTGTATCGCAAATTCGCAATCAAAGGTCCTGTTAGACACGGTTGATTTAGCGGACAGAGCCGCGGGCACAATGGTATTATTAGGGTTCCGTACCCAAAGGGTAAAACGGCACCCTATTATTGAGGCTCCGCTGTCTGTTTGTCCGTCTGTCACCAGGCTGTATCTCATGAACCGTGATAGTTAGACAGTTAAAATTTTCACAAATGATGTATTTCTATAACAACAAATACTAAAAACAGAATAAAATATGTATTTAAGGGGGGCTCCCATAAACCAAACGTGATTTTTTTGCTCGTTCTAGCTCGATATTTATAACGGCAACAGGTAAACGCTTGAAATATTTACAGAATATTTAGTTATATATTCACTTAAAAAATAAATAATTAAAATAAAATAAAACCAATATTTAAGGGGGGGGGGGGGAGAGGGGGGCTCCCATATAACAAACGTGATTTTTTGTCGTTTTTATAGATAACTAGTGGACCCCCCGAACTTCGTATCGGCTTGACATGCATAGGTATAACGCGGGCTGTCAATATAAGTCACCCTGGTAGAATTATCAATGGCCGGGGGCCATCATTATGTATGAGAAAATGAATGACTTTCACAAATAATTCAATACCATAATTAGCCAAATCGCGCCACCCGTTCTCGTGTTTTAGCGAGACTAACGAACAGCAATTAATTTTTATATATATAGACAATATATCTCGGGATAACTCCTACCGAAGCATCTGTTTCAAACGATATTCATTTTTTTTACATCCTCTTTGACGATATTTGCAGCACGCATTCTGTCAATTCTATGTCAAACGTCATAGGTTACATTATAAAAGCGCTAAGGTTAGATTATAAATAATTTTATATGGTGGTTAAGTATTCTTAAATTTTCTGATTTTGCGCGCAATTTTCTTAATTTTTTCTTTCATAAGAACCTTCTCCTGACAATAAGAAATACAACAAAGAATTGGCCAAATTGGTCCAGGCGTTGTTGAGTTATGCGCTTACCAACACATTTTGAGATTCATTTTTATATTATAGACGGAACGGAACCCTTCGTGCGCGAGTCCTACTCGCACTTGGCCGGTTCTTGGATTATTTCGTATGTTTGGTGGGAAATTATTTTACTGATTTGGGGTTGGGGCAGAACATTCGGTAACAATACCGAATTGTTTGCCCCAACAGGATTTCAATCACGCCGTAACATCTATACCGATTTCGATGAAATTTAGTATATACGTTGATTATAACCTGGACCACCACATAGGCTACCATTTAACCCATAAATCTGTTCCCATGGGATAAAAATGGGATGTCAAGTCAAATTGCAACAGCGAGTTTTGCTTTATTTCTAGGTTACCTACACATGTAGTAGTGTAACGCGTACTAAGTCGCGGGCAACAGCTAGTTTTAAATAAATAAGTAAAAAAATATTAGACATTTAACACAGCGCTACCTAGCCCCAACGTGAGCTTGTACTATGAGAAACAGATAACTGATAGAATACTTATACAGTCAAACCTGGGTAAGTGAGAACTGGATAAGTGAGAAAACTCTATAAGTGAGAGTAATAGCCAGGACCCGTCATTTTAAGCTCCCAAAACCTCTATTAGCGAGAAACAGAAACCTCTGTAAGAGAGAGTCGTTTTTCCCTCATGGACCTCCGTCAGTGAGACTGCTATTTATCTATACCTCTATAAGCGACATTCGAGCTTTTTTAACAAATTTAACATCTGCTATTTTATAACTCATTCTTAACTTTCGTGGAACTTCCTACCATTGTTTTTGTATTGTTTTCTCGTCAATATTGTACCTATTCTATTTCGTGGAACTAAATAACGTTGTTATTTTATCGCATTCTTTTCGAATGGACACATCTGCTATTTTATAACTTATTCTTAACTTTCGTGGAACTTACTACCATTGTTTTTGTATTGTTTTCTCGTCAATATTGTACCTATTCTATTTCGTGGAACTAAATAACGTTGCTATTTTATCGCATTCTTTTCGAATGGACACATCTGCTATTTTATAACTTATTCTTAACTTTCGTGGAACTTACTACCATTGTTTTTGTATTGTTTTCTCGTCAATATTGTACCTATTCTATTTCGTGGAACTAAATAACGTTGTTATTTTATCGCATTCTTTTCGAATGGACACATCTGCTATTTTATAACTTATTCTTAACTTTCGTGGAACTTACTGCCATTGTTTTTGTATTGTTTTCTCGTCAATATTGTACCTATTCAATTTCGTGGAACTAAATAACGTTGTTAAATGCCTTGGAGACGGTCCATCAGTACTTTGAATACGCGGTGGTTGTTGATCAAGCAATATTCGACAAAATTTATGAGTTAGAGAAAAACATTCAAAATACAAAAACAGAAACCCAAACGAAATTGACGGATTTTTTTACGTGTAAATAAGTTCTAAATAAAATAAAATTACATAGTGCATGCATTTTTGTTTTGTTTTCCTAAGCATTTTGATACCTACCCTTATAAAGTACTTATATGTCGAAATCTAATGAACGTAACATATACACACTATTAAAAATATATATGTACATAATACATATATGTTGTGCATATTATGCACATAATTTTATCATATTACATATTTACCACATTCGTACTTGCTGTGACTTGGTATTGCTGCGTACCTCTATAAGAGAGAAACGCTAACCATGTACCTGCATTAGCGAGAAACTCGGGTTAGTGAGAAACCTCTGTAAGCGAGAATGAGATTGTGCTCCCTTGAACTCTCGCTTATCCAGGTTCGACTGTATAGGTACTTTTTTGTGTAAATATGTATATACATATAATATATAGAAAAATATCCAGACCCGGACAAATATCTGTAGATTATGCAAACATTTGTTTCGCGGTGGGAATCAAACCCGCTACCTCCTGCCTCTCAGACGGCTCTTCGTCGGCAGGTCGTCAATTAGAATCTATACCAAAACTCTGAAGTACTACTACCATATCAAAAATTAAAACGATCAATGATTTAAACGGGTATTTATCGCGTATGCACCTTTTTTATTCGTTATCCCGACGTTTCGGGTGTGTTACAACAGCCGTGGTCACGGATGGACTCATAGAACGTTAGAATTTGATTTCTCCCCTACATATTATACTTCAAAGCACAGCAACCTCCTTTATTCACAACTTTCAAAAGATTCTAATTGTTTGGATTTTATCTTCATATAAATCGCATTTCATTTTCAAAGAATTTCCACGCGTTGTTTTTTGTTTTTCTCTAGAGCGTTCTAGGCTATTAAAAAAAAAGTAGGTAAAAATGATATGGCAAAGAGAATGGCTGGAACACTACACATTTGACGACCTCCGTGGCGAATTCAGGACGATTCAGGAGCCGGCTTCAGGGTTCGATTCCCACCGCGTAACAAATTTTTGCATGATCTACAGATCTGGGTCTGGTTGTTTCTCTATCAATATGTAAGTATTTATAAAAAAAGAAAAAAAAAAGTATTTAAGTATTTTATCAGTTATCTAGTTATCTGGTTATTATAGTACAAACTCTGTGAGAAATGTTCAGCAATATTATTTTCTTTGTCTGAAGTGTTTTTTTGATTCGTACGACCAGGATGGAACAAGCGTATGGCCCACCTGATGTTAGATAGATAGATAATTTCTTTATTGCACACCATTAAAAATAAAACAAACAAAAGAGAATACAAAATTAAATCAAAGGTACAATGGGCGGCCTTTTCGCTAAAAGCGATCTCTTCCAGGCAACCTTTGGGTGGACAGGATCTGTGTGAACAAATGAGAACGGCGGCGTTAATCAAATAATAACTAACAGAATAAGTACATAAATGACTAAAATAAAATATACATATAAATAATTTTATAATATTAAATAACCTACTTCTAAATACATAGGTAATTAGAAAAAAAAAATTAATACAAAATTTAAAGTTGCGAAGTCTTAGTGAGCGATGGACGACAGATAATGTTTATTAACCACGCTTTTAAAAACAGGAAGGGATTTGGCGTTACGTGATGTGGTAATCATCGTCTATAACAATGTATTTTATTGCCTCGTAGGTAATATTATTAAAATAAGAATGATTAGGTACTAATTTTAATACTAGAAATAAAGATAAACTCGCTGTTGCCACTTGTAGACTCCATAAAGTTAGTAAGTCGTTCAAAGGGCAAGGTGTACGCTTTTATAACTAACTCCAAAGTGATGCACAAAAATTAACACTATTAAATTTATGATTTTATATTTATTTTATTAAGAAGAAGACTCTATCTAACCTACTAAAAGACTAACCTAACGATAAAATAAACCTGATTTAAAATCATTATTATAAATACGGGATTTATCACGTACCGTCTCATCGGTGTTTCGACCGACAATGTTTCGGTTCAATTCGTGAACCTTCATCAGGATGAGTGCGATCCGCTCCGAATAACGTCTCGCCTCGCACTAACTCTCAGTGCGAGGCGAGACGTTATTCGGACCGTTATTTATCAGGGTGAGTGCGATCCGCTCCGAATAACGTCTCGCCTCGCACTAACTCTCAGTGCGAGGCGAGACGTTATTCGGAGCGGATCGCACACACCCTGATGAAGGTTCACGAATTGAACCGAAACATTGTCTGTCGAAACACCGATGAGACGGTACGTGATAAATCCCGTATTTATAATAATGATTGTAATCAATCACGAAAGTTTTCTAAGTAAAACTGATTTAAAATATTATATTTTTAGTAAAATACATTTTCTATAGCTATTTTTGCTATATGTCACGTAAACGTAATATAAAATTCAAATAAAAATTAAAATATATAAAATCTTGTGATTATACTTATACGGGTTTTTGCTGTCCCGCTTTCGACGAAAGAATCCAGCATTTTCACTAAAAAAGTTTCAAAATTCCGACATAAAAAAAATCTGGCAACGCTGCTACCTATAGTCGGTCTGCCTTCCTGTTGCTATACCCTGCCAGGGTGTAAAAGTGGTGAAAGCAATAAATGTGTTGAGTACTAACTGTTGCCCGCGACTTTGTACGCGTTACCCTACTAACATGTGTAGGTAGCCTAGAAATAAAGATAAAATCGCTTTTGCAACTTCACTTGACACCCCATTTTTAGATTTCCGTACCCAAATGGAAAACGGGACCCTATTACTAAGACTCCGCTGTATGTCTGTCTGTCCGTCTGTCACCAGGATGTCTTTCTGTTGCCGCTATAACAACGAATACTAAAAACAGAATAAAAATAATATTTTAGCGGGGCTCCCATACAACAGATATGATTTTTTTGCCGTTTTTATAGATCGCACTTCGCCGGATTTTTATCCCATGCGACCTGATTTTCGGGATAAAAGGTAGCCTATGTATCCAGGTTATAATCTATGTACATACACGTACATACATTTCATCGAAATGGGTTAAGCCGTTACGACGTGATTGAGTAACAAACAAACAAATAAAGAAATAAACAAACATCCAAACTTCGCATTTATAATATTAGTGTGATTGAATATTGGTCACGCACCTTATCTAAGCATCCAGCAATGTACACACGGCTACACATCAAGCTATAAACGTCCGGTATAAGCTGACCTCTCATTCTACGAAAAGCCTACACAATGCGAGGTCAGCTTATACTGGAGTAGTATAGCTTGATGTGTAGCCGTGTGTGTACATATGTACATGAAGCTGATGTTTTTGTGAAAAACAACCTAGAACTATTTGAAACATACTGTCCCAGTGCTGGGCAAAGGCCTCCCCCTCTTCCTTCCACTTAGATTAGATTAGGAATTTTTTTATTGCGCTAATCAAATAATACATAGGCGAATTTAATGCTAATTAGCATTTTCTTCCAGCTAACCTTTGTGTCACTTTGTGTGTGACCACTTATCACGGTCTAGAGCCATATCCCGCCAGTCTCTTTGGAACACGTCCAAGTCATCACTCCAGCGCTTTTTAGGCCTTCCTAGGCGTCGCTTTCCGTCTTTAGGAGTCCATATGCTTGTCTTCTTGACCCACCTATCGGGTTGCATACGGGAGACATGACCCGCCCAGACCCATTTCAGCTTTGCAGCCTTGATGCCCACGTCAGCGATGCCGGTCTTCGAGCACAGCCAGGAGTTTGGAATCCGGTCGATCCGCTTTACACTAGTGTTGCCCAAATTCAGTCTTGGTCTTGCAGTCTTGGTCTTGTTCTTGCGTTTTTGCAAGACCAAGACCAAGAACAAGACCGCGTATTTTTAGCAAGACCAAGACCAAGACTGACCGTGCAAGACTTGAGCAAGAACAAGACATAGCCTGCAAGACTCTTGCGTCTTGCAGCTAGGACTTAGCGCTATTTCACTGAGTAGTTAGGTGTAACAGTTCGGTGTATAGGTAGGTACGCTTAGGAATTCTATGAGACGCAAAAAACTGTATCAAAGAATATGAAAAACTGGACCTATGCGCATTACGACTAATACCATAAACATAGCGAATAAAAAAATATCTATTAAAATCAAACTGAGTGCATGCATAGTTATGTTTTAACCATCGGCACTTTGATAATGCGGCGTCAAAGGTTTTGTACTTACTTCTCAAAGAAATTTGCCGCTTTTCGGAAGTACATGGTTATGATACACGCGCCGGCGGCTTCTTTTGAAATCTAAAACAATCGTTGCCGCCACGCCGAAATCATAACATTTGACACTATTTGATTGCCGCCATAGGGCGTAGGTATACTCATGCAAAATAATTTCCTAGTAGAGTACCTACAGGTGTTCCAAAGAATAAATAAGTTTCAGAGTGCTTAGAATGAAAATGAATACATTATACTGATCACGCAAGTAGTATTATGATTAGGATAAAATTGTAAGGATAGGTAGTAGATGTCATATTAATTCATTATAGTAAGTATATATTATAATATTGATTACTTATATGGTTTTAAACTAATTACTTAGGTACTATTGTTGTACATTTAGTCATTATATTTCTTAAGTTTTTACAAGAAAAAATAGCAAAAAAGTGTTCAAATATCACCCGTTTAATAAATATTGTAGCCACTTTTAAATATCCTTGAAACGTGTAAAAAAATTCTACGAAACTAATAAAATAATATAAAAAGCGTAGGTACTTACCTACTAATAAAATAAAAAGCCTGCGATAAGAGTTTTGTATTACTTACCAGCCCGAATATCTCTGAGAGAGATGATGAGAGTAAGTATTTACTAGCTGTGCCCGCGACTTCGTCCACGAGGAATAGTAACTTTGGAGGTATAGTGACGTTCAGGACTTATTTATTTATTTTAAAACTTCTGTCATCAAACATACAAACGAACTCTTCAGCTTTATAATATTAGTATAGATGTACGCCAAAACATTCACTTATATGTAAAGAATAGTGATTGGCACTAATTCTATTTTATTCACGCGTCGCGTCTGTACAAGTAGGTTATATTTAGTGTGTGTTTGTACGCCGCACGCGGCATTGTTTGATTTGCGGCGGCATCCTTTTCATAGAGCCGGCACGTAGCGAGGCGGCGCGGTAGAAAGCAAGGAAACGTACTATAAATAAAGGAATTATTTTAATTCCAGTCATTTCCAATTGAGCTGTGCTTCGAGTCTAACTTAATAATTGTTTTTACTAATTCTCGTTGTTTTCTAAAAACGTATCACGTGTACAATTTAATATGAGTGACGAAGATTCAAATTATTCTAGTCCGAGTAACGAGAGTTTGAGTCACAGATCTAAAAGACCCAAAAGCAAATATGAGGAGTTTTTCGAAATAATTCATGCATCCCAAACTGCCTTCTGTAAATTGTGCCAACATAAAAAGATTGAAATAAAAATGAAAAACAGAAACACTTCAGGCTTAAGGAAACATCTAATATCTTTCCACAAAAAGGAATCAGAAATATTTCTTCCTGTTAAACCAAAATTAAGTGGAGATATCACAAGCTTTTTAGTAACCGCTGGAAGAAGTGGACAGGTAAGAATATTTTTTTAACAGTTAAAAGAATTTTAACTCCGCGTAGCTATTCATGCGATACTTTCAAAAACGCCATTAACTTACGTAAGTATTTTTGAGTTAGTGGTGTTTTCACAGTTTTCATCTAGGGGTGCGACATATTAAGTATGTAATTATCGTCTTAAATATTTTTTATAAACACCCATATTTTCATTTAATCGGCCAGTAACAACTAAGTACTTTATTTTGGTAAATTACAGTACAGTGCAACCTTAATATAACAAATATCAATTTAACGATTTTCTCGATTTAACAACAACAAACCTCCTCCTCTTATACGCTCAAACCTAGTATGTTTTAAATAATAACACAAGATTTATTGTTTTGTTTCAGTCGGAAAACAGCAGTGACAACATCACGACAGCTACAGTTGATTGGGTGGTGAAAAAATATCTTCCCTTCTCATTTTTCGATGACGAAGCTACACAAGTATATTTTCAACGTATTTGCTCTAATATGGTGTTTCCTAAAAGGTCTACACTTAGAAGGAAAGTCAAAGAGCGATTTGAAGAGCTCCAATTGAATCTCAAGGAACGACTTCAACAATTATCATCTAAAATGTCTTTTACCATTGATGGGTGGACGTCAATTGCTGGTAGGAGTTACTACGGGGTTACTATTCATTATATAGACAACGAATGGAAGTATCAATCTGTAGTTCTTGATTTTATACCATCACGCGGTCGACATACTGGGGAAGATATTGCAACGATTTTCCATGAATGTTTATTGGAATATGGCATAATTGATAAAATACAAGGTATCACGGTCGACAACGCAACTGCAAATACCAAATTTATGTATGAACTGGGCAAACAGCTGCCGCCACACTTTGATTCAGACAATCAACATTTCCGGTGCTTTGCTCACATTTTAAACCTTGGTGTACAAGATTTATTAAAGACCTTAGCATTACACTGTGAGTCTGACACTAACGCGCAAGATCAGCAGTACGAAGACTATGCAGACGAAACTGAGGATGAGGAAGATGAAGAATCTGCACCAAATATTGCTGACTCGCGTACATCTGTAACAAAGTTACGCAGTATTTCCAGTAAAATAAAAAGAAGTGAGATAGTGAAGAAGAAGTTTCAGTCTGCTTGTGAAGCAGCTGGCGTGCCATCAAATCTAAATGCCATTCTTGACTGTCCAACGAGATGGAATTCCACACATGATATGATTGGATTTGGTTTAAAAGTGAGAGCGGGCATTGACATATTGTGCAGTTCTGTCACCGAATTAAATGATTTTCAAATCACAGCTAATGAATGGCAGGTACTCGAAAAATTACATAAATTTCTAATAAACTTTAAACTTTTAAGTACAAAACTTGGTGGAGACAAATATGTTACATTACCGCTAGTCATTGTATCATTCAATCTCTTGCTAGATAAAATTGAATCCATGGTAAAACAGTTAGATGAGAAACCTAATCGATCTGAAGTGGATGAAAGGCTCATTCTAGCTTTCCAAGCAGCTCGAGACAAAATGCTTAAACATTACAAGAAGAGCAACTGGATTTATTGTACTTCTTTAATTTTAGACCCAAGGCATAAGGCTCAGACTTTTGACCTGACAATGTGGGGGAAGCAACTTAAAACAGAAAGTCTGCGCAAGTTCAATGAACTTTATGAAGAATATAAAAGTCTACACTCACTGAACAAATCTCTGGAATTACCAGAAAAAGAAAATAAAGTATGTGATGAAGATGAAGACGTAATAGACTTTGATAAACTCTATGAATGTCCCTCGACGTCATCTGGATCTTGTCTTCAAGGCTTGGTGATAGACGAGTTGGAGGAGTACCTAAGAAAACCAAGAACTGCCAGCTCGGAAGACATTTTAGATTGGTGGAGGACGCATGAGACAGAGTATCCGATTTTATCGAAAATGGCCCGTGATTTTCTCTCAATACCTGCAACTTCAGTACCTGCTGAGAGGTTATTTTCTAAAGCATCATTAGTAATTAGAAAACATAGAAATAGGTTAAGTGATGAGTCAGCCAGATGGTTACTTTGTATTAATTCTTGGTCAAAAAAAATTATATAAAGTATCATAACCTAATGATAAAGCTGTTGATTTGTGTTGTATTTTATTTTTTATTCAAATAAATGATAAATCGTAAAACTCTTTTATTAAATTTCTTATAAGTTGAGGGTTCAATCTCTTTCTAGACAGATAAGTATTGTTCTTTAAAATACAGTCAAGTTATTGTAATTAATTTGTTTTTTTACATGTTTTAGCAAATGTAAGCTTATAAATCATAAATGTTTATTAAGAAACAGTTACTTCCATGGAAAACGACATATAGGTCAGTTGATTTTTCGAATTTCTTATCAAATCTTCAGTTATTTATTAATCTGCTTGATCTTTACTATGGCTATGTTAATTTAAGCTCACAATGTTCCAATTCTAATACGTTTTTCTAAGATTTAAAGTAAACTTTAATAAATAGTAATAGACTAATAGGTAATTGCAAGACTTGCAAGACTCTTGCTGCAAGACCAAGACCAAGACCAAGACTGGGAGCGCAAGACCAAGACCAAGACCAAGACCAGGTGTATTGGCGCAAGACCAAGACCAAGACTGGCTAAGTCTCGTCTTGTTCTTGCATTTGGGCAACACTACTTTACACCCAAAATGCTGCGGCCAAACTCCTAGTTTGAACTTCTGAGACTGACCGAGTGACCAAGACTGGGCACCGTAGGCTAGGACAGGCAGAATACACATGTCAATCTGTTGGCGTTTTAGCGATAAGGGAAGGTCACCCTTCATAAGTTCCTTCATGGACCAGTAGCTTTTCCAGGCGTTGTCGACTATTTATCAAAATTAATGTTCGATAACTATCAAACATTAGTTTTGATAAATACCTATATTGTTCCAATTTCTGAAAATAACTATTGACATCCATCTCCATGCCGTGGGGTGCCGGCAGTAGAATGTTACCCCTCTTTCCGTGTATCAACATCCTGTACTGCGCTCGCCAACCCGCCTGCCAAGCGTGGTGAGTATGGCAACTATCCATCATGGAGATCCATGGAGGCCTGTGTTCAGTAGTGGACGTTTTACGGCTAAAATGAAATGATGTTGATCCATCTCCAATTTGACAATATTATTATTTTACTAATACGTATATTATCCAAATTCTTTGACATTGTCAATTAACAATGTGCTCTTTATTTTTATTGTATTCAATTTAGGTATTTTTGTGTAGGTATAATTATGTATTATTGTGATTATGACTTCTGACACTTATGTTAAAACTTTGACAGTTAAAATTAATTGTGTAAGTATTTGATATAATTTTACTGTATAGTCTTTCCATTTTTTTATTTTCTCGATGACAGCTCCTGTGAAAACTTGAACGAGCGTCTTTTTTACATTATGTATGCATTATTTTATAAAAATATGACGCTTACGCACGTACAAGGTTATACCAGAGTCGGAGAAACTGATAGGGATGGAGCTGTCGATAAACGTAACACGATAACAGACCCGATATTTTTTTACAAAATGTAAGAAACTAAACTACTGCCGGATACTTTTGTACAAATTTACTAATTAATATTATATATCACTGCAAGATGTTACACGTATTAATTCTTGATTGATAATGCCAACTTCTTTAAAATTTTCGAAGCTGTTGTAAAATAAGTAGGTATAGGTAGGTACTCGACAATGAAACGAAATAATTATAACGACAGGTAATCTTTATATATTTATTTTAATCAAAATCTGATGAATCGTCACTGTCACTCGATGAGCTCTTCCCATGAGATCACAGCACTATCAAATAGAACTATCATCGAAAAAATAAAGAAATGGAAAGACTTTAATTTATTTGCCTAATTGTAAGGTTTGTACGCTTAAATGGCGAAACCTAGTATAGTTCTTTGTTAAGCTCAGCCATCGTACCTAGGTTTACAGACAATAAACGAATTTTGAATTATGAAGATAGGTGCCCTACGATGCACTGCTCGGCGTCCATCAACTTGAGGCATACAGGTGTAAAGCCTCATGTACCTGTAATTTCACCAGTAACCATACCCTTCAAACCGAAACACAGCAGTGCTGCTTGGCGGCTGAAACCTAGAAAACCTGATTTTGTCAACGGTAGCTAACGTAACCCAGCTGCTCTCTAAGCTGTGCCGAGGTTGCGGGCGCCTGAAACAATTTACTGAGCAATTTATCCCTCTTCCCCCCTCACCCCTTAATTTGTTGACAAGAAAAAAAACGACCCGTTTTAATTCAGCATCCGTTTTTAGGGTTGGGACCACGGACGGGTTTACCGGATAATTGTTTAGGGCGGACATTAAAAATAAAAATCCTCGTTCTCACTTACCTACATTAAAATTTAAATGAATGTGGAACGAGCTTGGGCTTCTGTATACCAGTTTTAGGGTTCGGTAGAACCATACAAGTAACTTTTTAACAAAAATGTACCTAACCGACTTCAGATAACAGTAAAAACCAAACTACTCTACTAATTTTGATAAAATTTCCATGGGATTTATATAAAAATATATCTTTTCAAATATAAAAAAAATTAAACCAGCCAAGTGCGAGTCGCACTCGCGCACGAAGAGTTCGGTACCATTATCTATTAAAACGGCAAAAAAAATCACGTTTGTTATATGGGAGCCCCCCTTAAATATTTATTTTATTCTGTTTTTAGTTGTAATATCAGCAACAGAAATACATCATCTGTGAAAATTTCAACTGTCTAACTATCACGGTTCATGAGATACAGCTTGGTGACAGACGGACAGACAGACAGACCGACAGCGGAGCCTCAGTAATAGGGTGCCGTTTTACTCTTTGGGTACGGAACCCTAAAAACGAGTGTGCTTCAGACCACACGACTGAAGTAAAACTTTTTTTCAAAATATTAATATAAAAATTGTTCAATTATAAAATTGTCCACACGTCTGTAGAACGATCAGTCTATGTTCATTCTGGACAGACGCAACTCGTACTCGCACATTAACGTTTAAAAATATACGACACGTAACTCTCTTGCTTTCTATCTTCACTAACTTATATCTCCCTCTCAACTTTCGTTCGCACTTTTCGTAACGCATTCAGCAGCTTACTCCCCAAGTCAAGCGTGCGTAAAAAGTTTTACTTCAAAAACTAATTTTCCAAAACGTTTGGTATATAACGGAGTTCTGAGCTAACAAACATAACATAAAAATTAAACAAATTTAAGACTTATATGGTTTTCTCATGGATGCCATTGTCGTAACTGGACCAAATGGAAATGGGAGCACACGGAAAGCACCAAATTTCAAATAAAAAAAGAATCATCAAAATCGGTTCACCCAGTCGAAAGTTCTGAGGTAACAAACATAAAAAAATACAGTCGAATTGAGAACCTTCCTTCTTTTTTGAAGTCAGTTATAAACAACTCAGTGTTGTGTGTAACACGTGCACAACATAATATAAATTAAAACGTATAACTCTTGACGCGCTAAGAAGAAGAAGGGCTCTGTAGTTTTGTTTTTATTGATCATAAGTCAAGGCGCTTGGCCACTACCTCACCTGATGGTAAGTGATGGTGCAATCGAAGATAGAGCACGCTTGCCTAGAAAGAACCTATTCACTCTGGACTTGAAGACTCCGAGACTATACTGGTCCGGAAAAACATACGCCGGAAGTGAGTTCCACTCCTTACACGTGCTAACAAGAAAAGTTGAAGCAAATCGTTTGGTACGGCAAGGTGTAATGCCGACCAGTAGGCATAGTACCTAACTGTAGAGAAGAGTTTTGTCTTTAGTCAGCATATTTATCCAGAAATCGATACATATCCAATAAACAATATTTATCGTAAACTGGCCGCTTAGTCAGTTTAACAGGAACCTACTTACATGATGCATGAATATGATTGGTTTACCTATTTGATACAGGCTGTGTCATTGATATTTTAGGACTAGAAATGAAGGTAGATTGAAAATTAAACAAAAATCCACCAGTGATTTAAATTATTGTCGTAAATGCGGTGAGACGCAGTATAGTGTTATTATTGTTTTTGTAATTCTTTTTATAATTCATTTATTCATTGAAGTTATTGTAAGTGTCAAAAACACTAATAGTATTCAATCAATCAATGAATTAATTTATTAAATCAGACAATAGTTTACAAGTCCATTTGTGTAAGGTTAGTTAGGTTATAAAACTTAAATACCATCTAAGGTAGTAATGTATTTTGTCATGTATTTTGTTAAAACTTTCATTCGCATCCCAACGCAATAGCCATAAGGTTCAGGATCCAAATGAAAGATTGAATCACAGGCAGGTCATATCTATCAGGTATGACCTGCAGAATGCTGTTGGAGCTGGCCCGTACTCTGCTTAGCAATGAGGCCGTTTTCTTACGGATTATGGCATGGAAACCATCGACCAGCGCCTCAGTAAACATGGTAGATGCACTGCAGTACCGAGGCAACCCTAACACCATTCTGAAGCCAATGTTGTACTGGACGCGTAGGGCATTTAGCGATTTTTGAGTATAGCAGAACCAAAGGCTGCTCGTGTAGAAAGATTGGCAGTAGGCTTTGAAGAGAGTTATTTTCACTTGCCTACTGCAACGTGCAAACCTTCGAGCCAGCATGTCACTTCTGATCGCCATTGCCCTACGCTCCCTTTCTATAACAGCCAGATCATCAAGGTCGTCATAGACCCTTTTCAGTTCGGCTCCTGCAAGTTTAATTGCTGGAATCGATTCGGGAACTTTACGGGCGGCTTTAATAGTAACAACAATAGTATAATTTAAAAAAAAACAATGACACTATGAACACTGGAAATGCATTATTAAAATACTGTGTCGCAGTGCTCGTCCTTAAGACTATATGATGAAATTACCGGTAAATTTGGAATAAATTTACCGGAAAATTTCGTCCTTATTCTGAGAAACCGACTAATTGACATCCCTTGAACAGTTGTACAGGGTGCCCCAGATTAAGCATATCCTGTTCTCCACTGTCAAATAAATTTCAATTAAAAAATGGAAATGAAAATTCTCTCGCTCCGTGGCGCAGCAGACGAATAGCCGGCTGTGACGCCGGAGAGGTAGCGTGTTCGATTCCCGCCGCGGAACAAATATTTGTATGATCTACAGTTATTTATTCCGGGTCTGGTTGTTTCTCTAGTATATTATAAGTAGGTATATAGAAGGAAAAAAACGATCAGTTATCTGGGTCCCATAGTACAAGCTTTGCTTAGTTTGAGGCTAGATAGCGCGTTGTGAAATGTCCAGCATTATTTATTTATTTATTTATAAAAAACTATTTACTGCAAACAAAAACCTTATCAATTAAAAAAACTGAGTGTGCTTAGACCACACGACTGAAGTAAAACTTCTTTTTCAAAATATTAATTTATAAAATTCTTCAAAAACGAAATGAAAAAACATAAAATAATCAAACGAACTACTGACTGAGATATATTATATACCTATATATTTCATGCACTGGCTATGAGAGGAAGAGAGAAAGAAAATGTGCGCGCGCACTGCTCTCTCTTGCTTCTACAGTAATATACGAAACGTACTCTCTCTTTCTATCTTCACTAACTTATATCTCCCTTTCAACTTCCGTTCGCACTTTTCGTAACGCTTCACCAGCTTACTCCCCAAGTCAAGCGTGCGTAAGGAAGTTTTACTTCAATAATGTTAAAACTCCAAAGTGAGATCACCAAATCAATTTGGGCAACTTGGGCGTTGTTTGTTTGTCCGAGGATAACTTTCGAAGCGTTTATCCGATCATCGTGAATTTTGTTATATAGGTAGGTAGTGAATTGGTAGGTATTGATTGTGATGGGACAATTTTGGTGTGACTAAATGAGATAAAAATGTGGGGGTTGGGGGGGGGGGGGGGGGGGGTTTGTTGAGATATTGGGGTTCTAAAGGAATAAATAACCAAAATGGGACTGTCCGGTCAAGTGGCACGTCTAATAAAAAGTATTTGTGAGTACATTTCGATCCTGTTTTTATTTTTAGGTTAAACCTTGCAGTTTTTAACTTATTAGCCATAATAAAAACTGAACGTTGACAAAACTCACAGGGTACACCAGTGACCCCACAGTGCTGTAATTTGGTATGCGTGTAGCTTAAGTGACACAAATATAGGCAAAAGTCTGAAATCCAGAATAACTGCAATTTGAACCACAAAAAAAATTTAACCAAATATTGGAACTCCCGTTATCTGTAATTTGAACGAAACTGTAGGTCAATTTATTTGGGTTATTTATTTCGTGGCACTATTTTGATAGTCAAAGATTACGAATAATATTTATTTGTTTTTATGGGAGACTCGCGAGATCTCAGTTTGAGGCGAACCACTAGTGTTACGTCAAACATAAAATTTCGTGGTTTGGCCCAACGCAATGGCCCCCACTGTCATGAATACCTTCCAGTACGACCGAAATACATGTTCTGTGTCATCTTGTAAGATAATCATAAAATAAAATGTCATATAAAACTTGTAAGGAATTCTTCGTAAAATACTTTATGGGGTCGAATAAGCGAAGACATCGTAACGGTTACGTATTAAAAGTACCCGAATGGGGAGCGCCTAAAAGGAGACCGTGCACGAATGAGGACAGTGTTGCGATTCACCAAGAAGTCCCGCTGTCAGCTCAAGTAACTGCATAAATATAAAAAATAAAAAAATAATGCTGGTCATTTTACACAGCGCTGTCTATACCCAGACTAAGCCGAGTTTGTACTATGGGAACTAGTAGTTCACCCCGAACTGAGATCTCGCGAGTCTCCGATTACAATCTTTGACTATCAAAATAGTGTCACAAAATAATAACCATATAACTTGGTCTACAGTTTCATTCAAATTACATGTAACGGGAGCTCATGTTATATTGTTAGGTACCCTTTTTTGGGGTACAAATTGCAGTTATTCTGGATTTCAGACTTTTGACTATATTTGTGTCACTTAAGCTATACGCATACCAAATTACAGTACTGTGAGGTCACTGGTGTACCCTGTGAATTTTGACAAAGTTCAGTTTTTATTATGGTCAATAACTCAAAACTATAAAGACTTTACAAAAAACAAAAACGGAATCGATATGTAATAATGAAAATATTTCATTTGACGTCCCAGTTGACCTATTAGTCTCATTTATTTTACCCCTCTTGAACCCCAATATCTCAACTACCCCCCCGACATTTTTAGTTCATTTAGCCACACCAAAAATGTGCTATCACTACCTACCTATGTATCAAATTTCACGATGATCGGATCAACGCTTCGAAAGTTGTCCTCGGACAAACAAACATACAAAGCTGATTTGCCCAAGTTGATTTAGAGACTACTATTATAGTTTTGTTGGAATGGATAGTTCAATACAATCAAAAATTAAAATGCGTTATTAATTACTCATTAAAACGGGTATTTATCGCGTATGCACCTTTTTATTTGTTATCCCTTTGAATAAAAAAGGTACATACGCGATAAATACCCGTTTTAATCAGTAATTAGGTACAGTGATCGCGAAAGTTTGAAAAAATCAATTAAAATGCGTTTTATTAAACTTTTGATATTGTTGGTTAATGACTTCTAACAGTAAGCCGATATTGTACTTACTATAGTATTATATCTTGTAGGATATATATATTTTATTATTTTTCTGTAATTGTAATACCTATCAAATTGTACAAACCTGTTTTATTTATTTATCTTAAAGTAATAGATTTATCTTATATATATTTATTTTAGATAATAAATCATAATAAAATAGAATAATTCTTTATTGTACACCAGGAATACTTAAAAAAACGAATTTATGTTAAGTATGGTATAATAGGCGGCCTTACCGCTGACCGCAATTTCTTCCAGGCAACCTTTGGATGGAAAGTAAAGAGCGAAGCAGTAAGGGGCAGCGGTGCACAGAGTATTTTTACAATTGAAAGAAATACTTATAATCCTAATACTTAAATTAATACCTAAAGATAGACTAATATATACCAAACTAATAACTTAACTAAATCAAACTAATAACCTAACTAAATCAATATTCTTGCAAATCTAATAAAAGGAAGGCAATAAGATTAAAATAAATATTAATAAAAAAATAAATAGGTAACTCAAATGACAAGAAAGCTAAGCATTTAGGTAATGTTGCTTTAATATCAGCTTAAAAGAGTACTGTGAAGGAGCCCGTCGAATTTCCACAGGCAAAACATTCCAAAGGCGCACTGCTTCGACAGTGAATGATTTTCCGTAGAACGAACTAGAGTGTACATAATAATTAATCATTCGATTTTATTTATTAATTTCAAGTACATAATTTCAAAGATTTTTTTTAATAATGGCTTGTATAAACAACATAATTTCAAACAGGACCTACACTAAGTCGAGTAGTCTTGTGTTGAAGATCCTGTTTTTCTTCAAGTGGGTTCCCAAATAGTAGCCATAGATAAGATTAGAAAGAATGCGTTTTGTCACAAATACAAAAAAAACGAGTGTGCTTTAGACCACACGACTGAAGTAAAACTTCTTTTTCAACATATTAATTTATAAAACTGTTCAAGAACGAAATGAAATTACGAAATAACAGATGCGTCCGCAGATGAATTTTAACGAGCTGTCCGTAGGTCGATCAGTCTATGTTCATTCTGGACAGACGCAGCTCGCACTCGCGCATTAACGTTTAAAAATATACGAAACGTAACTCTCTCTCTTTCTATCTTCACCAACTTATATCTGCCTCTCAACTTCCGTTCGCACTTTTCGTAACGCATTCACAAGCTTACTCCCCAAGTCGAGCGCGCGTAAAGAAGTTTTACTTCAATAATCTTAAAACTAGGCTTAATAAAGCTAATTGTGATACAAATGGCGACCACTCAGCGTGTGCTATGGCAGATTCGCTCGGCCACAGCGGTCTTCCGTGGCCGCCGTCGATTTAGCATTGGAGCACGCGACGTAACTCGCGTTTTCGAGTGACTTCTTAGTGAATCGCAGCTCGGTATGTGCTCGCTTTGTCGTTTATGATACTTGCATACAAGAATAATGATAAAAAAAATGTTCCAGAAAATATAAGGGAAAATTTCACCTGATGAAAATGTACGAGATACTCATATAGGGTGTATGATAATATACGCATACAAATGAATGGGGTCATTTTGAGACGCATAATAAATAAATTTGTGAAATGTTTACCCATAGAAATGTGAAATTTATTTAAGCATGTAAAAACAAACACTTTATTAAATTTATGTTGTGCTATTCCATAATGCTTACCATCTAACCACAGATACCGTAATGGTGACGTCTCGAGATATCTCTTGTCGTCCCTTTCTAACCTAAAACCTGCAGCCATTTTAGAAAGAGATATCAAATCGGCCTTTATTTTTGGATGTCGATTGCAAGAGTAGGCAGTAAGTTTTATATCGAATTAATCACCTAAACTTATTTTAAAATTTGATAATATAACTAGTAGATTTTTATTTTTCGAGAACTCTCTTTTTATGTTTTGAGAAACCATCACTTGAATATCGTCAGTATATTACCGAACATCATGTATAAGGACAGATGATCAAATTATTCTTTCAAAATTAAATTAGGAATTTGAGTAAGCGCATGCTCAAACAACGCTATGCGTAACAGCTTTAATATTTAGTGAATGTAGATAGAAAGTTCTGCTTGCGTTATATAAAATTAATTCTGCGCGCGAGTGGGTGCGGTGGCTGCATCATTATCATCACTAGGGATCGGCATAGGTAGTGCTATTTTGGGTCAATGAATCTGAATGATAAGTTAATATTGATATGCCCCGGGATTTATTCCCCGATTCCCGGGAATATTTTTCTGAATGTCGATGTAAATGAAGTTAAACTGTTTAAGATACCACGAGTACGCACGACGACATAATATCAGACTACTCATTTCTGGTTAAGACTAGTCCTGCACAGTGCTGTTTGCCATAATACTTACTGGTCCATAGGCGGGATCAGATTATACTCGAAACGGGTGGTTTGATGTGTCGTCATGTATATAACTACAATGAATTTATAAAATAAAAATAGATTTCCCGGGATTTAGAAGGCATATCCATGTTAAGCAAACGGCCACTAATTCCCATGAATAGCACTACCTAAGCCGATCACTAATCATCACTGCTGTTGTCTTCGGCAGTTCTCGGTACAGGCAAACATACAACACAATGTCTCTACCAGGTTCACTCACTCCTCTATCGCTTGCATCATGAAAACATTGCCTCCAGGCTGGCGGTAGAACACATCCTCTATCTATCTCTCTATTTTATATTTCTTTCTACTCACATTTCATGTATAATTTTTAGAGTTCCGTACCGCCAAAGGAAAAAAGGTCGACAGATCAAAAGTATCATCAGATGTTCGTCTGTCTGTTTTCATAATTTGTCTTATCTAGGTTCTAATATAGAATTTTCATTTATGAATTTGGTTATTTTTTGCAATTTTACCTTGCTTATGGTAAGAAAATACGGTGCAGTTTTCGATAAAACTGAATTTCCACTCAGATTTAATAAATTCATCCGATTTTCCGCTTAAAAAATAATTTTCTTCACTTTGAGAGTTCAAGTTACTTAGTTATTCCGTATCGTCAATACTGTGCAATTTCTTAGACACTTTACGCCTTGTCCACACTGCGCAGATAAATGCGAGGTCAATGCGGGTGACCCCGCGCTACACTTTAATAAATCTTACCGGTCTGCATTGACGTCACTCATTCTGCATGCTGGATAACATTGTACGAACGTACAAAGTTATAGAGAAACACACAGATCATGCAAACATTCGTTCCTCGGCGGGAATCTAACCCGTCCTGCGTCTCAGCCGAGAATTCGCCCACTGCGCCATAGAGGTCGTCCATTGTCAAGTACTTTCACATCCATAGTTTTAGGCAGTAGTTATTTTAGACCCACACTCACACGATCCACTCCATCCAAAGGTTATCTGGTACACCTCTATCGCCAATTGTTGAGCTACATTCGAAAAATTGTGTTAAACCTATCTATTATTGTGTTATGTCATCTGACCCGCAATAAACCCGTATTTGCCTCGGCATGGCCGAGCCCTTACCTCTCAGCGAGAAATTGATTCTAAATAAGGCATTGAATGCAATCGATGCAACTTCAAACTTAGACTGGATATCGCTGCATTGGATTTCGCTATCCGTCTGGCGGCTATTAATGGAGCACTCGATATTCAAAAGTTTATCTATAGGTACTATCTCTATATATAAAAATGAATCCCTATTTCCCTTGGTCACGCCATCACGCGTTAACGGCTGGACCGATTTCGCTAATTCTTTTTTGTTGTATTTCTTATTGTCAGGAGAAGGTTCTTATGAATGAAAAAATTAAGAAAATTGCGCGCGAAATTAGAAAATTTAAGAATACTTAACCACCATATAAAATTATTTATAATCTAACCTTAGCGCTTTTATAATGTAACCTTATGACGTTTGACATAGAATTGACAGAATGCGTGCTGCAAATATCGTCAAAGAGGATGTAAAAAAAATGAATATCGTTTGAAACAGATGCTTCGGTCGGAGTTATCCCGAGATATTGTCTATATATATAAAAATGAATTGCTGTTCGTTAGTCTCGCTAAAACTCGAGAACGGGAGGAGGGATTTGACTAATTTGGTATTGAATTATTTGTGGAAGTCATTCATTTTCTCATACATAATGATGGCCGGGGACAACAATTGACATTTCTACCAGGGTGACGTATATTGACAGCCCGCGTTATATGCATGTCAAGGCGGTACGAAGTTCGGCGGGTCCAGTAGTAATATAAATAAATATATATAAAGAGGAAATATTTGTTTGTTTGTTTGTATTGGATAGGCTCCGAAACTACTGGACCGATTTAAAAAGTATTTTCACTGTTGGGAAGCTACACTATCCCCGGGTGACATAAGCTACTTTTTACCCAACTGCGCAGAAGGAGGGTAATGTTTTTATTAAAAAACTACGCCTGCGAAGCTGCGGATTGGTCAGCTAATAAATAATAAATAAATAAATATTGCTGTACATTTCACACAGCGCTATCTAGCCCCAAACTAAGCAGAACTTGTACTATGGGAACCAGATAACTGATATAATACTTACATACTTTTTTTTTGTAAATACATACATATATATATATAGAGAGAAAAACATAAACACCCGGAACAAATATCTATAGATCATACAAACATTTGTTCCGCGGCGGAAATCGAACCCGCTAGCTCCTCCGTCTCAGCTGGCTATTCGCTCACTGCGCCCCGGAGGTCGTCAGAGGTCGTTTAGTTACTACCTACTATTAGGAAATGTATCGATTTTTTCGTACGTTAGTTACGCAGTTAATTTAGACGACAATAATAGTCAATCAAAAGGAAGGACCACCGACCCCACTGAATTTCTTTCTTGTCACGCATGAACATCCGCATCGATGGTTGCGGATGCGGAAGATCTGCATTTGCGGATGCGGATGTGAATATCCGCAAGATCCCTGTAACAGACGCTATCAGTTTACTAGAATCGCCTAGCAGATGTCAAAGGTCCCGTCTCCCGCTCTTGTGTATATAGTCCCGATTTCCATTTTAATAAGCCCATTAATTTCGCAAATCCATTAACGCGGCTGTTAATTTGCTCGTCAATTTCGCTTTAGTAGACTTTATTCAATTATTTCTTCAGTGTGGTTCATGATGCCATCGGAAATCAGGAATATAAGTTACTAGCTGTTGCCCGCGACTTCGTACGCGTTACTCTACTAAATGTGTAGGTCCCCTAGAAATAAAGCTAAACTAATCAAATATTTCTGGACATTTCACACAACACTATGTAGCCCCAAACTAAGCAGAGCTTGTACTATGGGAACCAGATAACTAATAGAATACTTATATACGTATTTTTTTGTATATACATAGATACTTATAATATATAGAGAAACAACCAGACCCGGAACAAATATCTGAAGATCATGAAAACATTTATTCAGCAGCGGGAATCGAACCCGCTGCCTCCAGCGTCTCAGCCGGCTATTCGCCCACTACGCCACGCACGGAGGTCGTCAAAACTCGCTGTTGCAAATTGACTTGACACCCCATCTTTATCAGACAGAGACAGTTATCAGCTAACTTCATCATGCCGCTTTTTGGCTAACGGTGTGCCCGCGCATGAGACAGTTACCCGCTAACTTCATCATGTCGCTTTTTGGATGTCAGGGTGCCCGCGTATGAGACAGTTATTAGCTAACTTCATCATGTCGCTTATTGGATGTCGGTGTGCCCGCGCATGAGACAGTTATCAGCTAACTTCATCATATCGCTTTTTGGATGTCAGGGTGACCGCGCATGAGACAGTTATCAGCTAACTTCATCATGTCGCTTTTTGGATGTCAGGGTGCCCGCGCATGAGACAGTTATCCGCTAACTTCATCATGTCGCTTTTTGGATGTCAGGGTGCCCGCGCATGAGACAGTTATCAGCTAACTTCATCATGTCGCTTTTTGGATGTCAGGGTGCCCGCGCATGAGACAGTTATCAGCTAACTTCATCATGTCGCTTTTTGGATGTCAGGGTGCCCGCGCATGAGACAGTTATCAGCTAACTTCATCATGTCGCTTTTTGGATGTCAGGGTGCCCGCGCATGAGACAGTTATCAGCTAACTTCATCATGTCGCTTTTTGGCTGTCGGTGTGCGTGCGCATGTTACAGTTATCAGCTAACTACATCATTTCGCTTTTTGGCTGTAGGTGTGCGCGCTCGTCGTAAAAATTTTACTCTCATCATTTTTAGGGTTCCGTACATAAAGGAACTAAATGGGACTCTATTACTGAGACTCCGCTGTGTGTCTGTCTGTGTGTCAGTCTGTCACCAGGCTGTATCTCATGAACCGTGATAGTTAGACAGTTGAAATTTTCACAGATTATGTATTTCTGTTGCTTGTTTTTCTTTTGTATTAAACAAAAAAATAATGATGCCAGTTAATTGCGGATATTATATGGTATAGTTTAATAAAAAATAATGTTCCAAATTAAAATTAAATTTCTTTATCTATCGTGTTTTGTTCAACAGGTATGTTTTTACACTTAAAGAAGAACTTCTAAAATGTTAGAAACAAAGACGTAAAACCGAAAAACTATGAAAAAAAGTTTATTCAGTATCTTGTATTTCCTCCCCGGGCTATAATGACTGCTTCCATGCGGTTCCTCATGGAATGGATGAGAGACACAATCTTGTGTTGTGGGATATCGATAAGCGAGGTCCAGATACAAAAGCAAGTTCGGTTTTTCCATCGGCGCTTATGACTCCCCAAACCGTCCATGAACCGCCACCGTAACTGACTCTTTCTTCAATGCAGCACTGTGCAAAACGCTCTCTCTCTTTTCGATACACCTTCTTTTTTCCGTCGTTACCATACAGCATAATCTTACTCTCGTCAGAAAAGAGAACTTTGCTCCATTGAAGGTGTGACCAATTTAAATGCTCACGTGCAAAGTTAAGGCGCGCTCTTCGGTGGTCTACCGTCAATTTTGGGCCATTAACTGGTTTATGAGGTTTCAGGCCACGCTCCGCCAATCTTCTTCTAATGGTAGAATCGCTCACAGTCTATCCTCGAACCTCACGGAGCCGCTACTGCAGTTGAATAGAGTTAAAGTGACGATTTCTTAGAGAAACTGACACAATATACCGGTCATCTAGCTCAGACGTGACTCGGTATCTACCAGATCCTGGACGGCGAGTAAACATACCAGTCTCCCGATAACGCTGATACACTCTATTGACAGCAGAGAGGCTAAAATGTAATCGTGCAGCCACAACACGTTGACTATGCCCTGAATCCAGCAACGCCACGACTTGGGCGGCTTTCATGGGCGAGGTATCCATATTTGTTAGGAAAAAATCTCTTTGGTAGGATGTCAAAGAACTTAGTTTAAAATCACTCTCAGCTCAGCTCAGAGTTCAATTAAAAAAAACTATATTTTATGCAAAAAACATGTGATTAAATGCAGAAATTCCGACGGAATACACATTGAAAACAATCTCTACATTCATTTATTGTATGAAAATTCGAAAGTTTAAATTCAAATTTGAAATTGTGCTTCACCATTGTGTAGACTAAACTGCCAGCTATTTATTGGCGTTTTTTTTTATTGATATCAATCCTCTTTTTTATAAAAATGCCACCTGAATGGTACTTGCAGTACTGTTTCGATTTTTTTGATGAAAAGTGTATTTTATATAAACGCTTTATAATCGTACCTATTCGAAATGTCAAACTGGTCACAAAACCAAAAGAATAATAAAATTCTAAATAAGTTTTATGCCTTAGGGAGGAATGACTTCTGAAATCGTGTATCGCAAATTCGCAATCAAAGGCCCCCTATTAGACACGGTTGATTTAGCGGACAGAGCCGCGGGCACAATGGTATTATTAGGGTTCCGTACCCAAAGGGTAAAACGCCACCCTATTACTAAGGCTCCGCTGTCTGTCCGCCTGTCACCAGGCTGTATCACATGAACCGTGATAGTTAGACAGTTGAAGTTTTCACATACAATGTATTTCTGTTGCCGCCAACAAATACCTGTACAACAAACGTGATTTTTTTGCTCGTTTTAGCTCGATATGATAACGGCAATAAGTAGACGCTTGAAATATTCACAGAATATTTAGTTATATATTCACTTTAAAAATAAATAATTAAATTAAAATAAAACAAGTATTTAAGGGGGGCTCCCATCACAGAACACAAAAAATTATGTTCTGTGGCTCCCATACAACAAACTTGATTTTTTTGCTCGTTCTTGCTCGATACTGATAAAGGCAACAGGTAAACGCTTTAAATATTCACAGAATATTGAGTTATATTATTCACTTTAAAAATAAATATTTAAATTAAAATCAAATACATTTGGGGGGGGGGGGGGCTCCCATTTCATTTATTAATTCGCAAACAATACATATTGTGTGTCGGAACATTTGGTTTATTTTTCATCAAGACTTCCAGAGCTGACAATGATGTATATGATACAGTGCTAGTTCACAAATTTGGTTGTTAACAAAAATTGCTTACAGAGAGCCTCAAGCTAAGCTTATGTTTTGAGGCTCAGTGTACGAATTTAATTACAAAACCACAAGCAACATAATTGCTCGAACAGCAATATAGAAGCAAAATAAAATTAAAATAGATAATGGTACGGAACCCTTCGTGCCCGAGTCCGACTCGCTCTTAGCCGGTTTTATTTTTTAATGATCCTTTTAGAATGCATAACAATAAAAGAAAATAAATTATGTCTAAATTGTAATATTTTTGAATGATTTTGAATTATTAATACTTCGACCCACACTCACTAAGAAATTATGATTTCTTCATCATTACCAAAATTATCGTGTTTACGAATCCATCTGACTGGTCTTCATGATAGGTATTTGTGTGAAGGCCGCTGCATAAACTGTACCTAATCGTAGGTAGTGCCTTCTGCCTCAAACTGTGTATTCATGTTTATAGCTTTAATACCTTGCATCTGAAGTTAATTACAAAAATTGTCTTCAAAATTATTTTATTGATAAGTTTTTGGGTACAAGTAATTTTTTATTATTTATTTTTCATTTTATATCCAATCAGGTGAGGTTAGTGGCCAATCGCTTGACCACTAACCTCACCTGATGGTAAGTGAATGTGTGATCGAAGATGGAGCACGCTTGCCTAGAAATAACATAATCAGTGCCTAGTATACTAGTAAACACGTTTGGTGGTTACAGACATTACTTACAGAGAGTTTTAAGCTAAGCTTAAGACTTGTCTCACCGCCGGCGAGTGAGCGATTATCTATCAACACTCGTATCTTCTCGCTCAAGAAACGAACAAAAGATATAGATTCCGTGACAGTAAGAGATACACGTATATTAATAGTTGATCGCTGACCGTTCACACTGCCGGCGAGAACTCGCTCTCCACTATTTTAACGCAGCGACTACAACACTCGCTCAGCGATGACTCGCTTGGTGGTCAGAACACACGCCGTGAGATGATGGGTATCGCCCGCCGCACTTGCTCACTCGCTTTATAGCCCAGCGAGACAACTATAGGAACTACACACTCGCTTCTCGCTGCTCGCCAACTCGTTTCTAGTTTCTAGCTCTACTCGCATCTCGCTCATCGCCGGCGACGAGATAAGTGCCTAAAGATAGCTTGTGTTTTGGGGTACAGAGTACAAATTACCATAAAATATCGAGTGATTTCATAATAACCTTTGAAACACGAAGCTGTGCAATCGGGAGTTTTTTATGCTATATTTCAGAGGGTTCATAGCTCAACTTGTGAACTGCCGGACTATAGGTACTTATATTTATCTCTACCGGACTTGACCGGATGAAAAATGAAAATTAATGTGTATTCATTGCTATACTAGCGGACCAATCCGCAGCTTCGCAAACATAGCCATTCAATAAAAACATTACCCTCCTTCTGCGCAGTTGGGTAAAAAGTAGCCTATGTCACCCGGGGACAGTGTAACTTCACAACAGTGAAGTAATTTTTTAAATCGGTCCCGTAGTTTCAGAGCCTATTCAATACAAACAAACACATCTTTCTTCTTTATAATATTAAGTATAGATAAACAACATAATAGGTATAAATATTACCTCTATTACTTGTTATCACGACGTTATACACGGTGTCCTTTAAATCACTGTTTTCCCAGAACAAACGTTGCTCAGACCATGGTCTAATAACTGTATATAACATCAAATAGATAAAAAAAATACTTTTTTTAAATCGGTCCAGTAGTTTCAGAGCCTATTCAATACAAACAAACACATCTTTCTTCTTTATAATATTAAGTATAGATAAACAACATAATAGGTATAAATATTACCTCTATTACTTGTTATCACGACGTTATACACGGTGTCCTTTAAATCACTGTTTTCCCAGAACAAACGTTGCTCAGACCATGGTCTAATAACTGTATATAACATCAAATAGATAAAAAAAATACTTTTTTTAAATCGGTCCAGTAGTTTCAGAGCCTATTCAATACAAACAAACACATCTTTCTTCTTTATAATATTAAGTATAGATAAACAACATAATAGGTATAATTATTACCTCTATTACTTGTTATCACGACGTTATACACGGTGTCCTATAAATCACTGTTTTCCCAGAACAAACGTTGCTCAGACCATGGTCTAATAACTGTATATAACATCAAATAGATAATAAAAAACAAATCTACACCTCAAATAAGTCTAATTGTGTTCAAAAACTAACTGTGACATAAAGTTCATGGGTACGCTAGCCGTAGCGTATTACCTACTCATTAGTTAGATAGGTACCTAGTAGCTACCGGTCTCAGCGCGCTGACTATGTTGTAGTTCATGGGTACGCTAGCCGTAGCGTATTACCTACTCCTTAGTTAGGTAGGTACCTAGTAGCTACCGGTCTCAGCGCGCTGACTATGCTGTAGTTCATGGGTACGCTAGCCGTAGCGTATTACCTACTCCTTAGTTAGATAGGTAGGTACCTAGTAGCTACCGGTCTCAGCGCGCTGACTATGTTGTAGTTCATGGGTACGCTAGCCGTAGCGTATTACCTACTCCTTAGTTAGATAGGTACCTAGTAGCTACCGGTCTCAGCGCGCTGACTATGTTGTAGTTCATGGGTACGCTAGCCGTAGCGTATTACCTACTCCTTAGTTAGATAGGTAGGTACCTAGTAGCTACCGGTCTCAGCGCGCTGACTATGTTGTAGTTCATGGGTACGCTAGCCGTAGCGTATTACCTACTCCTTAGTTAGATAGGTACCTAGTAGCTACCGGTCTCAGCGCGCTGACTATGTTGTAGTTCATGGGTACGCTAGCCGTAGCGTATTACCTACTCCTTAGTTAGATAGGTAGGTACCTAGTAGCTACCGGTCTCAGCGCGCTGACTATGTTGTAGTTCATGGGTACGCTAGCCGTAGCGTATTACCTACTCCTTAGTTAGATAGGTACCTAGTAGCTACCGGTCTCAGCGCGCTGACTATGTTGTAGTTCATGGGTACGCTAGCCGTAGCGTATTACCTACTCCTTAGTTAGATAGGTAGGTACCTAGTAGCTACCGGTCTCAGCGCGCTGACTATGCTGTAGTTCATGGGTACGCTAGCCGTAGCGTATTACCTACTCCTTAGTTAGATAGGTACCTAGTAGCTACCGGTCTCAGCGCGCTGACTATGTTGTAGTTCATGGGTACGCTAGCCGTAGCGTATTACCTACTCCTTAGTTAGATAGGTACCTAGTAGCTACCGGTCTCAGCGCGCTGACTATGCTGTAGTTCATGGGTACGCTAGCCGTAGCGTATTACCTACTCCTTAGTTAGATAGGTACCTAGTAGCTACCGGTCTCAGCGCGCTGACTATGTTGTAGTTCATGGGTACGCTAGCCGTAGCGTATTACCTACTCCTTAGTTAGATAGGTACCTAGTAGCTACCGGTCTCAGCGCGCTGACTGTGTTGAGGGCGTAACGTTAAAATTCGTTTTAACTCTACTCTTTCGACTAATACTGTTTATATTTTTCAAAGACCGATTTCGTTCTTTCCAAACTGTATCCCATCACTTCTTGATTTAATTTTAATCTCGTCCCTACAGCATGTTGCCAAGCACGGTCAATGTGCGGCTGATGCCTTCTCATATCACGACCTTATTTTTTTTTCCTATAAAATTCGCCCTCCAAAATCCAAACCGAAAATTCATCTGCAACGCATATTTAGTACCATGGATGTGGAAAAGGTGAGAGCTGATGCTGGGGAAATGGATTGGTCTGCAGTAGTGGGAGTAAAATCTTTTGACAACATCTATTGAAAATAAAAACCGAGTCTAAATGTACTCATGAAAACCTTTCATTTGACGTGTCACTTGACCAGTTAGCCTCATTATTTTTTACCCCTCTTGAACGCCAATATCTCAACAACCCTACAACATTTTTAGCTCATTTAGTCACACCAAAATTGTGCCATCACTACCTACCTATGTATTAAATTTCACGATGATCAGATCAACGCTTCGAAAGTTATCCTCGGATAAACGTACATACGTACAACGCCGATTTGCCCAAGTTAATTTAGAGATCTCGATTAACTATGCAACCGGATAAAATCTATAACTCTTTTGCCATACTTGTGACAGGATATTAAAAACCGGCCACATGCGAGTCGGACTCAAGATCTATAAAAATGCCAAAAAAATCATGTCTATTGTATGGGAGCCCCCTTAAATATTTGTTTTATTTTAATTTAATTATTTATTTTTAAAGTGAATATATAACTAAATACTCTGTGAATATTTATAGCGTCTACCGGTTGCCATTATCAATATCGAACAAAAACGAGCAAAAAAATCACGTTTGTTGTATGGGAGCCCCCCTTAAACATTTATTTTATTCTATTTTTAGTATTTATTGTTATAGCGGCAGCAAAAATACATCATCTGTGAAAATTTCAACTGTCTAACTATCACGGTTAATGAGATACAGCCTGGTGACAGACGGACAGACGGACAGACAGACAGCGGAGTCTTAGTAATAGGGTCCCGTTTGACCCTTTGGGTACCTACGGAACCCTAAAAACAAAGTTCGGACCTTCCAGTTTACAAAAGCAACGAACAGCAACGACTATCACATACTTTAGAGCTAAAGTGAGGAGTTTAGACTTTATTTTATAAGCTCATTTATATTATTTTGATGCTGAGAAATAGCTGGAATGAGAGGTAATTTCAGCTATTTCCCAGCATCAAAATAAATAGCTGTCATTGCTTAAAACGAGCTTGAAACCCGACCAGTCTCGTAAAGGATAAAAGGATGAATTTAAGTACCGCTCTTTGTCATACGAGCAGTTTGTAATAAAGCTCTTTATTCTACTCCACGATTATTTTGAGCGCTACGTGCTCTCAGACAGTGAATAAAAACATCATGAGGTAAACGATATTAACTTCTTTTTATCCCACTACAGCAAAGCTAAAAGGAAGAGTTATTTATTTTTTATTATTAAGGACAACAAACAATTATACGATTAGGATACTTAATGCTAATACTAAATAACGTTCTTTATGTATAATCAGCCCCGGTGTCCACAGATTGGGTTGACAAATTATAAGGGCATAAAGTGCATGCATATGAAAGAAGAGAAACAATATCTGTAGGTTACATAACATACAAGAACAAAATTTTACCTTTTACTTTAGGTCAGACAGAAATAGTGTATCCGACATTATGACATCAGATACACTTTTTCTGAAAGAGCCGGGTGAGGTTGCAAACAGTTCGATACCAGTAAAAAGATCACTATGTTGTTTCATGATTCTGTTTAAGGGTGCGCGCTCACCAGCGTTAGTTTTGCAGGGAATAGGCGAGTCTCTCGAGGGTGAGAACGATAGGGTATGTGTAAGTAAATTTGGTTTACAAGATTACTACGGTCGAATCCATGATGACATATCTTATAAAGTAACATTTGATCAAGGACCAGTCTTCTCATCTTTAGATTTATGGGATTTATTTATTTAGGGTTATGTTTTTTAGCAGTCTATGTTATTACCTATGTTCCACTTATCAACTAAAACTCATTATTATAAACACGGGATTTATCTAGTACCGTTATATCGGTGTTTCGACCGACAATGGTGAAGGTTCACTGATGAAGGTTCACGAATTGAACCGAATACTGCATAGAAGCGATGTATTCTATACAACGTTTGGATGATTAGATTTTAGAATAAGTCATGCATTATAGTCTGACTAATCCGTTCAAAGGGTAACATAATTTGTATTAGAATGGAGTCCTCTCTTACTCCGTAATTTATTTTTGTCTGGGTTTTATCAAAGGCGTAAGCACTCGTACCACTCGTGTTCCAAATAATAATCATAGGTACTTCTAAATCGGTTTAAATGACATCCTTTGGCGTTTAGAATTCTAGACAAACTGTATTGTGTTAAAAGTTGTCAAGTGGTATCTCATTTCTTCCAGAGAATGGTTAAGAAGGGAATAGAAAACAAAGTAGTAGAATGTAACCTGGTCGACAGATCAGGGTGGAATAAAAAAACATCCGCGCCCGTCTACTCGCGCGCAGAGGGTTGCGGCGCGTAGTGCGAGGCGAGACGTTGTTCGGAGCGGATTGCACCGCATCCTGTTGAAGGATCACGAAAGTTTTCTAAGTAAAACCTCTTTTCAACCTGTTTTTACAAGATAAAACTTTATTCGAAAAATATTAATGGATTTAATTAGTTTTACAAGTTCGCAGATTTTCGTACATAAATTACCAACAACCAGCGTGTCCTTGTTTAATTGCTTCAGTAAATTCAATTTAACTTAGTTTTGTTCCGGACCCTTCCTCCGGACTAATTGCCCAATTTACTCCCATATTTGAAGATAAAACTGATATAACACGAATGCCAGTAAAACTTAAAGGTATATATATACCTAGTCAGGTCATAAATTCTGTCACATGTTTAATATAAAATAATTGAAACAAGTTTATTCATTATGTAACCATTTATATACCAAAATGAACTTAACAAAACATAGATTCTTATGACACTAAAGTTTATTCAAATTGACATCCGTGATTTTGAATACAGGCCTTCAATCTGCGCGGCCAGTCGTCTATCGCAGCACGAACGAGGTTCATGTCAATATCGGCGGCTGCCTTAATCAAGGATGTCTTGAGTGACTCCAAATTGGGATGAGGCTTTGAGCACGCCTTTTCCTCCAAGTGTTGCCATATCTTGTAATCTAACGGATTCAAATCTGGACTGGAGGAGGGCCAGTCTTCGTGCCGGATGAAGTCGATTTCACGCGCCGCCAGCCAGTCATGTGTGCTCTTCGCTCTATGAGCTGGCGCCGAATCTTGTTGGAAAACCCAGTGCCTGTTATTGAACATGGTATGAGAAACAGGTTCCACAAGGTTCGTCAGGACTGTATTTTGATACACAACTGCATTCGTTTTTACATCTTTCTCGCAAAAATGTACCTCTGTTAAGCCCCAATAAGAAACTCCCAACCATACCATGAGCGAGGATGGAAAATGACCTCGTTGGACACGCGGAATACGGTTGCTCGCTTCTTCACTACTGTGTGCGTACACCTTATCATTTTGTTTGTTGTAGCTCTCTTCTACGGTAAAAATGTTTTCATCCGAAAAAAGAATTTCCCGATATTTTTTTTCCCGCGTACCGCTTCAACAAAGCGCGGCATCTCTTCAGTCTCAGGTCCATTAGACGAGCATTCAAACGATGTCCTGTTTTCTTCGATATGCCCGAAGCCCTAAGTCTTCATTTGACACCTTTTTCACCGTGGTTCTGCTTAACCCCATCTGAAGGGCCAACAGTTTCTGCTTACGTTTGGGATTTCTTTGAATTCGCGCCTTCACAGCTTTTATCACTGACTCCGGCAGTGATAAAAGCTGTGCCTAACAGACCGAGGGCGACCACTTCTTGACCTGTCATCTACACTAGAGTCTTCATTGTATCACTTGATGGTGCGATAAACGAATCTTTTGGTTATATTCAAATTTTTCAGTATGTCAAAAAAATTAATTGGCGCGTAACCGCAACGATTCAACGCAATAACTGCAACACGGTCTTCTTTAAGCGTCCACTCCATATTTAAAAATGAGTAAAATTCTAAAAAGTATACATTTTAATTTACATGAACAATTCGAAATTCGAATTCTATAAACTTTTTTGTGGCCAGCATTCTAACAGAAAAGTTTTTACTGTGTGACAATACTTATGACCTGACTAGGTATATAAGGTGTATATGATTATACATAAGACTAGTCTTACAGTATAGTATGGAAGGAAAACTTGGACCGTAACGCAAAAGAACGTGCATACCATCCAAGCAGGGGCGGCGCTAGACCAAAAGTGGACGTAAGCGACATCGGCTGTGCGAGGCCTCTTTCATTTACCAGTCAAAAAGAAAACGAACCGTAGCCGAAGACCTTGAGCGAATGGGCGTAGCTATTGTTTCGGCGCAGTTATTGCGCGATGTCATGTGAAATACACGGATTACACTAAGCCGTGTGTATCACTCTGTGTATCATCTTTAAATAAATTAAATAAAAATGCTGGATATTTAACACAGCACTATCTAGATTTTATACGTATAGCCGGATGTGTAGTCATGTGTACATATTTTGAATTTCCAACACAAAAAGAGTTAAAGCAAGTCTATCTGTGTATCTGTCAGTAGAATTGTAACTTCTAAACGGATATAAACTACTAAGCCTCCCCGAACTCGCACTTGTCCGGTTTTTTATGACAAACCACACGTAGTACAATGTCGATCATATAATAAATCTAGAAATGGCTAAGATTCCCCGCAAACGAGCCACAAAACACCAAATAAAGCTGCCACTTTAGTTGCGGAAGCGGCGCGTGACAGCCACTTTTTGAAGTAAAACTCCTTTACGCACGCTCTACTTTGAGAGTAAGCTGGTGAATGCGTTACGAAAAGTGCGAACGGAAGTTGAGAGGGAGATATATGTTAGTGAAGATAGAAAGAGAGAGTTACGTTTCGTATATTTTTAAACGTTAATGTGCGAGTGCGAGTTTCGTCTGTCCAGAATGAACATAGACTGATCGACCTACAGACGTGTGGACTTTTTGTGGGTGGAATTTTGTAATTGAATATTTATCATCATCATCATCATCCACAGCCCGACTTCACCCACTGCTGGGTATAGGCCTCCCCAAGTTTGTGCCATCCGCCACGATCCTGCGCTAGTATCACCCAATGACGGCCCGCGACTCTAACGATGTCGTCCACCCATCTCGCTGCCAACCCTTCTACAGCCATTCCTCGGCCACCATTCAGTTGCTACCCTGCTCCACCTGTCATCACCACGTCTTGCCAAGTGTCCCGCCCAAGACCATTTGAGCTCCATAACTCGATTCCCAACATCATGAACCTTCGTTCTTCTACGGATCTCGACGTTTGGAACTTGATCTAAGAGTTTGATGCCGAGCATAGTACGCTCCATGGCTCTCTGTGCAACTCTTAACCTGTACACAGCCTCCTGCGTGAGCGTCCATGTATTATATTTATACTTAATATAAATTAATTATTTAAAAAAGAAGTTTTACTTCAGTCGTGTGATTTAAAGCACACTCGTTTTTTACATTTTTCCTTGACTTTCGGTCGACCACACGAAGCGAGAAGCGGCGTCTCGTTGCATGTAGTGACCACTGGCGTCAACCGTGTGCGGCGAGTTCATTTACAACTAGCTGCCCCCTGCGGCTTGAAAAGTAAGGTTAAAAAGTAGCCTATGTCCCAATCCGGGCTATAATCTATCAGTATACCAAATTTCATCGAAATCGGTCCGGTCCAGTCATCAAAGCGTATCAAACAGAGAGAAATAGAAATTTATTTATTGTGACCATAAATGTTACATAGGTTGATGAGTTGTGTCCCTGTTTCCCAGAAAAGCGTAAGCTGTGGCCTAGGAAACAGTTCTCTCCTGAATGACATGATATAAATATTACAGTCGAGAGAGACAGAGTTACTTTCGAATTTTTATTATTAGTATGGCTTAGTGGTGAACTTTGAATGCCCCCATGAACTAGGGGCGATATAAACACAAGTGACGATCGCAATAGGCATTATGGCCACAGACATACAAAAAAAGCGTCCAAGTGCGAGTCGGACTCGCCCATGAAGGGTTCCGTAGCAGCAAGTAACATAATATAAAAGTTTTTGGAGTTCGTTGTTACTTTTTTTAATATTTGAGTTGATTGAATGAAAGGTAAATTGCGGTTTACGATTTATGACGTATTAAAAAAAAACTACTTACTAAATCTCGTTCAAACCAAATTTCGGTGGAAGTTTGCATCATCATATATTTTTTTTTGTTTTATCATTTTCTTATTTTAGAAGTTACAGGGGGAATTACAGAAGTTACACATACATTTTACCACTTTGAAAGTGTCTCTCGCGCAAACTATTCGGTTTAGAAAAAAATGATATTAGAAACTTCAATATCATTTTTAAAAACCTATCCATAGATACCCCATACATATGGGTTTGATGAATTTTTTTTTTGAGTTTAGTATGTAGAATGTATGGGGAACCTCCAAAAGTTATTGTTTTTTTTTCTATTTTTGTGTGAAAATCTTAATGCGGTTCACAGAATAAATCTACTTACCAAGTTTCAACAGTATAGTTCTTATAGTTTCGGAAAAAAGTGGCTGTGACATACGGACGGACAGACAGACAGACATGACGAATCCATAAGGGTTCCGATTTGCCATTTGGCTACGGAACCCTAAAAATGCTGTCCGCAGCTCGGAGGCGGCGTTTTGCGACTGTGGCTCTGGTGCGGCGACGCTTAGTAATGAAAGATTAACCAGCAGCTCATTCAATCAAGACTTTTTTCTACAAACACATTTCTAAATTGTGAAGTCCCTAGAAAAATCTAGGAAAATTAACTTAATCAAGCAAGTTGAGCTAGAAAAAGGTCCTTCCTTGAAAAAGTTTTCCTGCTATGAACTATTAACAATTCTACTACATACCTTTAGTGTCGTTATTCTGCAATTCCCCGTTCTAACTCTCTGATTGTGTTTTCATTAGTTACCCTAAAATTCTAGTAAATGCTAAAATTCGGTGAAGGGTGAAGCCGAAAATTCGGCAAATTACAAAGATAATTACAACTAGCTTGGAAGTTGCGGAAATGCGAATGTTGAGATGGATGTGTGGGGTAACGAGAATGGATAACATAAGGAATGAGTATATTAGAAGTTTGAAAGTAGCGCCAGTGGTAGAAAAATTGAGGAGTAAAAGGCTAGCGTGGTATGCGCATGTCATGCGTAGGGAAGAGAATCATGTGACTAAAAGAGCGTGTATATGAGTGTGGATGGATACAGAAGTAGAGGAAGGCCGAAGAAGAGACGGATGGACTGTGTGAAGAATGATGTCGGTAAAAAAGAAGTATTAACGGAGAAGACGGCATAGAGAGATATTGAAGAAAAATACAAGTTGTGCCGACCCCACTTGATGTGGGAAAAGGGCAGGAAGACGAACTAGCTTGGAAGTTGTCTGAAAAGTGTAGGTGACATAGCCATCAAAACGATGCCAGACTGAGAACGGGCCCGGAAGGGGATATCGAATCTTCATCCTCCTCCAACTCAGCTACAGCAACTACAGGGATTCTGGAAAGCTGCTAAGATCAACCCAAAGTCCTACTCCGTTATTTCAAGGAGTTAGGATGGCTAGGATCAGGTTAGAAGGGGGTTATGCACAATAAACCCCAATGCGGGACGTCAGTGCATATCTTATTCCCCCCCCCCCCCCCCTCCCATGTTAGAACTATAAATAGAATTAGCCCACAAAATACTGTTTTTTTCCGACTGCTTACCTATTTCTGCAAGCATGCAAATGCTGTGTTCTGGTTTGAAAGGTATGAGTGCAGGAAGCGATTCTGTTTCAGATTTTCGTTCGCGCATCGCAATCGACGTTATGGTAATCCCACAAAAAATAACATAATTTATTTTAAGTGATGTGGAATGAGCTACCATCTGAGGTTTTTCCATTAGGCTACGACATGGCACGCTTCAAGAGAAATGTAAAGAGGTTACTACAGTGTAGGGAACGCATCGACAATACCCCGGGTGTTGCCGGTGTCAATAGGCGACGGTGACCGCTTACCATCAGGTGGGCCGTAAGCCTGTTTCCCCACAAATAACATAAATACAAAGTTTATGGTGTACGCAAAAGTGTTTTCATTAATTTATAAGTACCGTAAACAGTTATTAGTAAGCAAATAACTTAGAATCCAATTATCCAGAAAAAATTTTACTTCTTTAAACAATATCTATCTTTTTTAGCCGAATATCATGCTGAACTTGTGGTTATTCGGCCGAAAGCGAAATATTATCCAATCCTTTTCTGGCGTTCAACTTATTTTTGCCTGAATTCGGGCTCCAGTGAAATAAAGCCGAATCACAATCTCCCAACCCTACTTGCCATCTGCCTGCGCGACGTTAATTAAGTACATGGCCAACAATCCTGTCTCTCCAGAGATTAACCGAGTAAGCCGAATTCGACGTTTCAAACGGACATCCACTTTGGATTTCGATTCGGAAATTTTGGTATTTGTACAATTAACAAGTTTCTCAAATACTCGTACTTAAGTGGTTCGATTCCTGTACTAACGTTCAGTGGCGATTCACTAGTAACTAAACACCAGAAATTAAACATATGCATATCCAAGTCATGTCTTATTATCATAGAATCAATAAAATTGCACACTTAAATTTATAATAAAAATGAGTTTTTTTTTTAATTTCCATGCATTGGGCGTATGGTTACCATATCTCAGGATTTTTGGTCTCTTCTCAGGATTGCGGCCGGATTTTGCATATCTCATGAAATCTCAGGATTTGTAGAATTTTCAATAAAATACAGCTTATATAATAGGTTGGGGAAAAAGTTTCTTCGCATTTTTAAGAAAAATCAAAACATTTTTTAATATAGTTTATTTACATTTAACTAAAGTATGTAGGTACCATTTTGTTCGATAACTTTTTGCCATCTTGTAGGTAGGGACATGATCCCATTGCTATAGAAATGTTGGGGCTTCTGATGAAAATACCGCGACAAGTAGTTTTGGCAGTCCTCTCGTGATGTTAACCTGACACTGCCTAAAGAATTCTGAAGAGACAGAAACAGGTGGAAATCTGAAGGTGCAAGGTCAGGACTATACGGCGGATGCATTAACACCTCCCAGCCAAACTCTCTTAATTTTTGCTGAGTGGCTAAAGATGTGTGAGGTCTACCGTTATCATGATGAAAAACCACACCCATTCTGTTGATTAATTCCGGCCGCTTTCTCCCAACTTCTTGCTTTAATCTCATCAGTTGTTCGCAATATAGTTAAGAATCGATGGTCCTGCCTGGTGGTAACAGCTCATAATGAATAATGCCCTTCCAATCCCACCACACACACAGCATCACCTTGTTGCGAGTTAACCCGGGTTTCGCCACAGTCTGTGAAGCCTGACCGGCCTTTGACCACTACCTTTTTCGCACGTTCTTGTCGTACGTGATCCACTTTTCATCACCAGTTATCAACTTCTTCAAAAATGGTTCGGTTTCAATACGTCGTAATAAAGAATCACAAATGAGTACACGGTTCATTAGGTTTCTTTCAGTGAGCTCGTGGGGTACCCAAATATCGAGCTTTTTTGTGTACCTAGTTTTTTTTTAAATGCGCCAAAACTGTTTTGTGGTCAATTCCCAGTTCTTCAGCTACGTCGTAACTACGGATATGCCGATCTTGCTCCACTTTTTCAAAAATGGCATCAACTTTATCCGTAATAGGGCGACCAGAGCGACGTGCACCTTTGACATCAAAATTTCCGGATTGAAAACGCTTAAATCAAATTTGTGCTACTCTCACAAACACTGCACTAGGTCCATAAACATCGCAAATTTTTTTCGTGGCTTGCGTTGCATTTTTACCTTTTTTGTAGTAAAATTTTAAAATGTATCGAGTTTCCTCATTAGATTCACTCATCTTTACAGTACGAAAAACAAATAAAAATCACACATTTTCCTAATTCGAATTTTGAATTATCTTCTTTATAATTTAAACTTCGAATGATACCAAAACCAGCCAGACACAAATAGTATAGCCAAAGAGATTTTATTACAAGTTCGTACATACTATAATGCGAAAAGACTTTTTCCCCAACCTATTATTAAAGATCTCATTAATAAAAAGTGAAACAAACTAAAAATAATCTTCCTTTGGTAATATTTGCTCAATTAAAATCAATACTTATTTATCCAAGAAGGTACTTAATCAGTTTTATCATAGGTACTTTAGAAATGAAGATACCTTTTTTTAAGGTTTTTTCTTTAGTTATTCAATTAAATTTTAATTCATTTATTTTTCAGATATGTCATCCATTTTGTTAGTAAACACTAATACAATCTTAGAAATAGAGATAATTGCAGTTAAATTAAATATAATCGTATAACAAAATAACATAATAAAATCGGTATATACACAATAATCAAACAAATAACTATAAATTGATATTCAGACAATTAAAAGCTTGGTTATTTATTGACGCGCGTGAGCGAGATCCGCACGGTATAAAAACGGTCATATTGCGTCTTTTTATAATTGTTAAGTACGTTTGAAAGAAAATATTCAAACTGTAAATAATCTCAGGATTTTTTAATGGAAATCACGCCTTTTCTCCGGATTTTTGATTTTTTCTTCTGGTAACCCTAATTTGGCATGTATATTGATCACTTACACTACAGTACTTATTAGCTCATTTAGTCACACCAAATTGTGCCATCACTACCTACCTATGTATCAAATTTCACGATGATCGGATAAACGCTACGAAAGTTATCCTCGGACATACATACATACATACAACGCCAATTTGCCCAAGTTGATTAATGGCGGGTTCCTATATCCGTCGGCAACCAGCTACGACTCGTTTCTCCTTGAAAACGTGTCAAAAGTTCGAGATTAGTTTGACACTTTTTCAAGGAGATAAGATACGAGTCGTAGTCGGTTACCGACGGATATAGGAACCCGCTATAAGAGATCTCTCTCTAATTCTCTCTCTAATTGAGACCTCATATTTGTTCCAACTTGCCAATAACCGGAAATTCAAAATATACTATTCACCTGAAGTATTCACATTTCAGTCATAAAAAGTATTATAAAGCAACGAGCCATTTAAGCTATCCCAGTGGGCTGGAAACAGCTGCTGCCAATGGCACCATAAACTGGGATTTAATACATTTTATTGTGTAAAAATATCATCAATATCTCATCAGTAATAGGACGTCAGCGGAACATAGGCCTTTCTCCTACATAGATGAATGTACATCATAAAACCATAAAGTATTCTTGCAAAAATGAAGTTAACAAGAAGCCATCATACCTATAATTATATAATTCAGCTTGATGAAGGTTTGACATGGGAACTACATATAAATAATCTCTGCGAAAGAATCGGACGCGCATGTTTTGCTCTGTGGCGCTTGTCAGCGACACTAGAAACCAACATGACTAGGAGTTGCTACTTTGCTTCAGTTCACTCCCTACTCCAATACGGTGTTGAGCTCTGGGGCAGAGCGGCTGACTGGGAGCGAGTGTTCAGAATGCAGAAGAGAGCAGTACGCGCCATAGCACGAGTAGCTTGGGACACTCCCGCTCGTCCGATCTTTCGTTCGCTAAGGATCATGACAGTCCCAGCCCTTGTCATCTTTCGTGCCGCTACCTACGCACGAAATCACTTAAGCGAGTACTCGAGACTCGGTGATTGTCATAGGTATATGACATGGAATGCCCAAAAGCTGAGGGCCGTGCCGAGGCGCCTTACCAAAACGTCGAAGCTAGTACATGTGTTGGGGCCAGCCGTCTACAATTGCTTACCAATGTACATTGTTAATGCACAATCAGCGCAGTCCTTTACGCGTAAATTAAATTAAATAATTGGCTTATTGTACCGTCTTATTATAGAATTGATGACTTTTTTGAGTCTTCAACCCTATTATAATACGACACTATTTAATATACTGGTTTTAATATCTTTATTTAATTCTGTATTCCATTGTTAACAATGCAAATGACGTGTAACTTTTGTGTTATCAATAAATGAACTATGAACTATAACTAACTATGAACTATTATTATTTCATCACACTTGCTCGTAAAGTGAGCCATAGTACATCGTTCTTAGGGCCATAAACCGAACTACAACACACGCGTGCGTAATAATATTACACACTAGTGCATAATATAATTATCCCTACAAAGTTAAGTTAGTACCTAACTGCAAATTATATGCGAGTAAACAGAGAATTTTCAATTTAACTGGGTAATACATAGATAACATAGAAGTTTTTTGCCGCTGAAAATCCTATTACATTTTTGGAATAAATAAACGTATCCCTAATTAAGACTAAAAACATTTATGTTTTTATTATTTTATTTATAAGTATTTCATTTTTTATATATCAAATTACAGTGTAAACTCCATGTAACGTCACTCGTTTTAACGACAAACTCTCTAAAGCGTCGAAATAATTCGGCTTTGGTTGGTTTAGCTTGTCTTGCATACAATGGTACACTCTGTATAGCATTACACCCACTCTCAATAACGACAACAATTTGTAATAAAAAGTTTTTTTTAAGTTGCTAAATTAGTAAAAACTGCGCAGCTGTGTATATCCTTTTGTCGTTTTATTATCCTAGACCATAATAAACTCTACTGTCGGCATCATACACACCAAACTTTCTAAGAAATCCGTTCTTTTGTTTACAAAATGGGATTGCTTGCACGTGTAGCTGCAGACTGTTGTTAGTAGAAGTGATGGATTTTATCTATACGTTGTCATATTCTTAGTGGCTCACAAACTTTCAAATTGTAAACATGGCTAGTAAGAGAAAATCACTGTGTATTGACGAAAAAGTTTTGATGATACGCGCGATAGAGGCGGGAGAGAAAATTAAAACAGATTTTTATTGTAGGTACTATTTAACAAGACAAATCAGAAATAAACGTTTTCTTTTTCTAATACAGATTTTACTTCTCTCCATTTAACGACAACTCTCTATAACGTCAAAATATGCTCAGTCCCTTGAGTGTCGTTATATAGAGTTTACACTGTACTTATAATTCACAATAATTTGTTATAAAATATTTGCATTTTATCACTACAATTATAATTTTGAAGTAGGCTGTATGGCTATATGTAATCAATCACCTTACATCAGGCGCGTACAAAAAAAAACTTGCGCGCCATTTCCCATTTTTTTGTTTGTATCGCATTTGTTGCTGTGTGGTAAATAATTGTAAAAATGTGAAGCTTTAGTAAATAAGATTTGTCTTTTCCTCGCAAGTGTTGAAAAAGTGCGTATGAAACTCTTGAGCTTGCTCACTAGACACTCGGCTGATTTGCGCCGTCGCCTGCGGCTCGAGCTGCAAACCACATCCTCGTGTATAATGAGCAACTTAGCTCACGTATATCTTATGATACTATTTGAATCTAACCACCGACTTCGTTATTACCTGGAATATTTACACTGAAAACTCAAGAACTAGAGCACGTGTAGTTATATATTCTTTAAAGTCCTGTCAAAGTCAAAGTATGTATCTTCAAAGTCCATGATCACATCAGTTGAACACTCATAGGTCCCCAAATAGATCGCATGTAATTTCCAAAACAATTACTAGGTACATCGCGATGCGTCATCTGTTGTGGAGGTTTCGATTTCTTTTTCTTTTATGTTATTTTTGGGGAAACAGGCTTACGGCCCACCTGATGGTAAGCGGTCACCGTCTCCTATTGACACCGGTAACACCCGGGGTATTGTTGATGGGTTCCCTACACTATAGTAACATCTTTACATTTCTTTTGAAGCGTGCCATGTGGTAGCCTAATGGGAAAACCTCAGATGGTAGCTCATTCCACATCTTGCAAGTATGGGGTAGAAAAAATCGCGTGAAACGTGTGGTGTGTGATACCCAATGGTCGATGATATGTGGATGAGCTTTATTACGTTGTCGAGAAGAACGGTGGTAAAATCTCGACGACGGGATAAGATCAAATAGCTCCTCAGAACATTCCCCATTATACAGGCGGTAGAATACACTGAGCGATCCGATGTTACGGCGTTGACTCAGCGGTTCCAGCCTGTCGGCGAGTTTGGGATCACCGATGATTCTAATGGCTCTTCTCTGAAGGGAGTCAAAACGAAGCAATTGGTACTTTGGAGCTCCGTGCGTGAAACATGGGAACAGTATTCTATGTGCGGCCGAACTTGCGCTTTGTACAGCAATAGCCGTTGTTGTGCCGTAAAATACTGTTTGGCACGGTTAAGGACTCCAAGTTTTTCTACTTTATAAGGGACCACTCTGGAGGCACTCTAATTCACCCTATATACTAATAAAAGAATCATCGAAATTGGTGGAGATATCGTAACAAACACAAAAAATACATATTTTTTTGCCGAATTGAGAACCTCTTATTTGAAGTCGGTAGAGACGATAAACAAACAAAAATAAAACCGGTCAAGTGCGAGTCGGACTCACGCACGAAGGTTTCCGTACCATTATTTATAAAAAAACGACAACCTTGACGACCTCCGTGGTGCAGTGGGCGAATAGCCGGCTGAGACGCAGGAGGTAGCGGATTCGATTCCCGCTGAGGAACAAATGTTTGCATGATCTACAGATATTTGTTTCGGGTCTGGTTGTTTCTCTATGTATTATAAGTATGTATTTACAAAAAAAGTATATAAGTATTCTATCAGTTATCTGATTCCCATAGTACAAGCTCTGCTTAGTTTGGGGCTAGATAGCGCTGTGTGAAATGTTCAGAAATATTTACTTATTTATTTATAAAAACGGCAAAAAAATGACGTGTGTTGTATGCCCCCTTAAAATATTTGTTTTAATTTAATTTAATTTTTTATTTTTAAAGTGATATTTAACTTAAAATATTCTGTGAATATTTCAAGCGTATATTCTAATATTTCAACTTATTGCCGCAAAAAAAATCCCATTTATTGTATGGAAGCCCCCCTAAAATATTTATTTTATTCTGTTTTTAGTATTTGTTGTTATAGCGGCAACAGAAATACATCATCTATGACAAACTGGTGCTGTTTTACCCTTTGGGTTCAGAACCCTAAAAACAAAGGAAAACTAGGTAACCACTGTGCTACAGCAAATGTACGAGTAAATACAATCATTTCACTAATTAAATCAACATCTTACCTATATTTGCTGTCTGTCACACACAATGGAGGAACATCGTTGGTGATTGTAGTACCCTCACACACACACACAACACAAAGCAAGCCCCAAACAAACAATAGTTTGATGATCGCCACGTGAATGTCTCAGATAGAAATGAGGTAAAATCCGGCAAGTCAAATCCGGCAAGTCAAATGCCGGAATTATTTTATGTAATCTTGCATACCGATATAAATTACGAGAGGCGTCTACATTCTCTGAACAATTGCCGGCGATTATAATTAATACAAGTACATAAACTACTTAGTTAAAAAAAAACAAATTTTAATACAATTTCACTGTAAATTCTTAACTTGTTTGCAAATGATTAGGAATGTTTCCAATGGCTGAATGAATCGAACACCATCCATCCAAAAGTTGTCTGGAAGAGACCACTTTTAGCGATAAGAACGCCCATTGTACTTACCTTTATTTGTTTTGCGATGTTATTTTGTTTGATATGCAATTAAGAGTTTATGTTTTTTTGAAGTAAAACTTCTTTACGCACTCTTGTTTTGGGGAGTAAGCTGGTGAATGCGTTACGAAAAGTGCGAACGAAAGTTGAGAGGGAGATATAAGTTAAAGAAGATAGAAAGAGAGAGAGTTACGTTTCGTATATTTGTAAACGTTAATTGTGCGATTGCGAGTTGCGTCTGTCCAGAATGAACATAGACTGATCGACCTACAGACGTGTGGACAATTTTGTAATTGAACAATTTTATAAATTAATATTTTGTAAAAGAAGTTTTACTTCAGTCGTGTGGTCTAAAGCACACTCGTTTTTTTTCGTCGACGTTCCAGACGTTCTCGAACCGAACGGTCTGATACGTGACGATGGTCTAATTGCAACGATGGTAAGAGGCCTGACGATATGACTCTTATACCTTGGGAAAAGGGTAGGCCTTTAGTGTGGGACGCCACGTGCGTCGATACCCTTGCGCCATCTCATCTATCTGGTACAGCAGTTGGAGCAGGTGCAGCGGCAATTTCAGGCGAAGTTCTCAAACGGCGCAAATATGGAAGTCTCGACAGAGTTTACGTGTTTGAGCCATTTGGGGTCGAGACCCTGGGTCCATGGGGCACCGGGACCCATCGTGTTTTCAAAATTATTTCTGGGCGTCTGGTCGAAGCAACGTGTGATCCGAGAGGTGGTGCTTATCTGGGTCAACTCATAAGCATTGCAATTCAGCGGGGCAATGCAGCCAGTGTCTTGGGGGACACTTCCGCCTGGTAGTGATCTGGAGCAGTTGAGCTATCTATGGGTAGTTTGCAACGGTCTTTAGATGATTCAACTGTTTCTTCTGTATTTTAGTAATGTAAATATTTATTGTTAGCAAAAGCATTTTGCCCGTTAAAACAATTAAGAGTAAGTAGAATTATTTTTCTAAGAGTTATCCATTGAATCCATACTAGGTATAATTAGTACTGATCGGCGTAGGTAGTGCTATTCACGGGAATCAGTGACCGTTAACTTAACATGGATATGCCTTCAAAATCCGGAGAAATATATTTTTATTTTATTTAACAGGGTAAAAAACCTGTTAAATAAACTATTCAGCTTTATGCAAATACATGTTGTATTCACTACGGTCATCTCTTTTCCACACGCTTTTGTAGCTTATCGCGGGTGAGGTGAGGACTCTGTTTCACTATACGTACACATTTACATCGACATTAACGTTTTATCGACATTTTAACTTCATTTAAATCGACATTCAGAAAAATATTCCCGGGAATCGAGGAATAAAAAACTAACCTATCATTCAGGTTCATTGACCCAAAATAGCACTACCTACGCCGATCCCTAATTATTAGAAATACTGCTAGCTGAACTGATTTCGATGAAATTTGGTACTTATACAGATATATAGATAATGCCCAAGGTTGAGACATATTTAAATAATAAATAAAATTAGCCTCTATTTCTTCTACTACTTTTAACATATATTATTTACAGACGTTATATATCGCTTAAAGGCCGATACTTTGTTACTTGTTACACTTGGTTGCCCGATACCAGGCAACCAAGTGTTGGAACAATATTCTCCCACCACTTCGACATTTAAAATCACAGATTATCTTTAAAAAAACGTTTAACATCTTTAATTAATACTAAACAAAAAACTGGGTTGTCTGGTGCGGGAAGCATTAGAGCACCTTTCACGTGCTAGCCGATTGGAGTACATATTCCTATAACCAACTAGTGGTCCCGCCGAACTTTGTATCGGCTTGACATGCATAGGTATAACGCGGGCTGTCAATATAAGTCACCCTGGTAGAATTGTCAATTGTTGTCCCCGGCCATCATTATGTATGAGAAAATGAATGACTTCCACAAATAATTCAATACCAAAATTAGCCAAATCGCTCCACCCGTTCTCGAGTTTTAGCGAGACTAACGAACAGCAATTAATTTTTATATATATAGACAATATATCTCGGGATAACTCCTACCGAAGCATCTGTTTCAAACGATATTCATTTTTTTTACATCCTCTTTGACGATATTTGCAGCACGCATTCTGTCAATTCTATGTCAAACGTCATAAGGTTACATTATAAAAGCGCTAAGGTTAGATTATAAATAATTTTATATGGTGGTTAAGTATTCTTAAATTTTCTAATTTTGCGCGCAATTTTCTTAATTTTTTCTTTCATAAGAACCTTCTCCTGACAATAAGAAATACACAACAAAAAAAGAATTGGCCAAATTGGTCCAGGCGTTGTTGAGTTATGCGCTTACCAACACATTTTGCGATTCATTTTTATATTATACATATAAGATATACTATTTTGACACAACATGACATACTTACCATGCATGACACATAATATTCTCACTTGACAACACAACAGTCTCAAGGTCTAGCGGCTAAAGGGAGCGCTAAATCAGCGCTTGTCACGGCGGGCATAATGCTGAGTCGAATCCCATTTACTGGTGAAGCACACAGTATCTATCAAAGTCAAAGTCAAAATATTTTATTCATTAAAATCACAAGGATCACTTTCAAACTTTAATTATTTTACTGCCTGTTCCTTCGCGACCAAGCCAGGAAAGAAAGGCAAGAAAACAAGGCTGGTTGTTTTTTTAATGATCCTTTTAGAATACATAACAATACAGGTAATAAATTACGTCTAAAATGTAACATTTCGAACGAGTTGGAGCAATTTCAATCCCAAGCATCTCTATCATCTAAATAATCCGATATTTTATAGTAGGCTTTTTTGAAAAGATTTGGTTTTGCGTTTTTAAATTTGTTAATTGTCAATTTTTGTACATCACTTGAGAGTTTGTTATAAAAGCGAACACGTTTTATCGTTTAATCGTTTAAAGGGCAAGCCCTTTAAACGATTTACTGACTTTATGGAGTCTACAAGGGGCAACAGCGAGTTCATCTTTATTTCTAGTATTAAAATTATGATTATCGCTATTTTTCTTAAACAAATTAATATTATTGTGAACATACATCAGATTTTCATAGATGTATTGGCAAGGGAATGTCCTAATATTTATTTCTTTAAACTTATTGCGTAATGATTCTCTGGGGCCCATATTATAAATTGCACGAACAGCCCTCTTCTGCAGCACAAAAACGGTGTTTATATCTGCATCAAGTACTTTCTTGTTATTGTTTATGTTTTACGTATGTACTATTTAATTTTTTCTTTTTTTGTCTATTCTTTGTCTTAAAATGTAACTGTATTTGTGTGCTAATGTAGTGTATAAATGATTGTCCATAGTGGTAATCGCCTCCTTAGCGTAGGCCTCTCCCATGTAATTCCACACTTCTCTAGTTCTGGCCCTCGACATCCAGTTCGACCCAGCTTTCTCTATAAAGCCAGAATTGGTCTCGAACTTCCTTATAGGTACTACTTATACTACTTATACATGTAGTTAAAACGTACTCCTAATAATTTATGTTTGTTTGTCACAAAAAATATGTGTATATGTTTGTTTATTATTTATCATTTATGGTTGTCAAGTTGAGGAAGTTAGACGTTTTCAAAGATAAATGGAAAGGAGCATGTTGGGCATAAGACAAAAAGAAAAAAATCAGAAATCTATCAGGAAAAGTACAAACGGTCAGATCATTTAGATGGAAATGGACAGGGCTGAGACACAGGGTACGGTAAAACAAAGCATGGTTTTTTTTTCAATTCAATTCTTTATTTCAGACTAGCACTAACACAGGCAGATACATTCTATTAAATAAAAATCTCGTGTCACGGTTTTAGTGGTCGCACTCCACCGAAACTGATAGACCGATTTTAATTTTTTTTTTGTATATTTCGTAGGTATAAGACAATAATAAATAAATATTGCTGGACATTTCACACAGCGCTATCTAGCCCCAAACTAAGCAGAGCTTGTATTATGGGAACCAGTTAACAGATAGAATACTTATATACATTTTTTTTGTAAATACATACTTATAATATATAGAGAAACAACGTATGGTATGAGGTATGAGAATAGGTCGTAAAGTATTTTTTATCTTCCTACCCCCACCCGCCATTTTTTAATTGCGATTTTAGTATTTTGGTATGAACAATATCCTTAAAATGTAACCGTCGTTCATTGACGTGAAGTCATTTACATGAAGTGTCGCGTCACTTTGACAAGAGTGTTTTATATAGTTTCTATCCCGAAGTTCCCACGGGAACGGGAAATTTCAAGCGTGCGAAGCCGCGGGTAGGTCAGCTAGTCACGCTAATATTATAAATGTGAAAGTTTGGATGTTTGTTAATTTATTTACTAGCTGTTGCCCGCGAATTCGTACGCGTTACACTACTAAATGTGTAGGTAACCTAGAAATAAACTTGCAACTTGACTTAACACCCCATTTTTATCCCATGGGAACTGATTTATGGGATACATGGTAGCCTATGTGGTGATCCACGTTATAATCTACGTATATATCCAATTTCATCGAAATCGGTTCTCACAAACAAACTCTTTATCCCACATATCATTTCCCATGGGATAAAAATGGTATGTCAAGTCAAGTTGCAGCAGCGAGTATAGCTTTATTTCTAGGTTACTTACACATTTAGGTGTGTAACGCGTACGAAGTCGCGGGCAACAGCTAGAATACAATAAGATAAGTAAATATGTACACAAAAATAACATAAAAACATGGAATAAACAAAAATAACAGCCAGGTCGACATTGGACTATGGAGACACTAAACGCCCACCAGTGTGCGCTTTTGCCCAGTGTTCCATAAAGGGACTGTAAAAGTCCAGCCTCTCTGCAATGAGTTGCTACTCATTGCAGGGAGGCTGGTAGATGTTTTACAGTATATATACTGTATATGTCTTTGTGTCGAAGAAATCGCAGTGTCAATTTTACAATCCTCGGTTGCAAGATTAGAAAAGTTTGAAATCACGAAACTTCGCGCATTGCACAAACGCGGTGAATATTGTACTATAGAAATATAAAGTAAGTAATTTAGTATAAGTGGCCAGCACTGGTGTCTGTGGCCCAAAAGTCCGACTTGTCGTCAACTCGGAACGGTATAGGTTCGTTCCTAACCAAGTGGAAACAAAAAAATATGTACCTATTTAGTATTCGGTTCCCACATATACTTGTCTAATCGTTTATGTACCTGTTCGCGGTATCTGGTACATAAATAAATATTGCTGGACATTTCACACAGCGCTATCTTGCTCTAGCGGAGCTTGTACTAAGGGAACCAGATAACTGATAGAATACTTGTATACGTTTTTTTTGTAAATATATACTTATGATAGATAGAAAAACATCCAGACCCGGAACAAATATCTGTAGATCATGCAAACAATTGTTCCGCGGCGGGAATCGAACCCGCTACCTCCTGCGCCTCAGCCGGATATTCGCTCACTGCGCCACGGAGGTAGCGGGTTCAATTCCCGCCGCGAAACAAATGTTTGCATGATCTACAGATATTTGTTCCGGGTCTGGTTTATTGGTACCACTGGATTATAAGTATGTATTTAAAAAAAATTTACCTATATAAGTATTCTATCAGTTATCTGGTTCCCATAGTACAAGCTCTGCTTAGTTTGGGGCTAGATATCACTAATTAAATGATAACTATACTAAATAAATAATGCTGGACATTTCACACAGAGATATCTAGCCCCAAACTAAGCAAAGCTTGTATTATGGAAACCAGATAACTGATAGAATACTTAAATACTAATTTTTGTAAATACTAAAAATAATAATAATACTAAAAATAACGAATAACTACTAAATAAATAAATAATGCTATACATAAAATGCTAAGGTTCATTCTCTCTAAATATTCCTCAATTCCTCACGATAAAAGCATCTTGTATGGATCACTTGAAATGTGATATCTTGCCTCACGCTCCTCGCGTGACAAATGGCTCTCAGCTTTTATGGGCCATTAGTCCAATATCTATGTTACACCGTTTTGCATGCACTCTTCGAAGGTGTAAATTACGACAGATCGATCACTAAACATGGGTTTAAATAAACATGAACATGGGAGATGGGTAATAAAATAAAAATTGGTCAAGCGTACCGCTGTATCTTCGTCATTATATAATACAAAGTTGATCTTGTAGTTGATTATGTATGAACATTATCGATAAGAACTCATTATCTTTAACGCGCCGACGAACCCCGAGCGCAACTTCAATTCGGCCGCGTCAAAAACTTCGGCCTGAATATCGCTATCCCTGTTTAGTGACGAAGTTTAGCCACGCAGAGCGACAGTGATAGCAATAGAACGATTCTAAATTTGATTAGATTTTGACCGTGTTCCGTAATACCAAAAATGATGACTGAAAACTTGTTGTATTTTTCTCATTGTGTTGTTATTCTGTAACTAGACGATATAATCTATGTTCCCATGACTAGAATACGTAAGATGTTGTTGTTTTTAATACGAAACAATTAGGTTGAAAACAGGTATTTTATGACGTAAAAACATGCAGAATGCGATACGCTTCTATTTCATTTTAGGTAAGTATTTTGATCTAATATATGGTTGGGAACCTAGATAAATACTATTCAAATTAAAATAATACCTTATTAAGGTAGAAATATGCTCTAATTAGAAATGATCTTGGTAGTACGTGTTGTATGGGCGATTGTCCCTCCGGTGTCCCCTTAATACATAGTTTATAATAAAGTCGCGCCCGCTGTCTGTTCGCGTAGATCTTTTAAACTACTCCACGGATTTTAATGCAGTTTTCAGCAATAGATAGAGTGATTAAAGAGGAAGGTTTATATGTATAATACATACATAGTAACTGCGAAAGTAACTGTTTGTTTGTTAGTTTGTTTGTTACCTGTTCACAACTAAACGGCTGAACGGATCGTAATGATATTTTGCAAGGGGATAGATTATATCCTATTTATATACATAGGCTACTTTTTATCCGAGTGCGCAAAAGGAGGATAATGTTTTTATTGAAATACCACGCATGCGAAGCCGCGGGCGGGTCAGCTAGTTATAAATAAATACGGGATTTTTAACGTACCGTTTTATCAGTCATTTTTTATTCATTAAAATCTCAAGGATCACTTTTAAACGTCAATTTTACTGCCTGTTCCTTCGCTACCAAGCCACGAAAGAAAGGCAAAAAACGATTTATTAACTTTATGGAGTCTACAAGTGGCAACAGCGAGTTTATCTTTATTTTTAGCATTAAAATTATGATCATCGCTATTTTTCTTAAACAAATTTGTGTTTCAATTTTGTTTGGTTTTGGTCACAATTGGTGTTTCGGCCTTTAGTCATGAAAACGTAACACACAGACGAATTTATAATATTACCATGGAATATGGATGAATGCAATCAGTTATCCGATCCTCATTTTTTTGTTGGACATATCACACGGCGCTATCTAGCCCCAAACTAAGCAGAGCTTGTATTGGGAACTAGACTATAACTGTTATACATTTTTTTTATACATTTATACTTACAATACATAAAAAAACATCCAGATAGGAACAAATATCTGTAGATCATGCAAACATTTGTTCCGCGGCGGGAATCGAACCCGCTACTTCCTGCGTCTCAGCCGGCTATTCGCCTAGTGCGCCACAGAGGTCATCAGTACGAGCTTTGCATAATTTGGGGCTAAACCGAGTAAAAACCGTGAGAATATCCAGAACAATCCTATTCATTTACGAGTAATTAATCATGGTTTGAGGTTATAATAATACAACTAGCGTGTTTCTTATGGCGCTAACCGTAGCCAATGACCTTGAGTGTATATATAATGGGCGTAGCTATTGTTTCGGCCCCGCACCTTCCGCCACACGCATCTAACCGACCAGAAAATATGTGAGCGCGAGGCAGACGAGGACAACCCTCCCGTACGACAGTCAGCGGTACACTGGCGCCCGTCGCCCGCGCAACCACCTTCTAAGGGTACGCCCGCTAATTATTCGGAAAAAATTAAAATAATTAATTGGTGTGACTAAATTAGCTAAAATGTGGGGGGATTGTTGAGATATTGGGGTTCAAGAGGGGTAAAAAAAAAATTAAAATGACACCTATGACAAATAAGACTTCAAATAAAAGGTCTTTATTTGTACATTTCGACCACATTATTATTTTTAGTTTAGTCCTAGCAGTTTTTGAGTTGTTAGTCATAATAAAAACTGAACTTTGACAAAATTCACAGGGTCACCAGTGACCCCACAGTGCTGAAATTTGGTGTGCGTGTAGCTTTAGTATCACAAAATTATAGGCAAAATCCTGAAATCCAGAAAAACTGCAATTGGTAACCCAAAAAACATGAATCATTACAAAAACTCCCGTTACCTGTAATTTGAATGAAACTGTAGGTCAAGTTATTTGGTTAACACGTCGTGGCACTATTTTGATAATCAAAGATTACGCGAGAGCTTAGTTCGGGGCGAATCACTAGTTAGTATAAATTGCAACACCTTAAATTCTTCATAGTGATTCTAACTAGGATACTGAATATTCCACTATTCAAGTTTTTCTTCCATTTATCGTACTGTCGACATGCTACAGACTTTCAAAGAGTTGTGTGCATCGTTCCGCGAAAGCCAATCGTGTGTACTTCGCCTGGTTCAGAGAACGAACGAGAGACGTAGTTAGAACGTTAAAATATTTGATAAAAGTACCTATATGTTTCCACAGAACTAATATACAATTGTTTGTTTTTCTAACCTATCTCGTTCCACTGCTGGGCAAAGGTCTCCCCCAAGTCCCTCCAAGCATCCCTATCTGTCGCTATTTCCCACCATCCTCTTTGCAAGGTGTCGAAATCGTCCCGCCAACGCTTTCTCGGCCGACCCAGACGTCGCCTTCCGTCTTCAGACGTCAATGGTGTTGCAATATGGGCCCATTTCTCGGAGTGCATTCGGGCAACGTGGCCCGCCCATTCCCACTTAAGCCCAGCCAATCTCTTCCCTATATCTGCAATGCCGGTAAGTGAGCGCAGCATGGTGTTACGCACTCGGTCGACACGCTTAAAGCCGAGAATGCTGCGCTCCATTGCCCTTTGACAAATCTTGAGCTTTGACTTTTGGGCTTCAGTCAGATACCAATTATTTACAAGAATATAAAAATACAAGAAACAGTCCAATCATATAAAGACGATCAAACGATCGAAAACTCACCTGCTCCAGAATATTAGAATTTTCATTTCCATTTTGTTCAGTTCTGACAGTGGCATCCATGAGAAAACCGTTAAGTTTGTTAGCTCAGAACTCCGTCATTTATCAACCGATTTGGAAAATTCTTTTATTATTTGTAACGATATACTTTCAGATTGGTCATAAAAATTTCTTCGAAATCAGTTCAGTGGTTTGATTTTTACTGTTATCTGGAATCGGTTATATATTTTTTTAAAGTTACTTGATTTAACGACACGAGAATTGAAACCTTGCCGTATCATCTCTGCTTCGCATCGCTAGTTTGCAGAACCCTTAACATTTCTACAAACAAAACCACACCCAAGAAAATAAAAGTATCTACTCGCGATAGCAAACGGAAACCCGGCAAAGCCTTTCAAATCTAATTAATTAGCTCCTAGCTTCACCTACTTCAGTTCCACCAACTTCAGTCGTACCTACTTGGGCTGCATTAGCGTAGAAAGCGGGCCTCAACCATCTCGTGAACTTGCAGTTTCGTAGCTTACTGGTAATTGGGATCTATGAAATGGGTTAGCCCCAATTTTTTTTTTCTCATAGTCCACTTTAAAAATTTTGCTGGTTCCGGTGGACCCCCTGCAGCTACATTTCTACCATATTCCCAGTCGACAAATAATGTAAAGATATCTAACTATGGAAATTTGCGTTGCGGCTGAGTTCCAACCACGAATTAACAGTTTTCGCTTTGCAAGTCTCGGCAAACTTCAGACGGTACTGAATATTATATATGCAAGCTTTTACAAGTAACAGTCACTGAGCTTGTTAAAATATTATCTGCCTACATTGGATAGGTGAAGTCAAGCCAACATTTTAGTTATTCACTATCGAAACCATATAAATTTTCGCTTACGAACTGTGAAACCCCATTGTTTTGTCAAGGCAACGTAGACCGCCTTCGAGTTTCCCGTGGACCCCTGGCGGTCCACCTGGACCACTTTGGGAATCAATGGGTTAGGCCAATAAAAATGGATTTTCTGCTTGATATCGCGACGAATAAGATAAAATAATAAACTAAAGTGAACAAAATTAACCGACTGTGTACTTTAAATAAGTGCAGTATCAATCCAATCAAAGCCGATAATTACCTTTTCTCGTGACAGTTTCAATTTTTTGGGTCGTTTGTGAGCAAATTCACCTCCCATTTCTGTTCCAGGTTCATTAAAGATTCAAGATTAATTTATTTAGCCAAAGAGTAACATAACCGATAATTTATCCAAATCGTTACACTAATACAAAACATAAGAATTTATAAATGGAACTTAACAACTAGCACAGCTAAAAACAACAAAACAAAAGTCTGGTTTTAGATATCTCGTGTATAGGCCCGGGCATAGGGGCTGAGTATATTGAGATAGGGGCTTTATTAGGTTTGAAACCAAAACACCCAAACAATTAATCAAACGTACCACCACTTGAAAAAAAACAAATAAACATTGTTGCTTGCCACTGCTGGATACAAGTCTCTTCAAACCCGACTAGAGTCTAACCTATTCACACTGTCTTATATATGGCGACCAAGTTCATAAAGGACATGAAGGCAGAGGGCAAAAAAAAACTAAGATAAGGTACCGATAACCTGCTTACTGCGTAGTGAAGAGCAGTAAGTATCGTGTATAATAATAGTGTCTATTCCACTTTCATTTGGTAAATCCAGCCCTCTTTTAAGCCGGGATTAATTATAGGCTGAACTGGAGCTTAGTGAATGAACCTAGCTTCTTTTTGAGCTGAGATTTCCGGGCGCAAAGTTGTTGCGGCAGGGTTGAACAACTTGTATCAAAAGAAGTTATTTGACACCGGGCTGTGCATTGCCTGTATGGATTTCGGGCAGTAATGAGAGCTACCCCACGAATGAATGCAAGAAAAGAGTGAAGGGTTGTTCTTTCTACAGAATTCTTCACTGAATACTGATTGGATCAAAAGCAACTGTATCCGAGGAGTAGCTCGTAATTAGCTGTTGGTTTGTGAGTATAACATTAAATACTTACATAATTAATATGATATCATACGCCGGGCTTTTGGCAGCGTCAACGTTCCAGCAGTTCTCGAACCGAGCAGCCTGACGGTGTGACTCTTGTACCTTGGGAGAAGGGTAGGCCTTTGGTGTAGGCCGCCACGTGCGTCGATACCCTTGCGACATCTCATCTCTCTGGTACAGCAGTTGGGGCCGGTGCGGCGGCAAATTCAGACGAAGATCTCAAGCGACGAAAATATGGAGGTCTCGTTAGAGCTTACGTATGTGAGCCATTTGGGGTCGAGAAAATATATTTCTGGGCGTCTGGTCGAAGTAACGTGTGATCCGAGAGCTGGCGCTTATCTGGGTCAACGTATTTATAAACATTGCAATTCAGCGGGGCAATGCAGCCAGTGTCTTAGGGACACTGCCTCCTGGTATCTGGAACAGTTGAGCTATCTATTGATCGTTTGCAACGGTCTTTAGATGATTCAACTGTTTCTTATGTATGTTATTGTAAAAAAATGTATATTCTTTCTGTAATTAAAGTCATTTTGCCCGTTAAAAATAATAATATGATGTTAATAGGTATCATAGATAGATAAACACTTTACCTACTACACAATACTAATAATAAGGCGGTCTTATCGCTTAAAGCGATCTCTTCTAGACACGCTTTAGGCCTTTGAGAGGACTAATGGAAGAAACGGATGTTGGTGTTATTTTAAATAACCAATAGATGTTTTAATATATCATAGTTTCGTATTTCCCTGAGATTTTCTACTGACTGAGGGAAGTTATTCGAACAAACACTTTGGTCTTTCCATCAAATATTCAAAATTAAACAACGAAACGAAATTCGATTATCATTTATTCATTAAAATCATAAGGATCACTTTAAAACGTCAATTTTTATCGCTTACACAATCGCTACTAAGAAAGGAAATAATCAAGCCAGTAACAACAATATTTTGGAGAGAGGGGGACGTCATTGTTTTTGTTAGGTTAGATTTATTTTAAAAGGAAAATATTCAAATCTAATGTCAAAGTAGATAGTAGGTAAGTATCTAAAATTTGTAATATTTCAACAAAAAAACGAGTGTGCTTTAGACCACACGACTGAAGTAAAACTTCTTTTTCAAAATATTGATTTATAAAATGGTTCAACAACGAAATTAAATTACGAAAAATAATCAAGAAATCACCGTTCACGTAACGCTAGCAAATTCGCAAACGAACTACTGACTGAGATATATATATATATTTCATACACTGGCTATGAGAGGAAGAGAGAAAGAAAATGTGCACGCGCACTGCTCTCTCTTGCTCCTACATTGTGATACAGACAATAGGCCTGCACTGTGTCTTAGATATACGAAACGTAAATGAGAAACGTCTATGAGAGAAAGAGAGAAAGAAAATGTGTGCTCGCAGCTCTATTTCTTGCCCCTACAGTAATATACGAAACGTAACTCTCTCTCTTTCTATCTTCATTGACTTATATCTCCTTCTCAACCTACGTTCGCCTCGCCCGATCTCACTTTTCATAACGCTCTCGTCACACATTCACCAGCTTACTCCCCAAGTAAAGGTGCGTAAAGAAGTTTTACTTCAATAAATTTGTCATTAAATCTAACGTTTCTTTCGTTTGTCCTCAGTGATAGACTGCGTGGTTTCCTCCTGGGGTCCATGGTCGGACTGCGACACGCGCTGTGGTTCCGGCAGCATGGTCCGTAGCAGGCGGGTGGTGCAGGCGGCAGCACACGGCGGCAGGAGATGTCCCTCCCTGGTGCAGCGACGTGCCTGCCAGGAGCACCTGGGCTGTGATGCAGACAGCAACGTGCCACTGAGAGGTATGTCCTAATTTTCTATAAGTAATAAAATACCGTTACTTTACCGTTCACCTTACTTGTGAAAGTTCTATATCTTTCTCTGAATGTAGTACTGCTTAGGAGGTCCATTCCAACGGTAGCAGTCCAACAGTATAGCAAGAAAGCTACAAAAATCAATTCAATTTGCATGGTTCTCTAACTTTCGCTCAATGCCAGACATAACATTGTAACTGGCTGTTCAGCTAGTCTTCTCTAGAAGGCATTTCCACGATATAGTGCCTTTCAAACACATGCCGTGGAATCATCGCATATCGGATGTCATGTTCAGTACAGGTCATTCTAGAGTTCATTACCTAGCTTTATCTCTGCAATATGCAGATGTTTTAGGAAGATGGCAGCTCCTGTAGCATGGTAATCATCATCCACAACCTATAAGCTTCTGAGTAGTAGTCCTCCCTTTGTGAACGGTCCTGTGCTACGCGCATCCAGAAATTGCCCCAGACTTCCCCAGTCAAACGTCTCAGACTTCTTTGGTCTGTTCTTGGCCACCATTCGGTCAAAGATTTACTCCACCTGCTATCACCTCGTCTAGCCAAGTGTCCTGCCCAGTTCCACTTTAGTTCCATCACTCTTGTATGTAATATAATATACAGCAATTATGATCGTGTAAGGCCTATATCGGAGCGAGAGGTAGGTAAGTCTATAAAATCGAAGGTTTAGTTGATGCAAAGAAGCAAGCAGCCATGCATAAACAATAAAGGAGACGTGTACACCGGATAGGACGAAGGAACGGAAAGGACACAGGAAGGAAGCCATCATTATTCCCTTTGCAGTACCTTAGGGAATTCCTGCCTAAATCAATTGATTAGTTGTCGAATACGCAACGTCTGGGAACACGAGAAATTCAACAGTATTTATTGTGGATTCTACACACCAGAAGTTGGTTTGTAGAATATTGCATGGTCGATGTTATAAGTTATCTTTATGTGGAAAATGCTGAAGTTGATGGCGGATTCCATTATGTCTAGTGAAATTCAGGTTTCAATCTTATGCAAAAAAAACTGCCCAAGTCGAGTCGGACTGGCGCACGAAGGGTTCCGTACCATCTATAAATATTATAAAGAGGAAAGATTTGTTTGTTTGTTTGTATTTTATTTGGCTCCGAAACTACTGGACCGATTTAATAAATTCTTTCACTGTTGGGAAGCTACACTATCCCCGGTAACATAGGCTACTTTTTACCCAACTGCGCAGAAGGAGGGTAATGTTTTTATTGAAAAACTACGCGTGCGAAGCTGCAGATTGGCCAGCTAGTTATCTATAAAAGTGGCGAAAAAATCATTTCTGTTGTATGGAAGCCCCACCTAAATATTTAGTTTATTCAATAGCACAATTTTATTTATTTACCTTATTTGAGGTTGGTGCCGATTAAGCTAATCCCCTAAATAGTATGAGCGCCCATACAACGCTGAGGACTATCTTAATTAGCCTCAACTATGGGGAATTCCCCCCCTTCGTCCCTTTAATTTTTTATGTATTTTGTTTGTTGGATTTTTTCTTTTAATTGTGCTTTACCTTGCTTTTAGCCAAATTTCGTGATTCTAGATCAACGGGAACTATCATATAGGGTTTCAACCCAAAATCTATAGGGTACTTCCGGTTAACCTAGAATTGTCAATTTTGGTTAAAAGCAAGGCCTTACAGCACAAATAAAGGAAAAATTCCGTAAAATAAAATAAGTTGAAAATTAAGGCAAATTTTGGTACTTACAAGTTTTTGCGAAAATCTAAATTTACCCACATCTTCTTATCGTGTTGACTCAGGACCTTGATTTTTATACACCTAATAGGGACTATAGACCTTAGTATCTGGTAAAAATATCAACTTGCTAGGTCTACCAACGGGAACGCCTGAGAAAATTTGTGGTGACACACGGACAGATGGACAAGAGAGTGATCTTATAAGGGTTTCTTTTTTACCTTTTGAGGTACGGAACCCTAAAAATAACAAAAATAATCAAAAATTTTTTATTCATCAAGGATCACTTTGAAACGTCAATATTACTGCCTGTTACTTCGCAACAAGCAAGGAAAGAAAGGCAAGAAACAAGGCTGGTTGTTCTTTTCAATGATCCTTTTAGAATACATACAATAAAGAAAACAAATTACATCTAAATTGTAACATTTCTGAACGAGTTGGAGCAATTTCAATCCCAAGCTTCTCTATCATTTAAATAATCCGTTAGGATATAGTAGGCTTTTTATAAAGATGCCTATCAATGTATCGATCCACGAAACAATATTGATGTTGCTATTGGCCATAATAAATGAACCAAAGTTGTCTGAAGTTAAAATTACGAGATTTGGGATACTGAGGGTTAGAAGTTCTTCTACTTGATCGACTATTTAATGGTTAATAGACTTATTGGGTTATTTACACTGCCCAAATATAATATTAGTATACCATTATGTTTGCGCTACTTCAGACTGTCATTCAACTTTAACTAAAGTGTCCTTGAATTAGTTAAATTTCATAGCCAGGTTAGGCAACTATAGGTACCTATTAGAAAACAATCACTAGTACCAGGCCTCTGATACTCCATAGAAACACACTGATATAATTACTTCAAGACGCAGCGGCCGGTCCGCACGCGGTTTGTATGTGTAGGAATTAATGTAGGGCTGAGTCCATCGAGAGGTGCTTACACCGGCACTATAAGCGACTTAGTGATGTATATCTGTATTTTTTTGCAATGATATTAGCGTATATAAACGTATCATGATAGAGAGAAGCGATATCTCTAAATCAACTTGGGCAAATCGGCGTTGTATGTTTGTATGTATGCTTGCCCGAAGATAACTTTCTAAGCGTTGATCCGATCATCGTGAAATTAATTACATAGATAGGTAGTGATGGCACAATTTTGGTGTGACTAAATGAGCTAAAAATGTTGGAGGGTTGTTGAGATATTGGGGTTCAAGAGGGGTAAAATGAAAGAAAATGAGGCTAACTGGTCAAGTGAGACGTGGAATGAAAGGTATTCATTAGTACATTTAAACTGTTGAGCTAATAGCCATAATAATAACTAAACTTTGATAAAATTCACAGGGTACACCAGTGACCCCACAGTGCTGTAATTTAGTATGCGTGTAGTTTAAATGACACAAAAATAGGCAAAAGTTTGAAATCCGGTATATCTGCAATTTGTACCCCAAAAAAAAGTTCCTAAATTACATGAACTCCCGTTACCTGTAATTTGAATGAAACTGTAGGTTAAGTTGTTTGGTTATTTATTTCGTGACATTATTTTGATAGTCCAAAGATTACAAATAATATTTTTTTGTTTTAATCGGAGACTTGCGAGATCTCAGTTCGGGGCGAACCACTAGTATATTAAAATAACTGTAATTAAACAATATCTTTATAAAAAACCTACCATTACATATCGGATTATTTGGACGATAGAGAAGCTTGTGATTTTAATGAATAAAATGATTTTGATTTTTGATTTCCCAAGAGGGAATTTCAAACTCGGTGATGTTTGTATTATTATTTGTCTATTCTGACTTTAATAACAAATTAATTTGACAGAGGAAACAGCGATGCTCCTCCCCGGTGGCCTGTCAGTCAGTCGTCACTCCAACGATACTGTCGACATCCGCAAAAACCTGCGTCTGCGCAACCCTGATGATCCCGAGTCGAACGCACATAGAGAGTAAGTATTTCTTAAATATTACTGGACATTTCACACGTCATCTAGCCCCAAACTAAGCAGAGCTTGTACTATGAGAACCTGGATAATTGATAGAAAACTTATATACGTTTTTTTGTAAATACATACTTTTAACATAAAGAGAAACAACCAGACACAAATATCTGTAGATCATGCAAACATTTGTTTCGCGACGGGAATCGAACTCGTTACCTCGTGCGTCTCAGCCGGCTATCCGTCCACTGCGCCACAGAGGTCATGAATTTTATTATTTATAATTGTATTATAATTGTATGGTCTAATCTAAGTCAATATTCAAGTTTAAACTGATGGTCAAAGTGTGACCATCCCCAACAAAGTCTGTTGCAAAGTGTAAATAACTAGGTATTTAGTGTAAGTACTGGATTATATTTATAACTAACAATTTTATTGGCTCTAAATTCCTATATTTATTTGATACATTTTTACTAACACAATTTTTTTTTCAAAATGCCTTTAATAACAAAAAGAATATAAAATAAATATTTAAATGACTAAAATACAAAAGAAACAGTTGAATCATCTAGAGACCTTTGCAAACGATCTATAGATAGCTCAACTGCTCCAGATCACTATCACACAGATCACTCCAGGCGGAAGTGTCCCCAAGACACAGTGATTGAAGTGATAAGCTAGGCTACAAGTGCTAAATAGTAAGTTCCCGTCTAGGCTCGAAGAGTTTTGAGATGTTTTTAAGTAGTGGTTCGCCACGAACTGAAATTTCGCGAGTATCCCAAAAAACAAAAATATATTCTTAGGGGGACTCGCGCAACGATGCCTAAACGTATTTAGTGGCTAAATATGATTTAAGGAGTTGTCAAATCAAACAAATACGTAAAATTTAAACATGTTTAGTCGCTTAGTACGTTTAGGGATCGTTGTGCAAGCCGGCCTTAATCTTTAACTAATAAAATAGTGACAAAACCAACTTACTTGACCTACAGTTTCATTAAAATTTTAGGTAACGGGAGTTCTTGTAAGTGGTTCTTCTTTTTTGGGGTACAAATTGCAGTTATTTTGGGTTTCAGACTTTTTCCTATATTTGTGTTACTAAAGCTAAACGCATACCAAATTTCAGCATTATGGGGTCACTGGTGTACCCTGTGAATTTTGTCAAAGTTCAGTTTTTATTAGGACTAATAACTCAAAAACTATAAAGAGTTTAAGAAAAATAAAAACGGAGTCTAAATGTACTAATGAATACCTTTCATTTGACGTCCCACTTGACCAGTTAGCCTAATTTTAATGTTTTTTACCCCCCTTGAACCCCAATATCTCAACAACCCCCCCAACATTTTTAGCTGATTTAGTCACACCAAAATTGTGCCATCACTACCTACCAATGTATTAAATTTCACGATGATCGGATCAACGCTTCAAAAGTTATCATCCGACAAACATACATACATACAACGCCGATTTGCCCAAGTTGATTTAGAGATCTCACTTCGCTCTATCAAAAATCTTGGAATGTTCCTTAAGTGTTCGGATAATACTATAAAAATACTATTCTAACGAGTAGTTTCTAAAGTTTGTATGCAATAAGATATTGAATGTAATACCGGAAATATCCATTTCCTCTCTCCAATGCAACTCCATTCAATTTTCCCGGAAAATATATTATTGAGTATGCCATTGAAAATCTACTTTAAAGGTGTACGTATACAGTAATACACAACTCAGATGTTACGGCCGATGTTTTTTTGTTAATAACCTTAAGACTCGTTTTTTGGGTTAAAACATGGTTAGATAATTCACTCAATTGCTCATTTTACGAAAACGCGAGTTACAAATTAATTTTAAATGACGAATGTTATTTGTTTGTATTTAATTTTTTTTCGAGCACTCAATTTTTGATGAATCAAACTTTGGGTGTATTTATTTTTTCTCTCTTTAACACCCAAACCACAGTCTTGTTCGAAATATTAGCATAAAACGGGTAACCACAGACAGGACCCTTAAGCAGGGATTCCCAAAGTGCCCCATATCGACCCCTTGAGGTCGAAATCGGTTTCCCAGGGATCGATATAAATAAAAACTAATTTTTGGGGTTGATGTGGTCTAAAAATCGACCTTTATTAATTAACACAAGTTCTGAACTTTCAAGATACTGTTTAAGTCGTGTTGTAATGTTTTTTTTAATTTTATTACCTACATAAGTATTTTTACGTAATTTGTATTAATAATTATTAATTACACTTGATATTTAATGAATTTTATGTCTATTTATGCTGTTAAATTTTAATGAGAAACTTATGTCAAGTTTACTCACTTATCCAACCGCAAAGTTTTTAAATTGGTACGTATTTTGTATCAATAGGAAAAAAAACTAGATATAGGATTTATAAAGTAATTTTGCTATAGAGGTCTGAGGTATAAGTTCATTTTAGAAAAGGGGTCTCTTGGCCACAATAGTTTGGGAATCCCTGACCTAAAGTAAGCGACAGCTACGCGAGAGTAATCGAAACGTCCAATGTATAAAAAAATAGTTTGATATGTTCCCGTTCCTTTGCTCGCGCTAGTTTCTATGTGCAAATTGAAGTTTCGCGACCGATAGCTGTCGCATTGTTCTCGCTTATTTTAGGCATTACACCCTCCGGTCAGTTTGAGGAAATATTTTCTGAACGCTGTATCAATACGATCTCCGTGCCGTAACGGCTGAGCCGCAGATGGTTGCGGGTTCGATTCCTGGCTCGGACCAAATCATGATCTACAGATATTTAGAATCAGAATATTTATTTTCACCGCGGAACAAATGTTTGCACGATCTACAGATATTTGTTCCGGGTCTGGCTGTTTCTCTATATATTATAAGTATTTATATACAAAAAAATGTATATAAGTATTCTATCAGTTATCTGGTTCCCATAGTATAAGCTCTGCTTAGTTTGGGGCTAGATAGCGCTATGTGAAATGTCCAGCAATATTTATTTATTTGAAAAAATATACAAATACAAAAAATCATTCGAGTGTTTCTCTTTGTATTATAAGCAGGTACACACGGCTACAAATCAAGTTTAAGCTGACCTCGCATTGTGTAGGCTTTTCGTAGAATGAGAGGTCAGCTTATAATGGAAATGTATAGCTTGATGCGTAGCCGTGTGTACTACAGGTACAAAAAAATTATAAGTGTTTTATCAGTTTTCAGGATACCAAAATACAAGCTTTGCTAAGTTTAGGGCTAGATGGCGCTGTGTGATTTTATTTATTAATTAAAAAAATCGTCACTTCTTTCCGGTACGCAAAATAAGGCTGGTGCGGCGGCTGAATCGGCTGAAAACCTCAAAAGGCGTAAATATAGTAGTCTAAATACATGCTTTATATTTGAGCCTTTTGGGATTGAGACCCTTGGTCCGTGGGGACCGAGCGCCCACAAAATTTATAATGACCTTTCAAACCGCCTGGTCGAGGCGACGCGTGACCAAAATGCTGGCCTATATTTTGGCCAACGGCATTGCCATTCAACGTGGCAATGCGGCCAGCATTCTGGGCACACTGCCCACTGGCAGCGGCTTGTTAGATTAGGGTTATATATGATGCTGATATATGAAGCTGACGTAACTAAGTGTTCTGTATGTCCCTATGGTTTGAAATAAATAAATATGAAATAAATATATATATATATATATATATATATATATATATATTGCTTTGTTAAATATATGATATTTTATTAAATATTTGTAATATTATTTTTTATAAATGTTTAGAACATTAAAAAAAGAAGAAATTAAGAAAATGCCCATTTAACGTAGGACTTAAATGATAATCCATATAGACTTTTCTCTCCTTTCTTCCAAAGGCCGATTTATCATCTATTTTCGATATAAAAACTGGGCCCAACAAACAACATAAATTCAGTGTAGGTACAATTTTTGATGATAGGAGTCCAAAAATATTCTAATCATTGTTTATTTATATGTAGTAGGCATAATATTACACCCCAGGTAATAGTCACCAGTCCATGCCATTCAAAGGTTGCCTGGTAGATGTCGTTATTAAACGATAAGACTGCCAATTGTATCACGTATACCTGCATAGACCCTTAAAATCATCTCTCTCTAGCCTCAAGGTTTGCTGGAAGAAAACTCTTCTTTGGGTTAAGCTTGCTATCCACGTCCTCTATTTCTGTATTTTTGAAGTAAAGCTTCTTTACGCACGCTTGACTTGGGGAGTAAGCTGGTGAATGCGTTACGAAAAGTGCGAAAGGAAGTTGAGAGGGAGATATAGTTAGTGAAGATAGAAAGAGAGAGAGTTACGTTTCGTATATATTTAAACGTTAATGTGCGAGTGCGAGTTGCGTCTGTCCAGAATGAACATAGACTGATCGACCTACAGATGTGTGGACAATTTTATAAATTAATATTTTGAAAAAGAAGTTTTACTTCAGTCGTGTGGTCTAAAGTCTAATTCCTAAAAGGTGGTCCGCGGAACCCTGGGGTTCCGTGGATGGGTCACAGGGGTTCCGCGGTCTGTCCGAGAGTTAAATTTGAATTGTACTTAAAGATGAATACCCGGCAATCGTTGAGAAAGCTGTCCTGGTTCTGATTCAGTTTGTGTAGACTTACCGATGCGAGACTGGTTTGCGTTCAAGTGTCAGACATAAAGCCGAGTTTTACGGCTATTAAGTGAATAATTAAATAATGTGAAAAAATTTCATTCTTCATAATAAATTATTACCTAGGTACATTGTATTTGTTTGTTACAATAAATTATTTGCAATACTTATAATAATTATTTTCATTTATAATTTGTTCATTCTTCAAGTCTAACATGAATATATTCAAACTACAAGGTAAACACTTTAGTTATCAAAATAGCCAGCTAGGGTTCCGCCAAAAAAAGTAGGATCAATTAAGGTTCCAGGGCCAAATAAAATTGGGAAACTCTGGTCTAAAGCACACTCGTTTTTTTAAATGAATTTTCTTGTGTACAGTATAGAATAGATTTACGTTGCACTAATACTTTATTTTGGTTTTCTGTTGTGCAATAAAGTATTTACATTATATCTATCAAATTTTAAATTGTTTATAGGAGCCTCTGAATTGTGCACCACTGCCCACAGTTTATATGTTTCAATTTCCCGATGTGAAGAAAGGAAATCGTTTTCAGGTACTGCGCTCAGTTCGAGGTGACCAAGGTGTCCAAGGCTTGCCACACGGATTCCGACTACAAGACCTTGAGAGAAGGTATGTTTTCCTATAACCTTTAGTACCACAGAATAATTGGTTAAGCACGTGTCGGACCACGCATTAAAGAATTCAGTAGTCACATATGATATTGATTTAAAGTGGTGTTTCGCCCCGAACTGAGATCTCGCGTAATCTGACTATCAAAATATTGCCACGAAATGATTTACCAACTAACTTGACCTACAGTTTCATTCAAGTTACAGGTACCGGGGGTTCATGTAAATTAGTTTTTTTTTTGGTTCAAATTGCAGTTATTCTGGATTTCAGACTATTGCCTATATTTGTGCAATTAAATCTACACGCATACCAAATTTGTGCACTGTGAGGTCACTGGTGTACCCTGTGAATTTTGTCAAAGTTCAGTTTGTATATATGCTAATAACTCAAAAACGACAAGAACTAAACTAAAAATAAAAATGGGGTCGACATGTACTAATAAATACCTTTCACTTGAAGTCCCATATGACCCAATAGTCTCAATTTTTTACGCCTCTTGAACCCCAATATCTCAACAACCCCCAAAAAATTTTAACTCATTTAGTCACACCAGAATTGTGCCAACACTACCTACCTATGTATCAAATTTCACGATGATCGGATCAACGCTTCGAAAGTTATCCTCGGACAAATTACATACATACAACGCCGATTTTCCCAAGTTGATTTAGAGATCTCGCTTCGATAAAAAAGGGACACAGTTTATAACTTCTGCGAATACTATCGTACTAGAATAAAATCCGGACATGGCGAAACAAAGGGTTCGGACTAGTTCGACTACTGAACCCTAAAAAGTACGTTATTTAATACAGAGGTTTCAGTCAATGGTCTGTTAGGATTACGTTCATTCGTGATAGTGAATCATAAATCTATTGAACCTAAGCTTATTTTTCACAATGGAATTGTAACTGATATAGAATCAAATATGAAAATAAATTGGTACACAATGTACCTAATTAAAAAAACCCGCCATTATCTATAAAAATGGCAAAAAAAATCACGTTTGTTGTATGAGGCTCCCCCCCGTAAATACTAATTTTATTTTAATTTAATTATTTATTTTTAAAGTGATTAATATAACTCAATATTTCGTGAATATTTCAAGCGTCTACCTGTTGCCGTTATCAATATCGATCTAAAACGAGCAAAAAAATCAGGGTAGTTGTATGGGAGCCCCCCTTAAATATTTATTTTATTCTGTTTTGGGTATTTGTTGTTATAGCGGCAACAGAAATACATAATCTGTGAAAATTTCAACTGTCTAACTATCACGGTTCATGAGATACAGCCTGGTGACAAACGGACAGACAGACAGACAGACAGTGGGGCATCAGTAATATTGTGAGATTTTACCCTTTGGGTACGGAACCTTAAAAAATAATTAATTTTTATAAAATTGTTCGTAACTCATCAAATTTTTTATAATAGAACACAGTTGATTCGTCAGAATTTAAAAGGTTTTATAAATCTTATGAAAGATCAAAATTTTATTTTATTTTTAGAGTTTTATGAAAACTTACAGCTAGCTTACAGAATAGGTATTTGTGTAGAAAAAGAAAATCTTAGAAAACTTTCGTGATTGATTTCAATCAGTATTATAATAAATACGAGATTTATCACGTACCGTCTTATCGGTGTTTCGACCGACAATGTTTTGGTTCAATTCGTGAATCTTCATCTCATAGTGAGTGCGATCCGCTCAGAATAACGTCTGGCCTTGCATCGATAAGACTGTACGTGATAAATCCCGTATTTATAATAGTGATTAGTATGTATACTTAGTATAAGTAACTCTGTCTGTTTTTACGTTTTCACGGCCCGATTTCGTTGAAATTTGGTGACTGTAAGATCTAGATTGAAACTTGAGACATAGGAAAATCCAAGAGTGCGGAAGTTAGTTTTTTTAGCTAGCCTACATCTTCCCAATGCTGGGCAAAGGCCTCCCCCAACTCCTTACACCTATCGCGATCCTTGGCAGATTCCCACCATTCCTTCTCGAATCCGCTGATGTCGTCGCGCCAACTCTTTCGCGGCCGACCCCGACGTCGCTGTCCATCCTCCAGTACCAAAGGAGTTACGATGTTGGCCCATTTCTCTGGAAGCATTCGACTTACCCAATCCCACTTGAGCTTCGCGATTTTGTCTCCCACATCGACAATGCCTGTTAATGAACGAAGCGTGGTATTCCTCACCCGATCGGTTCTCCGGAATCCTAGGACGCTGCGTTCCATTGCCCATTGGAAGTTAGTTAACAAATAAAAAAAGGGACACAGTTTATAACTTCTGCGAATACTATCGTGTTCCAATACAGTTGTACCATACTATTTCTTTATTTACCCGTGATCATGGCGCATGCAACTGCGTCGAAATATCGGGACACTCAAAAACTCACAAATCATTAGCCCGTTTTTAGTACAAATAGTGTTCAATACTACTTACTACTATAGTGTGACCATTAGTGCTGTGCACTCCCTGAGGTATGCGCGGCGAGGTGGGAGGCAAAGAAAAAACTGCATGAGTTCACATGAGATCAATACATGTCGGACATATCTTACGATATCAGTTTGCATTTCTAAGGCAAGACTTGTGGCGGGACGATGGTCGGAGGCTATCTATCTGTAATATATTATACTTACTTAGTTGATTAAAATGTAACTTAAATATACTCATATTTTATTAAAAATATGCAGGTGATAAATAAGAACTAAACTTATAATTCAAAGGACTTGTTTTATTGAACATTTTTTATATTTACAAACAATTATATATTCTAACGAAAGTTATTCTGACATAGATTCTGTTTCAACTTCATCTTCCATTTCATATCACGAGATAACGCACGACCCATCTTTGAATATTTATCCCGTGTGCGTCTGACATAGACCGTCCGGTACAAAAGCTACCTACCGCCGTGAGCGTTGACGGCAGACTGATAGATCGGAGCGGCCGACACATCCCCCCCGTCTCGCCGCGCGCATACCTCAGGGAGTGCACAGCACTAATGGTCACACTATACTACTATCCTGGCGCATCAACCCCGAAGCGGGTCTTGGCCTCCGACAATAAAAGACGCCACTGGTCCCGATTCAGCGCCACTTCTTGCCAGTCTGACACTTGGAGAGCGCGAAGGTCTTTCTCCACCTCATCCTTCCAGCTATATCTGGGTCGGCCGACTGGCATTCCTAGGTAGGCGCGTTTGGCAGCACGATCGTCCCCATTCGCTCGTGACCGAGCCAGCGTAGTCTAAGTGATTTTATTTCACCTTTGATATTGGGTTCGGCCACAAGTTCCGATACCTCTCGATTCTTCCTCACTCGCAGAGTGCCGTCTTCTCTTCACACCAGGCCTAGAATTTTTGTTCATAACCATGACAGTTTCAAAAGTTATATCTGTTGTACCATGTTTTTGTTCCAAAATAAAGATATTTTGATATTTATTTGATATTAAAAAGCTTTATAAAAAATATAAATGACTTGTATGTAATTTTTAATGTTTTTTCCCAGGTGCAACAGTCTGCGTAAAATGCGAAACAGCAGCTCTCAGACGTGACCTTAAATGGCGCTGCAGCGGGCACGGCGTCCCGGGCCACGCCACTCGCTTCTACGCGCTCGTAGCCCCGCACTGTCACGGCAAGTGGGTGCGTTCCAACGAGGCACCGGACAGCAGGAGCGATTGCTGTATGAAACCCGACTTTATCTTCGTGTAGATAGGGGTTAGATTGCATTGGAAGCTTGCCTTCGATTTAGAATACAGCTGGTTCTAACGTTTTCACGACTAATGACTAAACCGATTTTGATAAAATTTGGTATGAAAATAGATTATGACCTGGATTGAGGCATATGCTACGTTTTATTGATTAATCACGCTTGCGAAGCCGCGGCCGGAAGCTAGTATACTAAACATATTTCGAACACCTTGTATGGCATTTGACAAAGACATTTTTTTATGGCCCGTTCTCTAGTTATATTGTTAATTGAAGGTAGCAGCGGATGTGATCGTTTTAAAATGCAATTTTGGACTTATAATGATAAACTTCATGTTAACAACGATATAGGTTGCCAGGAAAATTAATAACTTTAAAATACGGACAGTTGTAGAGCCTAGACACGACATAGATTTGTTCGTGCAAGCCTTCCGGAAGCCAAAAAAGCGGCTAATCCACTAATGGGCCCCATACACCTCAACGATTTCTTCGCGCAAGCCTGGAATGTACAAGGCTTGCACAAGCCTCTGTGAAGAGTTTGGTCAATTTTCTAGGCTTGCTCAAAGAAATCGTTGACGTGTGTGGGGCCCATTAGTGAACTTTATGTCACGGTTAATAGCGGCTCATCCATGGGCCCCATACACCTCAACAATTTCCTCGCGCAAGGATTGTGCAAGC